>CM055827.1:6174332-6721832 GCA_029582265.1 Zoroaster sp. YZ-2022 | reverse complement strand
TAATTAACCCTCCTACTATTGCTGCACTTTAGCGGGAAGTTGCTATAGTGGTCAAAACCAGTCAACTGCCTGTTTTGACTGTTGGCCCAAATGTGCACACAGGGGCATTCTTGACTGGTTTTAATGTCATTTTCACCACCCTGAACAATGCCAGACAATGCTTTCAACAGGCAAAAACAGTCAACTCATTTTGACCTGTAAATGTACTTACATTGTACTACACATAAGGTTTGACAGTGTTCGACTTTTAAGTGCACTAGATATACACTGCACCTTGGCAAGTATATCAATATTTTGACTAATTTTGACCCTTGCAGTCATAGGAGGGCTAAGGAAAGGTACAACATTGGCATTTGTCAGTAGCAAAAGAAACTCTCCGATTTTTTGTAAACAAAATGTGTGTGGCGAATGGGGATGCTACGAATCGTTTTTAATATAGAGGCAGGAAATTATTACAGTAAGTCCACATTTATTATGACTCTAATTAAACAAGAGAAACTTGTGTTCACATTGGTTATTTTTATACATTCGGGAGTATTTATGAGTTTTTACAAAATTGTTTATGGGTACCCAGGTATCCAGAGATTTCGGGTATCCGGTTCCCGAAATAACCGAAAACACACAGCCTTAAGACAAAGAACAAACAAATCTACAAGCTTTCCTGGCCCCCCCCCCCCTCCAGTCATAACTTTCTCCAAAATCTTATTCTGCACCAACCTTGAACAGTCCTATTTTGATTCAGAATACCTATGAGTAACAATGCCACCGCTTGCTCATAATGTTAAATAAATACTGGCAGCCAATTATCCTAGTCCAGCTCAATACCACACAAATCAATCATAACGTGTACTTGTAATTTAGCACTGCTTTCAAACAAGGTCATCTCGGGGTTAAAGGTCGGAAGCAGTTCCAAGATGATGGCATGCAATGTGCAACCTTAAAAGAGGTAATAAATGCACCTAGCAATTGTAATCCCCCCCCCCACCCACCCTACCCACTTGAGCTCTCCCACATCTACCCTTGGTGAATGTCACACATGAATCGCCATATCCCCACATTATGAATTAACACTACCAAAATCACTACCCTTAACCCACCCTTGGGCTTTAAAAATTTGACAAAGGTTTGGCAATGAGACATTCTCTGACCATAGAGAACTTAGGACATTATGCTCTATGTACTGTAAATGAGTGATAAGCTAGTACTTTGTAGGATTTGGGGTAGTTAGGGATATCCCTCCTACTATACATGACGTAGCTGAACTTTAGTGTCAAGTACATGTACATGTAGCTATAGAGGTCAAAATCAGTCAACTGACTGTTTTTGACTGTTGACCCAAATGTGCACACAGGGGCATTTTTGACTGGTTTTGACTGTCATTTTGACTACCCTCAACAATACAAGATAATGCTTTTACCAGTCAAAAACGGTCAACTCATTTTGGCCTGTTAAAGCACATGTACTTTACATTGTACTAAACGTAAGGTTTGACAGTGTTCAACTTTTCAGTGCAGTAGATATACATACATATGTACCTTGGCATGTACATGTATATCAAAATGTTGACTGATTTTGACCCTTGCAGTCACAGAAGGGTTAAAAGTGACAGACAAAATGTATTTCTAGGTAAGATTGCAAACATCATCAGCTTTACATCAAGTTAGTTTCACATTTACAACTTTAAATGTTTTGAATCTATACCTTACCTTTAAAAAACATGGTTAATAATAATAATAATAATAATGTGTGGACTTACATTGTATATAGCGCACGTATCCACCAACTGAGTGGTGCTCAAGGCGCATTATATTATTACCCCTGCTCATAAGGCTCATAAGGCTCATAAATCATTCCTGAAACCATCTCAGCTCCCTGGGGAGTATACAGCTCAATTGCTGCCATTACAGCGCATATAGGGCTAATCAACCAACTCTGCCCTCACAGGTACCCATTTAACCCCTGGGTGGAGAGAAGCAATTATGGTTAAGTGTCTTGCTCAAGGACACAAGTGTCACGGCCGGGATTCGAACCCACTTTCTGCTGCTAACACCAGAACTTGAGTCTGGTAAGCTAGACCGCTCGGCCACGACACTCCACGACTGGTTGAGACGGCAGCATTCCTGACCATAGATTTTGATAGGAAGTACAGATAATACGTGTACATGTACACCACTCAGCAAACAACTTTAATGACTTCATCTAGTTTCTTCTAGATGTATTTTCAATTTTGGTAGCACTTTTAACCGCAACAGGTCATGCAGAGCAGATTGTACGTTAAAGAAAAAAAAAGAAAAAAAAAAAATTCTCTATAACAGTCATAAAAACTTACCCGCATTACTTGTGTACTTCTGTGCAACAAAGTTGAGTTTGACAACGACTTCTTCACAAAATCAGGCATGCAACTGCAGTTTGTCCAAAAGAGAGGAAAGTGCCAGCCACAGCCAGACTTTGTACTATGTTTTTTCAGTTTTTCAATGGCACGGCTGAGTAACCAAAAAAGCAGAAATCAGCTGATCAGCTGAAAAGTTGCATGCCTGCAAAATGCACTAGACACTGTATACTTCTCCTTACAGAATCAAACTGAATCCATTGACAATACAGTAAATTTAACTGGTAGTTCACGTTTCTTGATAACTATTATTAACCCTCCTACACATGGAGGCCACTCTGATCCACAAAATTCTGTTCTTTAGCAACCTTCAGTACATACATGTACAAGCCTGCTGTCCTTTCCAAGTAATCTTACAAAATCAACTGTGTGCCACCCAAGGCCACTGTAAATGTTTGAATATATTAGTATGGCCTACAATGTATCGATGGGAGATCACTTTACCCTGCAATCTCAGTGGTGTGACAGTGCGCAGAAGGGTAACCATACGAGGCCACTGGCAACAGCTAATGGCTTGGAGTGGCCTGAATGGATTGTTTCAAAAATTGCACTGACTGTAGGAGGGTTTTAATGTGTCTTTCAGTGAGTTATTTATCACACATAATGAACATATCCCATTTTTTACAGCACAACAGTATTTACCACAAGTTTTATTTCTTTCCAAAACAGGATAGACCATCAAGATACAAAGAGTCATACACGTACAAAGTTGCACAAAACAGGAATTCACCCACCAGGGAGAAAAATAGGATGATCATAAAAGGGCATTTAGTAAAACTGGATGAGGGCTGACCAAAGAGGGTCTTAATTCGATGACAATGGTACCAGAAGCTTCAGGATGGAAGAGATTTGCATTTCGTTTATGGTAGGTCATTGGTGGGAGGGGGGGGGGGGGGGTAGGCGTGAATGAAAAGAACTGAACAGTGGATGGTAGGGAGATAAGGGGTGATAGTGACTGGATGGCCATTTGCTCACTGGAGCATGACAGCCACAAGAGAGAATGAAAGGGAGACTGGGTGATGAACAGAGATAATGAGGGCAAGGGACTGGTGAGACAGAATGCTATTCATGACAGAATAGCCTCAAGCCTGGATCTTCTTCCCTCTACATTTATCCCAACTAAAGACATTCTTTTTTTATGTATCTCACTCAACAAGACTGCACTCGTGGTTCACCTCTGTGTTGGCAATACAGTGGTGGTATTCTAATGGTACATGTACATGTAGTCAGTTCGGAATGCAAAAATGTAGACAATATGGGGAAATGCAAACAAACAGAAAGGGGTAAAACATTCAACATTACCATGTTTCAGTATCTGATTTCTGGATTAACCCTAACTCCCTAGGCCCATTTGCTTACACATAACCTGAATCCTTCCTACATGTAACTCCCTAGGCCCATTTGCTTACACATAACCTGAATCCTCCAAAATCCTTCAGTAGTAAAGCAAGCACGTGACATGTATGCACACGTGTATTTCTAATCTGTGATACACTGTACATGTACATGGCCAGGGACCCTCCCTGCATGCATGGAGCAATAAACAGTGTCCACTGACCCCAAGCACTGACCATGCAATCACTACAACAAACATGGATGTACATGTACCATGGAAAGGCAAGTATGCCTAATAACCTCAATCCTCCAAAAATCCTCCACTTTAGCAAAGAGCATGTAGCATGTAACCTCAATCCTTCAAAATCCTTCACTTTGGCAAAGAGGATTGTGGAGGATTTGGGAGGGTTAGGGTTAATAAGTGTGTGATACAAACAATTTTGAAAAACGTTCTCATTTTATGTACAATGTACAATGTTAAATTAATTGTATTGATCATCAAATGCCAACGAACATTCTTGAATGGTTTGACTGAGCAGAAAAGTACAAAACAAACTTACATAAAGTGTTTTCACAAGTGTAGTTAGTGCCATAAGTTTTAAACACTTAAAGGGGCAATATCGTCACGATCAACAGGGCATGGAATCGGAGTGCTAGTTTTAGATTAACTCAGTGACTGCCGTAATACCCCCCCCCCACATGATAAGGTCATATTACCATTGCTGCTGCATAAATGACCCAGTAATTTTCAGTTACTGTGTTCATCTTAAACTCGGACACCGTTGAAAGTCTGCTTTGATCGTGACGATACTGTCTCTTTAACAGTCCTACTTCTGGTACCTTTTTCATACAAGTTGATGCACCATTTGAAACCATTCGCTTTTGTGGTTTTGAATGGTGAAATAACTGTGTACAGTATTGATTCCCCCAAATGGTTTTGAATGGTAGGTCAGCTAATACAAAACCTTGTTTGGATCTTTCCAAATGGTAGTACAGCTAATACAAAACCTTGTTTGGATACTTCTAAGTGGTGAATCAATGGACCCTCTATGCATTTGAATAGATTTGAATGGTAGTAAAGCTTGCTACCAACACTGTTCAAATGGTATCACCATGTGTGTACAAAACCAATGGGCATTTTTGAAAGTGGAAATTTTGAATGGTTTCAAATGGTCTATCAGTAGGAGGGTTAAGGGACCGTAAAACAAAAACATTTCAAACACAAACACTTTTATAATACATAACAAGTTAATTATGAAATTACATATGTACACGATACTTAGTAAATCCCACTTTTTACACAATCATCTTATAATTGCACTATATTAATAATAATGTTCCATTCTTATATAGCGCATTTCACATAATGTCCCAATGCGCTTTACATTATTACCCCTGGTCACTGGGCCAATATCATTCCTATAATCTTTCTCAGCTACCTGGGGAGTATACAGCCAATGTGCAACCTTTTGGCGCTACTGGGCTAATCAAACACAATAACCATCTCTACCCTCACAGGTACCCATTTATACACCTGGGTGAAGAGAAGCAATTACAGTAAAGTGTCTTGCTCAAGGACACAAGTACCACGGTCGCCGCCAGGATTCGAACCCACATTCTGATGACACAGCCATCAGAACTTGAGTCCAATGCACTTAACCGCTCGGCCATGGCACCCCACTATAATTGTATAGATTCTTTAGCGGAAAAAAAACATACCATTACACACCTTAGATTAAATAAATTGAGTAAAATGTTTTTAATGTGTTGAAACATGGCTCCATGGTTGAAATAAATTAAATAACCCTTCTCCATCATACAAAAAATACAAAATGAAAACGGTTCAGTGCTGATTCGTTCTCAATAAAAAAAAATGTCATTTTTATGAAATCGGAGCCAGAAACATCCCAAATGATACATTAAATATAAATAACAATTTTTATGGTGGGTCCTTGCCTTTCTATGATACAACTTAAGTTGACTTTTTTTTGGTCTGTTATGTATTAATGCAGCCTCTTCTGAAACCCATCATAGCTTGTGTCTTTTTTTTTCTTCAAAGAAACCCAATCTCATTTTATGACGTTATTAAACAAATTCTCCCTTGGCCACCATGGTTAATAAAGTTATGCTGAAGACAAATGACATTCACCTGCCTGTGTGTGTCATGAAGGGAAACATCTGAACGTGTAAACACTGTCACATGCATGCAATTCCTGATTCGCTCTAGATGTACAATTAAGCAGTTGGAAGTTTCAGCCCTTAGAACCTGGGCCCAATTTTATGCGGCCGCTAAGCACAGCAATTTGCTGAGCACACAATATTTGTGCTCAGCGAAAATTGTCATGTCATGTGTATCGCTTCTAGCTGGTTCTCGGCCCAAATTTGCTAAGCAGATAAATTTGTTTAACAATATTTTCTGCTTAGCAGCTCTATGAAATTGGTCCATGGATCAGAGAGAAACAATTTTTTTTTTGTATGAGTTTTGTTCCCCTCTTTAACCAGTTCGCACCGGGAATAAAAAAGTTTTTCCGAACCCCCGTGGCGGGTTTATTTTTACCGCACAAACACGAACAATGGTGCTCACCAGAGCGTGACCGGGGAGACCGCGTCTTCCACCGTATGCTTATGGCTCGTTGCCACGTCGACCGGGAATCTATACAAATATTCCGAGAATCCTGTGGCGTGTTTAGACGCTCTCCGATCCGCTGTCCAAAAAAAAATGTGCGTGTATACACGGCCTCCGACGCGAACTGGTTCATAAGGAAGCAAAGTTAGCAAATCTCAAGTTAGCAAAGATTTTTTTTTTAAATCCTATACTCTATAAGATCCTCAAGACAAAAATCACAAAAAAAATTCAATGCTTCTTCTGGGGCCTCACCCCCTGGGTCCATTATATAAGATCTGTGAGTGACTGCAATGGCATGTTGTTTCTTTCTGGACACCAGATATATTCAAAATCAGACAACAGCTCAATTTAACAGTTTCAACTGTAACAAATCCTTCACAAGGACATGGATATTTTGGCAAACCTGAAGAGAGAACAACAAGGCACCCAGGAGACCCACATCATCCAACCAGCCGACTGGAGGCTCTCCTGAAATCCAAATAATCTCTGGCCTTGATCTCAGTCCCAGACTGGCAGTTGTTAAAGGCAGATATATTCCATCTGCAGTATCTCATTACATGCTTAAAGGGTTAGTACAGTATTCTTTAAGATTGGGCCATTGTGGGACAGTTACACCACATTGTACATATACATGTACATGTACATGTACAGTACATGTACATGTACATGTACATGTACAGTACATTGTACACTACAGGATTTCTGTGTATCCATCCACACTACAACTTTTGTTTCTTAGGTACTCAAAGCATTTAGAGGCCATCTGATTCAATTAAGATGTCCATCTGCAATAACTGTACTCAAACCAGAGCTACTTTGTCCACGTACATGTGTACATTACAATAAAGCTACCCTAGTGTTTTTGTTTTATAAACAGGATACATGTGAACATATTATCTTTTGTTGGATGTGTGTATTTGTTTGCCCAATTTTGCACTGGTCACCAGTAAAAACAACTTATTAACCGGACAACACTTACATGTATTAAACAACTATTAGGGGCAAACCTGCTCTCTGCTAATTACAATGGGCTTTCTTACATCATCTGTCAACAACTGTGACAGTTAGGGCTGTACGTTTTCGGTTATTTCGGGAAACGGATACCCGAAATTGGAAATCTTCGGATACCCGGATACCCGAAATTGGAAATCTTCGGATACCTGGGTACCCGAAATTGGAAATCTTCGGATACCCGGGTACCCAAAAACAATTTTGTAAAAACACATAAATAATCCCGAATGTATAAAATAACCAATACGAACACAAGTTTCAAACAAAAGCCGGCAAGTCTGTGAAAGGCTGTCGGCAAATGTTTCTTCTGAAGCCTTCATCTAAGTTTTCTTCATTTTGTTAGCAAACAACGAGGGACTTCCATAATTTTGTGTGGCTTAAAATGTTCAGTTGGAATTTTAAAAAGTCGTTGATGGGTGCCGAAAAATGGAACCGGGTAATGACATTTTCGGTCAGGTATCCAGATACCCGGATACCCGGCACAGCCTTAGTGACAGTCCTTCTGAACATAAATGCAACAGTAAAAATGACTGGAGAGAACCTTTAAATACTGAACTGGTGAAGAAATTGTTCATAACATGGCTGGGTCATATTTATTCTTGACCCTTACTTACAAAACTCCTTGAGATTAGACAGGCTCTAGAGAGAGAACTATGTGCTGTCCCGTGGTAAACATGAAAATAGGCTTGTGGGAAATCAAGAAGCCCGGGGTTGAAAACATGAGAAGGGGAAGTGTCAACTGCAATGGGCCATTCAACTGCTGTATAAATATTTGGGTTGCTTTGGAGAGCGGGGCTGTTTGTAGCTTTTATTGTCTGGGTTTATTTAAAACACAGGGAGCACAATAGCTCAAGTACATGATTCCCTCATTATATTACAGTATTCCTGATCTGCCAGCAGTGTAAAAACCACTTCAATTCACAATAGCCTTCAATTCAAAAAAAGCTAATTTGTTCTTGGTTACATCATTATAATACTGACAAACATGTAAAGACACCAAGAACTGCACTTAATTTGGACCGGGAGAGTGTCAGTGGACTATTGGCTACATTTAACTATTGGCTACATACAATGTAGAAACAATTCCTATCCAACGACTTCCCCAAGATATACACTTGTACAGCATGTAATAACTGGTTTGATTACTATGGCGACATTACAGATTTTTGGGGCCCCATGCACAAATCATCTACCTGCCCAACTCAATCCATGCTTAACACCTGTACAAAGTCCACTCTTCCACATGGCCCCATGCTATGAGAGAGCTGAAAATACCAGTCCATGCTAATTTCTCCTAAGCCCTGCTGATGGAAGGGAGGATTTATTCCCTCTGTGCCCATGCTCTGGAAGGACCTTGAGGTCAAACTCATACACCAGAGCCATGCATCAGGGTTCAACCAAGACACCACTTGCTGGAAGCTCACCAACATTTTAAACAGGAACGTTCAGGGTGTTCACTTGGCACTAAGATTATGGGAAAACACTTGATAGAGAGGATGCTGCGCACAGCCCTGGTTAGCTTCAATTTGATCAACTTTGATCAGCTTTATCAAGATTCTTAAAACTTAAAGGGAGGGTATAACATTCTGTTGGCAAAAATGTTTCTTTGAGTATGCTTACTCTCTTTCACTCAACATAAACTTCATTAACTCTTCTGTGACTGCAAGGGTCAAAATCAGTCAAAATGTTGAAATACTTGCCAATGGATCTGTATCTAGCGCACTTAAAATTCAAACACTGTCGTGTAGTATGGACATTTACAGGTCAAAATGAGTCGACCGTTTTTTGACTGGTAAAAGCATTGTCTGGTATTGTTGAGGGTGGTCAAAATGACAGTCAAAACCAGTCAAAGATGCCCAGATCTGTGTACACATTTGGGTCAACAGTCAAAACAGGCAGTTGACTGGTTTTGACCACTATACATGTAGCTACACGTACCCGCCGCGAAAGTTCAGCTTCAAGTAGGAGGGCTAAATCACGGAGGAAGGATTAAACCAAGGTGGAAGGAACTTCCGACATGATTCCACAACCAACCTGTGAAAGTTTTCAGCTTATTATGCCATTCACAAGAAAATAGTGAAAATGCATTCAGATATTTTGATCAGTTGATCAAGGTACTGTTCATTACCAAACATCCTGAAATGTAATTCCAGCACATGTTGTCATTACCAAAAATGTGATATATGACATAAAACACAATAAAGGGGGCCACTTTGATTCCGTCACGTTTGCAGATTTTTCAATGGTTGTTATTTATTTTTAAGTACCTGAAACCGACCAAAAAGTGTTTCAACATGTGAATGGACATGCAGGCTTATACTAGAACTAATTTGAGTTGATTTATTTGATTTTTAAATTTTTTTATTTATTTTTTTACCCTCAAATTTCCATAAAAATTGGACGGAAAAAGTTACGTCACTTTTCCGTCCATTTGTTGATGGAAATTTTAGGGTAATTAAAAAAACAATAGTAATAATCAACTCAAATTATCTTTAGGATAAGCATGCATACTCTATTCAAATGTTGAAATTCTTTTTTGGTGGTTTCAGATATTAAAAAAAAAAATTACAACCATTAGAAAAACTGCTAACGTGACGGTAGGAAAGTGGCCCCCTTTATTGTGTTTTATGTCATATTAAAGCAATAACAGTATGCTGAAACTTTTGCAGGTTGGTTTCTATACACTGATTCATTGACATTTTAATACCAAAATTCTTGAGAGTAAGAGTCATGCATATCGCCTTTAACTTAGAAACAATTGAGCATTTAACAATGTAGTAATTTGCAACAAAAGAGGAAAACCAATGCCAGGGTCAGCTGTTTAACCAGTTCACGTCGGAGGCCGTGTATACATGTACATGCACAATTTTTTTTTTGGACAACGGATCGGAGAGCGTCTAAACACGCCACAGGATTTTCGGGAATATTTGTATAGATTCCCGGTCGACGTGGCAACGAGCCATAAGCATACGGTGGAAGACGCGGTCTCCCCGGTCACACTCTGGCGAGCACCATTGTTCGTGTTTGTGCGGTAAAAATAAACCCGCCACGGGGGTTCGGAAAAACTTTTTTATTCCCGGTGCGAACTGGTTAAGACACGTTTTGGTAAAATGTCTGTAAATTATTATGGCTTTGGGTTTTCGGTTATTGCGAGAACCGGAAATCCGAAAATGGAAATTTTGTAAAAACACATTTATAAGTAATGCCAAATGTATAAAATAACCAATATGAAACACAAGATTATCTTGTTTTATTAGAGTCATAATAAATGTGGACTTACTGTAATAATTTCCATCCTCTATATTAAAAACGACCAGTAGCATCCCCATTCCCTAAAAACATTTTGTTAACAAACAAACAAACAAAAATCAGAAACTTCCATTTGTGTGGCTTAAATGTTCAGTCGAAATTTTCAAAAGTCGTTTCCAGGTAATTGGAACCGAAAATTGGAACCAGGTAATGACAGTTTAGGTCAGGTATCCGGGTACCCGGCACAGCCTTATGCATCCATACTTTATAAGTATATATAAAAACCAACCTGTGAAAGTTTCAACTTATTTCATTGTGTTGTTATCAATGATAAAATAGTAAAAATACATTCAGATTTTTCATAGTCATTCAAATGTGGAATTTAGAAATTTATTTTGAAGATTATTTCACTAAAATGATAGCACATAAAAGGCAGCTATATATAGTTCCAACATATCCCTTCAATTTAACGGTCATAATATAATTCACAATTTCAACTTGCAAATAATAATAATAATAATAAGTAAGAGTAATTGCGGTGACACCATGTGAAATGCTCAATTGAGTAGTAATTAGTTCTGAAAAGAACTGGAGGTACAACTCGACGTTTCGATCAGTATGCTCTGATCGTCCTCCTACAAGTTCTAATAATAATAATAAAAATAATAATAATAATAATGTAGACTTATATAGCGCACGTATCCACCAAACTGGTGCTCAAGGCGCATTACATTATTACCCCTGCTCATCAGGCTCATAAATCATTCCTGAAACCATCTCAGCTCCCTGGGGAGTATACATACAGCTCAATTGCTGCCATTACAGCGCATATAGGGCTAATCAAACACAACAACCAACTCTGCCCTCACAGGTACCCATTTACCCCTGGGTGGAAAGAAGCAATTATGGTAAAGTGTCTTGCTCAAGGACACAAGCACCATGGCCGCGGTTGGGATTCGAACCCACATTTTGACGACTCAGCCATCAGAACACAAATCCGATGCACTAAACCGTTCGACCATGGCACTCCATAATGGTCCACGTAATTACACTCGCTATGGCCAATGAGCTTTTCGCCGTAGCCGCACCAACACAATGGAACAATCTCCCTAGCTTCATATCCGTCAAGCTTCCTCTACTGACTCATTCCAATCTCTCATAAAGACTCATCTTTTTGTAACTTGATGTTTAAGTGCGTAGAAACGCCTGTATTAAGTGCTATATAAATGTAATTATTATTATTGGGTAGAATGTCGTATCCGACCACCACTTTTTCTTATTCAATATAACCAATAATGTAATGTTACCTACCCAGTAAGGTGGAGAACATGGATGATGATGGACATATACATCAAATTATTCCATGATATTTATTTCATGAAAAATCAGTTATTTTTGGGTAAACGATGAATTCCTCAGTCATGTCAGTCTGATCTTGTCAACTCCCCCGTTAGTGACCAACACAGTCATTGTACATGCGCAGTGGCAACTATAATAGGATCCTTCTATTTTCTGAAGGGGAGGATTTCTTTAGAAGGAAAACAAAGTCCGAAAACCATCATAAAAGTGGATTTTAAAAATAGTTTTCATATTTTGTACCCCAAACAATTGATAGAATCATTTATTTACTGGTTAGTGGTTGCAAAAAAAATCCCCAAAAACCCTTAAAAAGTGGCGGTCGGATACGACATTCTTTCCTTATTATTATATTTCAAGGGATGTTTAATAATAGTTAATACCATAGACTTTACACTATTTTTAATATATGTTAACTGATCATTTATATTTTTGGTGAGATTTCCAATAGTCACCTAGGGTTTTAAAGAGAAGGTACAACTGTTGAACCAACTGTGCACACAGGGGCATTGTTGACTGGTTTTTACTATCATTTTGACCACTGTCAACAATATAAGACAATGCTTTTGTTAACGAGTCAAAAACACAGTGAATGGAAATTACTGGCTCATTTATGGAACAGCAATGGTAATATGACATTAACATGGCCGGGGGCGTAATATTTCCAGTCACTAGCACTGGGTTAATCTAAAACTAGTAACAAGTTAGAAGTCCGATTCCATGCCCTGTTGATTTTGACGATACTGTCCCTTAATTAAAACTTCAAAACTTCAAAACCCTCTAAAATTAATATTATTTTCATAATGTAATGTATGCAATGCCTGACGAAAACTTTTTGCGATTTATAATAACGCAACTACAACTGTGTTGAAGAAATACGATCCATAGGCTAGCTAGCTGCAGAGGAATCGTAGATTCCCACGTCAATTCTCCATACACGATACAGCATTCACCGTGAACACAGACACGAGTGGACGGCATGGACGCAACGATTGTCGGTAGTAGTACCCACCGCCAAACCCCCCAGGCCACGGCCAAAACTAAGATGTTTCGATGCAGTTTAATCATGTTTTCTCCCAAAAAAATAACAATTGAAAAGTTAGTGGATGTACTCGAGCACGGTTAGAGATCTTACCTTTATTCCAGCACCCTAATTTCAACACCAAGTCATGGACAGAAATGTGTATTTTAGACGTCAAACGAGCGGCCAAATCAGCATTACGATCCAGAACAGGCCACATACATGTACATGTACATGTACACATGTCACATACACCATATACACGTTGGTAATTTGCACATGCACAACGCAGGCATTCCAATCCTAGCTTCGGCAGGCCTTTCCAGTTTTTATCTGCACATTGGTATCAAATGTCGCGCGAAATAACCCCCACCAAGACAAATCGACTCCCCCATTAAAAGTTTTGATTTACCTGTTTTAATCAAATTTACCACAATCTGCTTGTTCCCAAATAACAAACCCTTACCAAAAATATTATTTTCAATCATAATTTCAAAATATTTGTACAAATTTGTGAGTATTTCATTAGATTCAGTTCGTACCATTATGCCACATAGGTAAATTTTTCGCAAAACCAGCCGACTAGGTTAATGAAGTCCGTCTGGCCTTGTCAAGTGAAAAGTGCCAAAGTTTGACCTCTGTGTAATGACAGATGAGAAAGACAAAAGACTTGCAGTTCAGATGAAACCATGCGATTAATCAAAAATTTCGCTTGGTATTCCGATATCCCACAAAACTATTTGTAGACATTTCTGCCGGATTTTCATTATTTTCAAATATCACAAAAAAGTTGTTTTGAAAAAAAACAACAAGTGAAACATGCTACGATAGACAAACAAAAGTTAAAGGTGCACTCTTATGTTACACATACCATAGAGCAAGGTCCTTGCTCTATGCACATACTGCTGCACAGCTAAACTTTACCAGTACTCAACCAAAAGCATCTTTTAAAAAATACTTGCCCTTTAAAGCCATCTAGTACACTTTTGATTATTTCCAAAATATTAAATTTATCTGTGAAATACAAGACGGACTTCCAGTAAATGAAGGTGCTTATAAACCCTACTTTCTGACCCAATCAGCCACAGACATTAAATAGGGCTGGTGTGCTCAAACACTGCCCTCTATAGACAGTTTGACTTATGGTCAAAATTGTAAATAAACATATGCATCTAATCATTATTTACAAAATAACGACAACATAATTCACACAAAAAACATAATTTGACAAATTGCACTCAGTTTGAGAAATTTATTGGTGTAAATAATTACAATTTACATAATGTAATAAGTAACATACAAAACAGGGCAACACATTTTTTTGTATTAATCATGTAGGATTTGGCCCAAGTACAAAGCAAAATGTTTCTGATGAAAAAAAAACATAAAAACATTTCATATTAAATCACATAATTTTTGAAAGTGCTTTCTCAAAATAAGTTCAAAAACTGAACATAACTTTTTGAACATCCTGTTTGAAAAAAAAAATCAAGTATCATGTACAAGTGAAAATGGATGTTTCCCTATATTCCTTAAAGGAATAAAACAGATTTGTGTAAATTAAAACATCATACATTTTATAGGGATAATTTTGTAGTTACATAGTTTAATGGAAGGTACATCATTGGTAATGTTGGCAAAACTACTTCTGGGTATGCTTACTCTCTTTGAATCAAGATATACATTGAAGGGAAGGTGCAACATTGGTAATGTTGGCAAAACTACTTCTGAGTATGCTTACTCTCTTTGAATCAAGATATACATTGAAGGGAAGGTGCAACATTGGTAATGTTGGCAAAACTGCTTCTATGAGTATGCTTACTCTCTTTAAATCAAGATATACATTGAAGGGAAGGTGCAACATTGGTAATGTTGGCAAAACTGTTTCTATGAGTATGCTTACTCTCTTTGAATCAAGATATACATTGAAGGGAAGGTACAGCATTGGTAATGTTGGCAAAACTGCTTCTTTGAGTATGCGTACTCTTTGAATCAAGCTGTACATTAACGGGAAGGTACAGCATTGGTAATGTTGGCAAAACTGCTTCTATGAGTATGCTTACTCTCTTTGAATCAAGATGTACATTAAAGGGAAGGTACAACATTGGTAATGTTGGCAAAACTGCTTCTATGAGTGTGCTTACTCTCTTTGAATCAAGATACACATTGAAGGGAAGGTACAACACTGGCAATGTTGGCAAAACTGCTTCTATGAGTATGCTTACTCTCTTTGAATCAAGATGTACATTAAAGGGAAGGTGCAACATTGGTAATGTTGGCAAAACTGCTTCTATGAGTATGCTTACTCTCTTTGAATCAAGATATACATTAAATAATCAAACTGTTGAAAAAAATTGTGAAAATGCAATTCACATTCCTGTATTCATTCTAATGATGAATGTAGGAAAATGTACTCTTTCCTAAATTTGAACTGAAAAGTTTTCTTTCCTAAATTCAAACTCAAAATAATTACAAAAAAATGACAGCACCTTGGAAAACATTTCTAGGGGCGATTCATACCAATTAACAGGGGTGTGATTTGAACCTCCTGGATGTTTAATTTACAGACTCTCCACATCCCCACAAACAAGAAACTAGAGGTTTGGACACAATACAGGCTACTTTCTTTCTTTCCTTGGTGGTGTACTCTTCTTTCAAGAAAAAAATTTGAGGCAAAAGGAGATTTGGAAAATATCATGAAATCGGGAAAAATCCCGAGAAATCACAGGCCTGAATTAAGTTTAAATCTGGTTACCTATGCATTACCAATTCTGTAGCCTGATATATCTTTAATCCCCTTCCCTTCCTCCAGGGACATGACACGAGTTCCAGTGATTAAGCAAGAGCTGTGTCTGCGCCATCCCTGAATATTTTGGGGCAAGGTGGTACACAACCGTCTACTTAACCAGTTCGCACCGGGAATAAAAAAGTTTTTCCGAACCCCGTGGCGGGTTTATTTTTACCGCACAAACACGACCAATGGTGCTCACCAGAGCGTCACCGGGGAGACCGTGTCTTCCACCGTATGCTTATGGCTCATTGCCACGTCGACCGGGAATCTATACAAATATTCCCGAGAATCCTGTGGCGTGTTTAGACGCTCTCCGATCCGCTGTCCAAAAAAAAATTGCGTGTATACACGGCCTCCGACGCGAACTGGTTAAAAGAATTATACAACTGACTGGCAAATTTACAAGTACATGAAATTGTGAATAATATTATTTGGATAGCTCAACTGAGAAAACAAAAATACTACCTGTTGTATCAATTGTATGGGGGGGGGGGTGGGTAATGCAAATCTCAGGGAGAAGGAAAATTCCCCTATGTGGTCCTTCCACGCCCTACCATGGCTGAAGTAGGGGGGGGGGGGAAGCTTTAGATATTTCATGCTCAGTGATCAGTGTTGAAGGTTCATGTTGACATTAAATAGGTAATTTTTTCCCATTTAGGTACAAATCTATCCCTTTTAAAACAAAAATCCTCCAACGGCACCATTTACCCAATGAATTTTCAAATAAATAATCTCTGTAAGGATCATTTCGCCGTGTGCCCGGAAGAAGGACGTAATGAAAGTGTGACCGGCAAAAGGTCGTAAGCAATTAATGTGCAAAATTGTGTTTCAAGAAAACTGAGTGTGAAAGTCATTGTAGGAAAGTTAAATTCCGCATGGGAATGGAAAAACATGTCTTGGGAGTAATTCTAGCAACAAATATATATATGACATAAAACACAATAAAGGGGGCCACTTTGCATCCATCACGTTAGCAGTTTTTCCAATGGTTGTTATTTATTTTTAAGTACCTGAAACCGACCAAAAAGTGTTTCAACATGTGAATGGACATGTAGGCTTATACTACAACTAATTTGAGTTGATTTATTTTATTTTTTTTTTTTTTAAATTTTTTTTTTACCCTCAAATTTCCATAAAAATTGGACGGAAAAAGTTACCTCACTTTTCCGTCCATTTGTTGATGGAAATTTTAGGGTAATTAAAAAAATAATAGTAATAATCAACTCAAATTATCTTTATGATAAGCATGCATGTCTATTCAAATGTTGAAATTCTTTTTTGGTGGTTTCAGATATTTAAAAAAAAATTACAACCATTAGAAAAACT
This sequence comes from Zoroaster sp. YZ-2022, assembly GCA_029582265.1. Classification (NCBI taxonomy): domain Eukaryota; kingdom Metazoa; phylum Echinodermata; class Asteroidea; order Forcipulatida; family Zoroasteridae; genus Zoroaster; species Zoroaster sp. YZ-2022. Next base: position 6,704,728 of record CM055827.1, on the reverse strand, counting down.
GCTAACGTGACGGTAGGAAAGTGGCCCCCTTTATTGTGTTTTATGTCATATAACAGTTATGCCGTACTTTTTTTTCAAAGGAGCCATTTTATTGCTTACGACCTTCTGCTGGGACAAAAAGTACTTTGTGTGCCCGGAAGAAGGTGGTAGAGCCTTACGACCCTTCTTCCGGGCACACAACGATTTGCACTTCATGTTATCAGTCACATGGAAATAAGACTTGTTGCTGGGACTGTCAGAATAAGTCAAAATGGCAACATCAGAACCAGGACAGCACATTTCCATGCGCAGCAATGTTACATTCGCTGAACAAATTCAACACTTCAACCGTCGTAGCGTATTACATACATTAATAACAGCTACAAATCTTTTCAGTGTTGTTTCCAATACTGTCAAGACGCCGGCATCTGATTGGTCGAGACACAAACCAATCGGTGCTCTCCTCAGTATTTCGGGACAACTGCTGCTGGGAAATTGTCGGAGCATAATTATTCAGACCGCTGAACTTCACATGGCCATCATCGGCTGACATTAATCTAGGTACAAATAAATGATTATAAATTGTTTTTGAGTTGAATATGAAAACTTGTTGCATCCACGTTTCCCGTTGTACAGCCGATTCCCGACAGCATCCATCTTGAATAGTTAAGTTTTCAGTACACATGTACCATCCCATAGAGAAATCTGTTGGGGTTTTTGGTTATGGAAACTGTTTACAATATAGACTGGTCCCCTGTCTTTATCCTATATGTGAGTGTCGTGGCCGAGCGGTCTAGCTTACCGGACTCAAGTTCTGGTGTTAACAGCAGAATGTGGGTTCGAATCCCGGCCGTGACACTTGTGTCCTTGAGCAAGACACTTAACCATAATTGCTTCTCTCCACCCAGGGGTTAAATGGGTACCTGTGAGGGCAGAGTTGGTTGATTAGCCCTATATGCGCTGTAATGGCAGCAATTGAGCTGTATACTCCCAGGGAGCTGAGATGGTTTCAGGAATGATTTATGAGCCTTATGAGCAGGGGTAATAATATAATGCGCCTTGAGCACCACTCAGTTGGTGGATACGTGCGCTATATAAGTCCACACATTATTATTATTATTATATCAATGATGTTGACAGGCTCCAGGCGTACCATTCAAGTGGTTTCATTGGATACGTTGTGCTTGAAGATCTGACATCATGCTTCGAGGCTCACGCGCTAGCTACCAACCAACCAACCAAGGTCAAAGATGAACATCAGGAAAAATATGGAGGCCACATGGCCAGGATCTGACGTAATTCACGCACCTCTAGCTCAAAGCATGATGTCAGATCTTCAGGCTGTTTACAATACTGCTATGAAGAAAAATAAAAAACATCGAAGACCAAAGTAACCCCCAAACTTCAACGCATATTTAACAAGAAAGATTGAAAAAGTCCGTTCTGACTTTTTGTTTCATGCATTAGACTTTCTTGGACTAGAGTGTGCATCTGGATTTGTTAAGTGTTGTGGCTCAATTACCCACAAATTATAAAAATCCCCATCCCCCTCAAAAAAAAAAAAAAAAAAAAACCTCCTCCGCCCCTTCACCTCTTCCCCCACCCCAAGTGAATAAACTATAACAATCTTTTCTCATTTTTTGTTTTATACTTTTTACTTTCTGCATGAGTTCACATAAAATAAGTCCTCAAATCTGGATTTTTTAAAATTTTAATTTTGGGTTTCAATTACCCCAAAATTTTGAAAATCTGCTGACACTCTTTATACACCCTTCTCCTTTAACCCTAACCCCCTATAAGTATTCTGACTAGGAACCTTCTTTAACCCTAACCCCATAGGTATTCTGGCTAGGAACCTTCCTGAACCCTAACCCCCTATAGGTATTCTGACTAGGAACCTTCTTTAACCCTAACCCCATAGGTATTCTGGCTAGGAACCTTCCTGAACCCTAACCCCCTATAGGTATTCTGACTAGGAACCTTCTTTAACCCTAACCCCATAGGTATTCTGGCTAGGAACCTTCCTGAACCCTAACCCCCTATAGGTATTCTGGCTAGGAACCTTCTGTAACACTAACCCCCTAGGTATTCCCGCTAGGAACCTTCCTGAATCCACCAAAATCCTCCAGTGCACTTTTGAAAACATGCCCTTATCTTCAAAATGCACCATGCATTTTCATTGATCTTTCATATTCAGCACTTATGGCCTGTACTTCTTGCCAGATTGTAATTTTGCCCCATTTGAAGAGGTGAAAGTACCAGTTTCCAACAGTGCTGAATTTTTTTCAAAAAAGTGCACCTTAGAAGATTTTGCAGGATATGGGGTGGTTAGGGTTAATGAAAATTGTACATTGAAGTAATGGGAGAGGTACCTACCCCTAACAAATTGGTAGTCCTAAATTATTTATTCATTATGGTGTGCTATGGTCGAGCGGTTTAGTGCATCAGATTTGTGTTCTGAAGGCTGAGTCATCAGAATGTGGGTTTGAATCCCGACCGCGATGCTTGTGTCCTTGAGCAAGACACTTTACCATAATTGCTTCTCTCCACCCAGGAGTAAATGGGTAGCTGTGAGAGCAGAGTCGGTTGTTGTGTTTGATTAGCCCCGTATGCACCGAAATGGCAGCAATTGAGCTGTATACTACTCAGGGAGCTGAGATGGTTTCAGGAATGATTTATGCGCCTGATGAGCAGGGGTAATAATGTAATGCGCCTTGAGCACCGGTTTGGTGGAAATGTGCGCTATATAAGTCCACATTATTATTATTTTTATTCAATTCCCCCCCCCCCCACACACACCCTCTCCCATTTTTCTCCAAACATTCATACTTTCACAATCACTACAGAATTGATGAAAAGGATACGTCCAGAAAAGCACATATGTCTGAAATAAAAAAATGTTCAGGAAAATTGTATACATTCAATACAACAAAGAAATGGCATATTTTCGTATTATCTAATCAAGTGAGGGGGCTATTTAATGCATACAGTAATTCCCCCACTTCCTTCTGAAATAGACAGGATTTTCCAAAAGTCCTTGGCAAGTCTCTATTTTAACTTTTTAAGTCATTTTTAAAAACGGCTTTCAGAGAAGGAAACCAAAAGTTTAAACATCTCATGGGATTAGAAAAGGGTAATGTTAAGGGGCTGTCATTAAATGTTTGAATATCCCCCGCCCGCCCGCCCCGCCCCGCCCCGCCCCCAACCCCTCACCCCGCCCACATTTCTTTTCCAGGACGAACGTGGGCAATTTTTGAAAATTGTCTTTTTAAAAAACTTGTTGTTAAAAGATTTTTTTTTTTTAAATAGGAATTTCATAGAAGTTGCCCATGGTCGTCCTGGAATAAAAAATACGCCCACCCGCCCCAACCTTTGACAACAAATTGATGCCAAGGTTCAACACCCAGTCCTCATTTCAGTTTCCATTTAAGATTAACATTGTTTATTTGTTTTAATTTACAAAGGATACAAACAGTCCTCCCAAAAGTCCACTGGTGATCAACGGTTGTCTGAATCGGAAAAACTCCTGCCAATTCCTACCAGCTTTTATAAAGAGCATTGCCTAAGACAAAAGAAAACAAATGTTATAAAAAAAGTCTTTATTGAATACAAATTACTAAATGAAGTACAAATTCCTTGAGTTTGACTTTTTCACCAACAATTTTCTTAGACAAAGGAAGTTAATTACTACTATAGCTGCACATTAGTGCAGAACCTGTACCTCACTTAGTGATAGTTGAGTTTAACCCTCCTACTATTGCTGCACTTTAGTGGAAAGTTGCTACAGAGGTCAAAACTTGCCTGTTTTGACTGTTGACCCAAATGTGCACACAGGGGCATTTTTGACAGGTTTTTACTGTCATTTTAACCACCAGAAAATGCTTTTTGAACAATACCAGACAATGCTTTTTACAAGTAAAAAATGGTCGACTTATTTTGATGTGTAAATGTACTACACATAAGGTTTGACAGTGGTCAACTGTTGAGTGCACTAGATATACCTTGGCAAGTATATCAACATGTTGACTGATTTTGGCCCTTGCAGTCATAGGAGGGTTAGTTGAAGTGCTGTTCAGTGATCCTTAAATAAAAAAATTTCCAGCAAATGAATTTATCATCAATTCAATATTTCAAATCATAACTTTGTAATCATGCTCTGAAATGTGAAACGGTTTATTTAAAAGCAATTTACTTCCTTGTCAGTACTAGACAAAAGAGCAATGTTCAGATTGAAACAAAACACTTACAGAAAATAAAGAGCCACGCTGACTTTGATTCTTTAGCCCTAACCCCCTACAGGCATTTCACAGACACCCTGCCGTGCACAGCCAAGGGGTAGGGCTAAGGGAATAATTTTTCATTGTGGTTAAAACAACTGTTCAACATACGCTAGGCTAGTTCCCAGGGAATCATAAAAGTTCTCTTACCTGCATAGGATTGAGATTGCCTGGGTACCATTGGAGAGTACCTTGGGTGACAATGACCCCCTTCGGCCATACAATGGTACCCAGGCAATCATACAAGTACACAAACCTGCATAGGATTGAGATTGCCTGGGTACCATTGGAGAGTACCCTAGGTGACAACGACCCCTTCTGCCATACAATGGTACCCAGGCAATCATACAAGTACACAAACTTGCATAGGATTGAGATTGCCTGGGTACCATTGGTGAGTACCCTAGGTGACAACGACCCCTTCTGCCATACAATGGTACCCAGGCAATCATACAAGTACACGAACTTGCATAGGATTGAGATTGCCTGGGTACCATTGGGGAGTACCCTAGGTGACAACGACCCCTTCTGCCATACAATGGTACCCAGGCAATCATACAAGTACACAAACTTGCATAGGATTGAGATTGCCTGGGTACCATTGGGGAGTACCCTAGGTGACAACGACCCCTTCTGCCATGCAATGGTACCCACGCAATCATACAAGTACACAAACCTGCATAGGATTGAGATTGCCTGGGTACCATTGGGGAGTACCCTAGGTGACAATGACCCCTTCTGCCATACAATGGTACCCAGGCAATCATACAAGTACACAAACCTGCATAGGATTGAGATTGCCTGGGTACCATTGGGGAGTACCCTAGGTGACAACGACCCCTTCTGCCATACAATGGTACCCAGGCAATCATACAAGTACACAAACTTGCATAGGATTGAGATTGCCTGGGTACCATTGGGGAGTACCCTAGGTGACAACGACCCCTTCTGCCATGCAATGGTACCCAGGCAATCATACAAGTACACAAACCTACATAGGATTGAGATTGACTGGGTACCATTGAGGAGTACCCTAGGTGACAACGACTCCTTCTGCCATACAATGGTACCCAGGCAATCATAAAAGTACACAAACTACTGGTAATCAGTCAAACAATGTTATAATTTAAGGCAGTGAGTTAAAAATGTGTGAGTGATATCGCGACATAATTTTAGAAATAAATTGTTTTATTTTATATATTTTTTGTTTTAATATATTGATTAATCCTAACCCCCTGATGGTTTTGGCTAAAGAACCTTCCTGAATCCACCAAAATACAACACCATGCAGTAACATTACCACCAAACTGTTGGACTTTAGCTGGAATTGGGACATCCGGCCCCATGTAAAGTATCCCTGTCAGGGCTGTACAGTACCGAGTCCATCAAAATACAACACCATGCAGTAACACTACAACCCAACTGTTGGACTTAGCTGGAATTGGGACACCCGGCCCCATGTAAAGTATCCCTGTCTGGGCTATACAGTACTGAGGCCATCAAAATCCAACACCATGCAGTAACACTACCACTCAACTGTTGGACTAAGCTGGAATTGTTACACCCGGCCCCATGCAAAGTATCCCTGTCTGGGCTATACAGTACTGAGGCCATCAAAATCCAACACCATGCAGTAACACTGCCACCAAACTGTTGAACTTAGCTGGAATTGTTACACCCGACCCCATGCAAAGTATCCCTGTCAGGGCTGTGCAGTACTGAGTCCATCAAAATACAACACCATGCAGTAACACTACCACCCAACTGTTGGACTTAGCTGGAATTGGGACACCCGGCCCCATGTAAAGTATCCCTGTCAGGGCTGTGCAGTACTGAGTCCATCAAAATAAAACACAACCAGCCGTTGGTGTTTGATGGGTTTGGGGTTGTTAGGGTTTTTAAAAAAGACCTGTGTTTTTTGTGTTAATTTTACTTTTTTATTTTAACAGGTTGTTTATCATACTTACAGAGAAAACAAATGACACAATGAAATAGAAGAAGAATCCCTCCAATCCCGTAAGTCCAAGAATGCCCGCCGACGATCCGGAGAGGGCCGACACAAAGGTCCGACTGCAAAACATAAACAACAGTATAAAAGTTCACCTTTTTCTGGCATTCCATTTGAAATATTGTACAAGGAATGATGAAACAAAATTTGAAAAATCATCACTCAAAAGATGTTTTTTTATCTTCAGACCTTTGTTAAGTGTCATCATTAAAACATTATTTACATCTTCACTTAAAAGTCTTAGAAAAAAATGGAAAATACACAATACATGTACATAAAAAGTAATTAATGATTAAAGTCAGAAAAGATTGTCAGAAAAGATTGTAAAACCATTTTCAAGAGTTCACAAGTTATGTTTATAATAAACAAGAACTTAAAGGTATGATACATCATTGGTTTTTTTTTGAAGAATGCATTCATTCCAGTCATCTAGTTTTCAAAATACACACATCATAAAATTAAGCTTTTGAAAATTTCATCAAAATCGGTGTTCACGTTTTTGAGAAAACAGCGAATAACAGTTTCTATTTTATTAGTTATTTTGTGCATGTTCACATTGTGTTAATTTCGATTGTTGCAATCGAAATCAGCTGTTGCGTTTTTGGAGGTCTTCATATACACTTTTCTCGAAGATGACTGCGTTTCAGACGGAAATATTTCTTAGGCCGATTGGTACAAGGATCATCCTTTGTAAACATTTAGCTTTCAGATTGAAACTCATCAAACATGTTTTTGATCATTACCAAAGCTATATCATACCTTTAACCAGTTGACGTCGGGAATATTTTTTTTTTTTCCGGTCCCCCGTGCGGGTTTATTTTCAGTGAAAAATCTGAAAACATTTCTAGCCATTAATAATTTTTTTTGTCAATGAAACTAAGTTCGGACAACCAAATAAACACCTTTACTCATTGACATTTCGAGAATTAAATGGCTAGTTTTTAATTACGGTTGTGTTTGTTCAGCACAATTAGACCGTTGGCAAGCTCCAATGCAACGGCCTATTAGCGTCCAGCGCCCGGTCGAAAAGACGGCATACCCGGAGAGAGATCGAAGGCCTCGTAAACAATGGATATAAATCTGTCTTTACAAATTCTTGGCTGGTACGTCAAAGGAACAGGTCTTGGATAAAGGGATTACGCAACAATCAACAAAAAGAGTGAACTCGTTCAGTGTTTGCAGTGCATTTTGTCCGGGGCCACCTAACCGTGACCGAACGATTGCGTGTATACAAGTCAGCCACCACGACGGCACGCCACATGTGGCATGTTGACAAGTCTCCCGGTAACACACACAAAAATCGGAATGCGTGTTTAGACGCTCTCCGATCTGCTGTACAAAAAAAAATTGCGTGTATACACGGCCTCCGAAGAGAACTGGTTAAGAAAATAATAATAAATGCATAATAATATGCAAACTTTAAATGACACTTCTTGTGCACTCATGACCCCCACCCAAAGTTTTCAATGACCCTGCCCTATTATGAGTAGTGAGTATAAATTATAGACCCAGAATAAATAATGTTGTTATCCTATCTCAATTTAGATGGATGGGTCCACGAATACTTACCACAACATTTAAAAAAATTATCATCAAAAGATGTTTTTATCTAGAGACCTTTGTCAATTGTCAACACTGCAACATTAGGAAAGAATGTTGTATCCGACCGCCACTTTTAAAGGTTTTTGGGGGAATTTTTTTGCAGCCACTAACTAGTTAAAAAATTATTCTATCGATTTTTCGGGGTACAGAAAGCGAAAACTATCTTTAAAATCCACTTTTATGATGGTTTTCGGACTTTATTTCCCTTCTAAAAAAAATCCTCCCCTTCAGAAAATAGAAGGATCCTATTATAGTTGCCACTGCACATGTACAATGACTGTGTTGATCACTAAAAGGGGAGTTGACAAGATCAGACTGACATGACTGAGGAAGTCATCGTATACCAAAAATGCCTGATTTTTCATGAAATAAATATCCTGGAATAATTTGAAGTATATGTCCATCATCATCCATATGTTCTCCACCTTACTGGGTAGGTAAGATTACATTACTTGTTATATTGAATGAGAAAAAGTGGCGGTCGGATACGACATTCTACCCCAACATTATTTAAATTTTCACTTAAAATCTTGGGGAAACAATGGAAAATACACAGTACACATATAAAAACCTGTAGATGTTAGACTTAGAATTACTCACCAGTAGGACAATATGGACATGTTGGAGCGAATTGCCAGTTCATTGTAAACTATTGGCTCTGCATGAAATATAAAAAAAAGAGAATAAAGTCATTTATCTTCATATATATATAAAATGAATAACCCTAACCACCCCAAACCCGTCAAACTCCAACAGCTGGTTGTGTTGCATTTTGATGGACTCGGTACTGTACAGCCCTGACAGGGATACTTTACATGGGGCCGGGTGTCCCAATTCCAGCTAAGTCCAACAGTTTGGTGGTAAGGCCAAGTAAAAAAAATACCAGTTGATCGTCCCCGCCCGCATCCTTTTTTGAGGCCGCATCCACATATTTTTATATTTTTTTTTATACTTGTCCACAAAAAGAGTAAATTTTTCATGTATTTTTACTTTGGTTTAACAAAATACATCAAACATTGTTTAACATGAATATTTTTACTCAACTACTTGTTCGATAGCTATAAAAAAAAGTTGGCGGTGATTTCAAACTGAAAAATTGGTGGCCATTTTGAATTTAAATGCTTGGCGGCCATCTTGGAAAAAAATAAAAAATAAAAAATAAAAAGGCCCTCATCCTCCTCTTTTTGAAAAAACCAGGACGATCAACTGGTATTTTTTTTTACTTGGCCTAATGTTACTGCATGGTGTTGAATTTTGGTGGATTCAGGAAGGTTCCTAGCCAAGACCATTGGGGGGTAGGGTTAATGAACATGTACGTGTATAAAGAACAGCAACCGGCTATTTAACTCCCCTAGAGGTCCCAGACTCTCAATACTACGCTACTATCCTTGACTTAACTGTCCTAATGGACCTAAGATCTGTATCAAATTCTACTAAATTATTGATGTTATAGTTGTATTAGGCAGTTTCACGCAAACCGCTGATGGTGGCGCTATTTTTGATGCCCTTTTTTCTGTCGAAGTTGTGACTCGCCGAAAGTTCGTTGACGTGCCCGATAGTACACGTGAAAATGCATAGGCGCAATATCGCTAGCGCCTGGTTACGCTGATGAGGCTTCAATGTTTTCCTGGACGCCATTTTTATGAGCACTAAATTATGCAGTCAATAAAAAAAAAATCAGCGACGGGAAACCTTTCGTTATGGAAATACAGGCAACTGAATTTCGTTAAGTATTTACGATTTTCTTGTCCAACTTTCATGATAAAATACTAATATAAAGGGTAGTCTACGGATGTTCTAGTGTCGATAAATTGGTCAGTCGATGCCAACTGTAACGTTGGCGCAAAAACAGTGCAACTTGCGCAAAATGACCCAACGGCAAATAATTAAAAAATCACCGCTATCGGCGATTTGACACGCTGAATTGGGGTGTCACGCACGCTGAATCGGGGTGTCACGCACGGGTGGATTTTGGTATTCAATGTGATTTTTTTGTTATAAAAGGGGGACATGCTATATAGACACTTTGTTAGTACTACAAGGATACATTGCAGGCAAATTCGGTCACAACTTTTCAAATGAAACTGGCCTTTAAAATGACCAAATATTTAAATCACCAAAAATTTGTAACTTTGCATAGGGTTAACCTATCAAAGTTATCATGACCATTGACCCCTCATTTTCTTTCTAATTTGTTGCTCTATCCAGTGATATAACATTTCCATTGAAGCAACTTCAAATTTCCATTAAACTGCCTAGTTGTATATAACAAAGATAAAATAGTGTTAACCTAACATCTGTAAGTGTATGTTTGATTCATGAGTAGTGTTAAATACACATTTAATTATGAAAAGATCTTCTCCGAGTCTGAGAAAATTTGTATTCACTCAAAATTTTAAAAAACAGCGCACACGTCTCCTCTAAAGACTCAAGCTCTGTATGTTTTTCTTTAAATGTTTTAAAGGTTTAGTTGTCACATAGGTTGAGTTTTCACAAAGGTTGAGCTGTCGGGGTTGAGTTGTCACAACGGGGAAACGAAGACCAGGGTCTAGGTATGTGCGTATCCCACGCATTGTCGCAAATCTTTTTGGCCGCGGCCTCAATCTCGGGTTGAATCGCCGTGGCGAAGACACCGTGGAGACAGTGCTTTGTAACGTTTCGCTGAGGCCGTTCTTTTTGACGTACCCAGGAGCTTTTTTTTCGAAGACGTAGATCAAATATTCTACTTCAACCTCGTTCTCAAATTTTCTGAATGCGGCATCTAGAAGTTTCCAAAAAAAATTCTCGAAATTTGGGTTCGCTCTTGCTCATCAAAACCATCGACGATTTACCAAAAGGTGAGTAACATCACTTATCAAACCACAAATATCATTTTTCTATACTTGTTTTCTACCTCTTGGCCAATTTTGACGGCGATTGAACATCTCCCAGTTATGTTTTTTGGACTCCCCAAACATCGATGTCAACCAAAGATTGTATTGCACCGCGTTCAGCGCACGTTAGACCTACCAATTTTCAGTCCGATAAATCGTCCGTTTAAACCTAATATACATCGGCGTAACACAATAAATATTAGTTCTCATGAACTTATTTCATTTTTTTTCTTCATATTTCCAGTCCAATATCATTTATTATTTTTTATGTTTAATTAAATCAGGGATAAGAATTTCTCGCGGATTTCAGTATAATTTATACTATAAATATTAAAAATTCTCAGATTTGAGTAATTATTTTTCTATTTTTTAAAATTTATTTTCATTATTTTGTTTTATCTTTCCAGTCCAATATAATTTATAAACTGTTCTAATATTTAATTAAATCAGGGATGAGAATCTTTCGAAGATTTCAGTGTAAAAATAGGAAAATAATCCTCAGATTTGAGAATTTTTTTTTTTTTTCATTATTTTTTTAATTTATTTATTTATTTTTTAACACATTTTTTTGGTATTTCTTATTTGTAAATCAGCACTACAAAACAAACTAATCATTGAATTATCCTGGAAATAGGTTATTATTCTTCCTCTTTTCCCAAGCATTCCAGTGATACCAACCTTTTGAAAATCGGACAAGAATTAAGAAAGTTATGATATGGAATCCGAGAAAATCTTGGAAACGGGTCACAAGTCAAATTTACATTTCTTTTGTTTTTCCTTATAAAATAATTGCCATTTACGGGCCTAAAATTGCCGGATTCAACATGTCATAACTTCCTTAATTTTGGTCACAGGAAGATGATCCTTATATCATTGTAATCGTCTATTCAAGACCTTGACAATGATACCAGTTGTATTGGAATCTGTTGATTTTGAAAATTTTTGTCACATAGTTACAGGGTCGAGTTGTCTTAACACCCGTACGATATTACCTTCTAGTTCTAGTTTGTTTTAAAACATATAAATTATTATTTTTACATAAACCTTACTTGTTGTAAAATTGATGACTCTATTAAACATCAATACAAATATTTCTTTCCAAAATTTATCACAACATTAATAATAAAATCTTGTTTACCCACCGCTTGGCACTTGCAAATCCGATCTTGCGTGCAGCCCTCTTGCGGTAGTCGCCATTTTGATACATGTACGAGTCGAGTTGTCTCAAGAAAGCTTGAGGGCGCCATCGCCAACACCTAAAAACAGATCATCATGCAAGCAGCAAGCCCACGCACACACAAAATACAAAACCAAGGTGGATGGTAGAGACAAGCAAAAAACATGATTTCAATTTGTAAATTTTTATTTCGTTAGTGTGACAATAATAATATTTAGTGAATATCCATTTGAAATAAAATCACCTAGTATTAATTTCTATAGCGAAGGCATAATCTTTATGGTGTTGAATTGATGGACGGGGTACCGGTAGTCGTGATGGGGGGCGTAACGTAAGTAAACAAATTTAAGGTGGTTGGCGTGAACAATATTTGAGGGGGAGGCATTAGAACCGGAAATTTTCCCCGAAATTAAATCACACGAGGCACAAAAACTAAAAGCCTGCCAATGGCTTGATTTTTGTGGTTTGTTTGTCAATCAAGGCTCCATTTTGCCGACGGAGGCACAAGTTGCCAACTGAAATTCGATATGGGGGGTTCACACAACAGGCGGACCATTTATTGCATATTGTCACTAACTTTAAATAAAGGAAAACACTGCCTGTAATTAGTAAACGTGTAACCAGTAGTTACATATTAACAACAAAAAAACAAAACACACAACTTTTTGGCTGAAAAATTCATCAACTTGTTTCAGGATATATATATATATATATATATATATATATATATATATATATATATATATATATATATATATATATATATATATATATATATATACATATATATACATATATATATATATATATTTCCCTCAAAGAAAAAAGTACATGGCGATATCTACTTCCTAAAAATCATTTGTCTTACTTTATAATTTATGTGAACAAAAATTATGCACAAAATAACGCTGCAAAACCGTTTAATTGATGACGCGCGCGCCGCGAACTATGTTGTTGTTGTTGTTGTTGTTGTTAATTACACTTCTGGCAATCTATGTGCCCTTTGTGCCAGTTGCTGTACGGATTGAACAGCGCATGCGCGCAGAGATGCGAATGATATGAGACTGCTTAAAATTTTCCTTCTATATTTTATTGTGAGCTAATATACTAGAAGTAATCTTGATGGACCGGTACAAAGCTAAAAGAGAATAAAGAATAAAAAAGAAAAGAGATAAACCCAAACCCAAAAGTCAAACCCAGGTTACTATAGCATGGTCTAGAAAAAAAAGAGGGGCTGGGTGCCAGTGATCCTCCAGACATAGAGCGCCGCGTGTGTTTCTGCAAGCCGGTCCGTTTCCCTTGCAATTTAAGAGCCCGTGCTCCGCTAGGTAAAATTTGCAGGGCCGCGACACTTCAGATGATGATAAGACGGCATCCTGTCCAGCCAATCACCAAGACACCCAGTCCTCTGAAAAAAAGTAGCTTGTGTATAGAAGAACTATGTAATATTTTAATTTTTTCCTAAACTCTCTTTAATAAATTGCAGTATATAGGTTATGTTATTTTTGGATCCAAATATGTCATGTATTGTCATTTGATTATTAGTATATTTTAGAGCCCTTTGTAATTTATGTCTATTATTGGTATATTTTATACATGAATTAAACAGGTGATTTACATTATCATAAACATTACACGTATCACACATTCCGTTAGGATGGTGTCCTATTTTATGTTTAAAGTTGTTAAGTTTATTGTACATGTCTAGTCTAAGTCTATGGATGATAGTTTCCTGCCAGCGTGGAAGGTTCCAACTGTTCAAGTGAAATGAAACAGAATGTTGGATCAATTGAAGTCCTGAAGATTTAGATTCCTTCCATGCCGCGAACTATTATTTTGTTCTCAGTTTTTCATTGAGGGCGCCGTTGCGGCCAAATTTTACCATGGTCTAAATGTGCTACAGTGCAATCGTTAGAATTTTGAAGTTAACAATGGAATCAGTAAATATTTGATATTTTGACATCTCAAAACACATTTGAAATGATTCAAAGTATTTTTGAATGATTTGATTGTTTTTCTTTCATAAATATCTGAACGCGATAGGACAAACTTGCACCACTTATTTTTAGACAAGTGCTGATTGGGGTAAAAATGTGCACCGAGCATACAAAGATGGCTGTCCGGAAAAAGGACGGAGGTGCGGATTTCAAGTTTTTCGAGTCTGCTGAAACGATTTCACAGCTCGATAATGTCAAATCCTGGTTGCAGAGAAACTGCAAGAAGGTAGGTTGACCCTCTGTTGTGAAAATTACTCTATCGTTGTTTTAGTTCGATTGTAACATTTTGGTTTTGATGACACACGGCCGTGTCTTTGTCTCGATCAAAAGACGGGCAGTTCTGTTGATCCAGCATGTCCAGTGTACAAAGTGAACTGTCCAAGATGGCCGACCAAGCGGTCCATTCATCACATCAGTTTCCATGGCATATATTTTGGGGGAAAATGCAGTATACTGCTAGTAGTTTGATATATAATTTATTATTTTGAGGAGGAAAACAAATGTTGAAACAATATTATTTATTCCATGTTTTTGGCTATTTTAAGTTTAACTGCAATTTACGAAAAAAGTATTGTAGCTAGGCCTATTAAAAAGTACTATTAGGCCTATGTGACAAAAATCAACAGATTCCAATATAACTGGTATCATTGTCAAGGTCTTGAATAGACGATTACAATGATATAAGGATCATCTTCCTGTGACCAAAAATAAGGAAGTTATGACATGTTGAATCCGGCAATTTTAGGCCCGTAAATGTCAATTATTTTATAAGGAAAAACAAAAGAAATGTAAATTTGACTTGTGACCCGTTTCCTAGATTTTCTCGGATTCCATATAACTTTCTTAATTCTTGTCCGATTTTCAAAAGGTTGGTATCACTGGAATGCTTGGGAAAAGAGGAAGAATAATAACCTATTTCCAGGCTAATTCAATGATGAGTTTGTTTTGTAGTGCTGATTTAAAAATAAGAAATACAACAAAAATGTGTTAAAAAAAATAAAAAAATAAATTAAAAAAATAATGAAAAAAAAAATTACTCAAATATGAGGATTATTTTCATATTTTTACACTGAAATCCGCAAAAGATTCTCATCCCTGATTTAATTAAATATTAGAACAATTTATAAATTATATTGGACTGGAAAGACGAAACAAAATAATGAAAATAAATTTTAAAAAATAGGGAAAAAAATTACTCAAATCTGAGAATTTTTAATATTTATACTGAAATCCGCGAGAAATTCTTATCCCTGATTTAATTAAACATAAAAATTAATAAATGATATTGAACTGGAAATATGAAGAAAAAAAATGAAATAAGTTCATGAGAACTAATATTATTGTGTTACGCCGATGTATATGAGGTTTATAGTCAGTACGGACGATTTATCGGACTGAAAATTGGTAGGTCTATCGCGCGCTGAACGTGGCGCAATACAACCTTTGGTTGACATCGATGTTTGGGAATCCCAAAAACATAACTGGGAATCGTCCAATCGCCGTCAAAATTGGTCAAGAGGTAGAAAACAAGTATAGAAAAATTATTTTTGATGAGCAAGAGCGAACCCAAATTTTGAGATTTTTTTTTGGAAACTTCTAGATGCCGCATTCAGAAAATTCGAGAATGAGGTTGAAGTAGAATATGTGATCTACGTCTTCGAAAAAAAAGCTACTGGGTACGTCAAAAAGAACGGCCTCAGTGAAACGTAACAAAGCGCTATCTCCGCGGTGTCTTCACCACGGCGATTCAACCCGAGATTGAGGCCGCGGCCAAAAAGATTTGCAGCAATGCGTGGGATACGCACATACCTACATATTGCACCCAAAAATGAATTTATTGTGGGTCTTATCTAGCTAGGATGATCCTATCGTTATGTTATTCACATAAGCGCTAGGATTAGGGAGGACGAAAGCAACAGCTCCCTCACATCAAAAGTGCTGAAAAAACTCCATTACGAGCGATAATTTCTAACTTCAAAAATTTATTTCTCACTAGAAAACAAAGCTACAACTCATAACACAGTAGATTCAAGCACCATTTTCACTGTTTCACACTTTAAAAAGATTTTGAACGAATTTTACCATCGAGTTCAAAACGAAGCCCGAAAATGGCCCAAAGCGGAAAATCAACTGTCAAATTCGCCGCTCAAAAATGGTCCAAAAAAATTAGCGGTAAGACCCATTTTTATACGGCGGGGACTTTGCGTTACAATCATCAATCCTGACGATCTTGGTATCAAAATAAAGCTTAAAATTAGATCTGTAGCCAGAAAACTGTTTCAAATGTACTTAATTTTTTTAAATTAGGTCTTAAAACAAAAGAAAGACTTTGAGACTGAATAATTTTGGATCTAACACTGGTACGGCCTTCACCCGTACCTCAATGGAATGCCCGTTTCGTGCTCTTTCCGACAGTATGTGGGTTGTACCTTGACATCGAGGTCCCATTAACCCTAACCCTCCAGGGTATTTTGGCTAGAAACCCTGCCAGACGCAACAGATTGCATCGTTTATCAAAGTGACTTGGCTGCCCAATGCAGCAAGATCCATCTTGTCACAAATCTCAAGGCCGAACTGCATCAGAGTCTGTGGTCACCAAACGCAGCAGAATACAACTCTGGCATTGTATTAAATGGGACCAGCTCTCAATAGAAACAGACTTGGCTGCTTATGCACTGGTGTTGACAGCTAAATCCATCAAAGTGCATCAGACTTTTCCAGCTGATGCACTCTGCTGCGTCTGGCAGGGTTAGGGTTAAGTTATAGCAATATTCATTTGACCTGTTCTGCGAAAAAAGTTGGTGAGCCGGCCAGGCGCCATCCATGGTGAGTCATCAGTCTGGGATTCGCCTCACTTGTACGCACAGTAAACGGAGCCGGGATCAGACTGGCGAGGTTTTGTTTACGCGTTGTCAGCCAGCGATGCATGAGTCATCGGTCTGGGATTCGCCTCACTTGTACGCACAGTAAACGGAGCTGGGATCAGACTGGCGAGGTTTTGATTACGCGTTGTCAGTAGGCCTGTGCGAATAATTCGATTATTCGAATATTCGCGAATAGTTGTTGCTAATCGTACTCGTATTCGCGGTATTTGAATTATTCGATTAATCGCGTAGGCGCGAATACCTGGCAACTATTCGCAAATAATGACCAATTGCCTTCCAAACCATCCATAACTTGTGGTCGTGAAGTGTTTGCTAACTATTCGCAACCACTATTCGTGAGTAATCCTATTATTAAGCTGGCAATTACAGTTTTGTCTAGTCATGGTAGTAAGCATTGTAGTGTTTGCAACTAGTAATGCCTTTTGAGGAAGCCGACAAGTCAGGCAGGCTGGCTGGCTGTGACTGCAGCGACTGTTACCTGCAATTATAATGCATTGCCTTTACACAACATAAAAATTGCGGTCGTGAACTGTTCGTGAACTATTCGCAACTATTCGCGAGCAATGCTGCCAATTGTACTGTTCTGTCAGGCACTGCTGGTAGTTGTACGTAGTATTCGCGAATAGTATTCGCGAATAGTACCCACGAGTAGTGCCTTTGAGGAAGCCGACAGGGCAGTAGCCTGGATGGCTGTGACTGCACCGACTGTTACCTGCAATTATAATGCATTGCCTTTACAGGCATTGCGGTCGTGAACTGTTCGTGAACTATTCGCGACTATTCGCGAGCAATGCTGCCAATTGTACTGTTCTGTCCAGGCACTGCTGGTAGTTGTACGCGTTGTAGTATTCGCGAATAGTATTCGCGAATAGTACTCACGAGTAGTGCCTTTGAGGAGGGAGCCGATAGGGCAGCCTGGATGGCTCTGACTGCATCGACTGTAAAAGTAGCATAAACTTAAAAGTAGCATAAACTGAAGGTAATTACTAATTAAATTTGAACACTACAAAATCATGTAACGTTTTTGTTTTTGAAGAAAAGCTGGAGATGATGAATTAATGATTAAACAACTGCGATTAATGTTTCATGTTTTTTTTTTATTACACATCGATTTGTTTGAAAATGTCAATTTATTTTCATAAATATTAACTACGAAAAGCATGGTCTTTGGTCACTGTCTTTTGCATTGCTGGTGTAATTGCCTTTGCACTTGCAGGTAACGTAGGTCTACTGATGAGTAATGATAAATCCCACCGATCCACTTATTGCATGACGTAATTGTTTGCCACGCCCTATTTGGTTCCCAAGAAAAGTTTGTCCAATAATGATAACGTAATTTGCGGTGAGCACAAGTCAATCACAAAACGCATAGGCCGTCGTACAAAATCAGTTCAGGGTACACTCACCACGTGCGTGCCTGAACCAAAGGTTTTTAATTAAGCATAGTGCGGGGCACACTGCGGAAGCTAGCTTTGGACGTAAACAATGAACACATCTAAAAAGTAGCCCCTGCATGAGCATAAACACGTACTGCTTGCATGGTTATTTATTTTGTGTATAGGACTAGGCTAATCGATTTGAAATAACAGGGGTGACCGTCAACTTATTGGTATTTCTTAACGGCGACTTAAATATAAACAAGATCTATTCAATGCGTTCATTTTATGGGGTTCAGGTGGACTTCCCTCTGTAGTGTTGACATGGGATGAACGTAACTGCGCGTGACTTAGCATGTGCTCAATGTGCACTGTTATGTTAATGCTATTTTGTGCTGGAAGTTTCCCACGCTGCCAGAGTAATAACTCGACGGCGATTGGATTTTCACTTACGAAAATGTATTATTTCGAGTACAATTTTGCAAGAAATAAAGAAAAAACAACAACAGGCATGAAAGAGCTTAATGTATATGTTTGTTTATTGTCTGAATGTTACAAATAGGCCAGAAATTACTGTCAAAGCAATTGTTTTTAATGTTTTAGTACTTTTATAAACCGCGGGAAAAAATGGCCAACTATTCGCGAATAGTCGATTATTCGCGAATAGTTGCGCGCGATTAATCGAATAGTAAATTTTTACTATTCGCCCAGGCCTAGTTGTCAGCCGGCTAGCCAGCGATGCATGAGTCATCGGTCTGGGATTCATCTCACTTTTACGCGCATTAAACTGAGCCGGGATCAGACTAACCAGGCTTTTTTACGAGCGTGGCCACGCACTTGTCACAACCACAACAAGTTCGTTAAGTTTGAAGGCATATTTTTTTAAATCTTAATTAATTTGGCATCAATGGCAACTAGTTTTCAGATTGATTGGGTGAAAGAGTAGGCTGGTTTCTACAGATGTTCCAAAAATGAAAAAAAATTGGCCAAATACTTTTCAAGATTCACTTCCTTGAAAATGGACAGTTTTTGTATCATGTTATTGAACTCCCAAAGGGACCACAGGACACCTTGGAGGTTATGTACGTAACTTAATACTAGCTTGGACCAAGGCCATACCCTTTCATGACCTCTAACTCTGGAATGCCTGGGCCGATTTTCTTCAAACCAAAAGCAAATGGCTTCTGGGAATAAGATATCTGGTTTCAACACAGTGTAGGCCTGTTAAGTTGTGGTTGATTTTTTTGGATTGTCATCCCTACTAGGATACAGAGTGTAGAAAGAAACGTAAATTGCATGTTTCACGAAAAAATAAACACATTGCACTGTAATACCTTAAATATTATGTATCTAGCCTATACTGTATTGTTATTACGTGTATGCCTTTGATAATAAAAAATATTGAAAAGTTTGTGAATAACATAATGATAGGATCATCCTAGCTAGGACCCTCCCTGCATGCATTGAGCAATAAACAGTGTCCACTGACCCCAGCACTGACCTTGCAATCACTACAACAAACATGGATGTACATGTACCATGGAAAGGCAAGTATGCCTAATAACCTCAGTCCTCTAAAATCCTTCACTTTAGCAAAGAGCATGTAGCATGTAACCTCAATCCTCCAAAATCCTTCATTTTAGCAAAGAGGATTTTGGAGGATTTGGGAAGGTTTGGGTTAATGAACAAAAAAATGTTTTGGAGGGTAAAATAGTAAAAAACACAGGTGATACATCTAATCTTTTAGAAAAATTGGAGCAAGCCAAGTTCATGTCAGTGAGTGACACAAAAATACTAAAATAGCAATAAATGTCAGATGCTGGGAATAAGTTCCTTCAAAATATTTACAAATCAAACATCACAAGTTTTGTGCAGCATTTTAAAAAATACATGAGAAATACTTCACCAAAAAAAAAGCCTTGTTCGACAATAACATCAGATGTACAGGTGAAACACAGGTCAAACTTGAACAGTTTCAAAAAGGTCACATGCGCTGCAACACTTCTAAAGAAAACTTATGCACTGTGTCGATGCCAAGGGGATCTGTTTTGACGGACTGAAAGTGTAAGTAAACAATGTGGGTATCTAATCACTGGGTATCACGTGCGAAAACAACAAGATCATTTTGTGTCAGTTTTCATTTTGTACAGATCCTGGTGGATTTTGTTAATTTTGTCGTCTGCTCCAGCTTTGCACATGGTATTTGTGCACAGGTGCATGTGAAATCTTTCCATTGTTTCGGTTTGTGATAACACCATGTGTTAATCTCAACTATCGCTATGCTGCAGGTTCTGAAACGAACCTTGGCGCACAACTCTGTATCTCGACTGTCGCTACAAGCGAGATTATGGTTCAGGGGAGAACTGTTATCGGGCAACTCGTTTCTCAACTATCGCTAAGTGAGAGTGTGGTTAAGGGAGAACCGTGGGGACGTGACGGGGTATTCTCTACGTTTTGATTAGCGTGCTCTACTCATCGTCAGAACCTGTACCTCACTTAGTGATAGTTGAGTTTAACCCTCCTACTATTGCTGCACTTTAGTGGGAAGTTGCTGCAGAGGTCAAAACCAGTCAACTGCTTGTTTTGACTTTTTGACTGTTGACCCAATATGTGCACACAGGGGCATTTTTGACTGGTTTTTACTGTCATTTTGACCACCCTGAACAATACCAGACAATGCTTTTACCAGTCAAAAAACAGTCGACTCATTTTGACCTGTAAATGTACTTACTACACGTAAGGTTTGACAGTGTTCGACTTTTAAGTGCACCAGATATACCTTGGCAACTATATCAACATTTTGAGTGATTTTGACCCTTGTAGTAGTAGGAGGGTTAACACAAACGCAAAGACTTAAATCTCTCCATTGTATTCTTTGTTTTTTGCTGGATCACAAACAAGCCTGTCCTGATTATCTGTAAATCGATGAGATTTTTGGGTTGTATTTTCTGAATAAGTTCTAAGGATTTGGACAGTTGAAACTTGTACATTGTTATATAAATTATACCTCCTACTACTACAAGGGTCAAAATCAGTCAAAATGTTGAAATACTTCCCGAGGTATATCTAGTGCACTTAAAAAGTCAAAAATCTATCAAACCTTACACGTAGTACATTTACTGTTTTTGACTGGTAAAAGCATTGTCTGGTATTGTTCAGGGTGGTCAAATGACAGCAAAAAACAGTCAAAAATGCCCCTGTGTGCACATTTGGGTCAACAGTCAAAACAGGCAGTTGACTGGTTTTGACTTATACAGCAACTTTCCACTAAAGTGTGCATCAAAAGTAGGAGGATTATTGGCCAGCCGAAATACATAATTTTCCTACAAAAAAAAGGCCCATACATATGTATATGTACTCCATGTTTAATACATATATTTTTTTTTATGAACCCAAAATTTAACAGCAACTTTATATAATTTGAACAGTGGATTCAGGCCGAACCACCCACCAACAAGGGTCTTGCAACGCTGCTGGGCCAGCTGCTTCAGTTCCAGGAAGATGCTTTCGGAAGACACGTCAGCAACCCTGCCCTCACAAGGCTGCCGGTGAGTACCTGGCTGGGAGAAAAATCTGAAGTTTGCATTTACTGAAATCTCCATGAGATATTTAACCCTTCTGTGACTGCAAGGGTCAAAATCAGTCATAAATGTTGATACGCATGTATTTGCCAGGGTATATTCGGTGCACTTAAAAAGTCAAACACTGTCAAACCTTCCATGTAGTAAGTACATTTACAGGGCAAAATGAGTCAACCGTTTTTTGACTGATAAAAGCATTGTCTGGTATTGTTCAGGGTGGTCAAAATGACAGTAAAAATCAGTTGACTGACGTTGACCACTATAGCTACTTCCCACTGAAGTGCAGCTACATGTATAGTAGGAGGGTTAAAAATTGTGATATTAACCCAAAAAAAATCTTTGGGATTTCAGTGAATTCACTTTTGAGTGAAATCTCATGTGTTTTCAAGAGCATTTGGTATGGCATTATGTAAGCTTGGGCGATAACACGATAATATCGAATATCCCGATACCTTTTTTTATTTGCTTACGATATCGAGAACCTTTTTAAGTTATCCAGATATCAGCAAGTCGCGATTAAAAAAGTATATCGTGATTTTAAAAAAAACATTGCCATTGTGAGTCAAGTCAGAAATTCCATGGAAACCAAATTAGAACAGTCTTTTCAGCTTTTGGAAGTGAAAAACAAAAGTGAACTAGGCCTACTTCATAAGTACATACACGCTCTGATCTGCAAACGAATTTGCAATTTATTGTGACGCTTGTAGAGGGGTACATACCTGTGCTTATCGGCTCTAAAGCAATCATGCATGAATGAATAAATAATCGCAATATTATCGAAAATCGCGATATATGTTTGCCGATAAATCGTGGATGAAAAAAAATCGATATCGCCCAAGCTCAGCATTATGAACAAAGACGGCAAGAAGAGCGCCTTACAAATATAGTCTGTTAACCCTCCTACACATTGAAGCCACTCCCAACCACTAAATTCTGTTCTTTAGCAACCTTCAGTACATACATGTACAAGCCTGCTGTCCTTTCCAAATAATCTTACAAAATCAACTGTGTGCCACCCAAGGCCACTGTAAATGTTTGAACATATTAGTATGGCCTGCAATGTATCAATGGGTGACCACCTTACCCTGCAATCTCAGTGGTGTGACAGTGCACAGAAGGAACCATAGGAGGCCACTGGCAACAGCTAATGGCTTGGAGTGGCCTGAATGGGTTGTTTCAAAAATTGCACTGATTGTAGGAGGGTTTTAATTGAATAGAATTGAATGTTTTTATCTTCTAGATGCGTTGTTTTATGGACTTCAAGTCTGGCGGCGGACTCTGCAACATTCTGATGGCGGTCTATAAGTTCAAAAGTGACCAGGGCTGGTAAGTTAGTTTGAGCAACAGAAACTTTTTTGTAAAAAATAAAATAATAATTACTACTTATGTTGTATTTTTCACCTTGACGAATTGGTCATTCTCAAATAAATGTATAAAAAAAACGTACTTGGTTTAAAACCTATGATGGTATCAATCTTCTCATGAAATAATTTTTGTTTCCGAGGTGCTGTAATTTTTAGAAAGTTTATCCAAAAGAATCCTCTTTCCTTATTATGTAAACACTCTGAATGTAGTTTCATTATTTTCTTGTCAATCTGCTGAGAAGTTCAAAGTGCTATTTGTTCAAATAAGTGTCTGTTGAATGATGTATAACCCTTTGGGTAGATCAGGAGACAAAACTCCAATGACTATCTCCCATTGCTAGATAGTATCTGACCACAGACACACTAACATCTCTATGCTATTATCCAAGCCATCTTCCTCAGTTCAAAAGGAATTTGAATATCTTATCTTCTCAGTAACTCATGTGTCCCACAACAAATATAAAAATGAAAAAAATACTTACAGTAATAGTATAATTGAAATTAACACAATAATATAAAACTAATGCACATTAACCCACCTACACAATCAGTGCAATTTTTTAAACAACTCATTCAGGCCACTCCAAGCCATTAGCTGTTGCCAATGGCCTCCTATGGTTACCCTTCTGCGCACTGTCTCACCACTGAGATTGCAGGGTAAGGTAGTCTCCCATTGATACATTGCAGGCCATACTAATATGTTCAAACCAGCTACAACCAGCTGACTATGTATTTTTTTTTTTATTACTATAAACACACCTGTACAAAATCACTAAAGATGGTTTGTAATGGCCTTCAGTGTGTGTTGAGTATGTAATCGGAGATGGTCTTATTTACAGTGGCCTTGGGTGGCACTGAATTGATTGCGTGAGTTTGCGTGAGTGTCACTCGGAAAAACTAACTGTACAAAATAAAATAGACCAGATCAAAACGATGCTTGTTCCGATTTAGTAATCCTTTGGATATGTTATTGCTGAATAGTTTCCCTCTATTGTCCCCAAACGGCATTAAAAAATATGGTATACTTTTTGAGATATCGCGTGAGAAACATTGCCACGTCATTTCTGAAATCGTTGGATTCGCTGGTCGCATCTGCATGGCCCATTGACCCACACACAAATTTTCACCCTCGGAGAGACGCACCACTTTTCGGAGCACTTCGTACATACTCGGATTTATGTTAATAGGCTGAGAGGGTAAACCGGGCGTTGTGATTGGTCAAATCGTTCACGTGACCGGCTTTTCGGAATGCTCAGAAGAGAAGCTCGGCGTGGGTGTTTGTTGCTCAAATCGCACGGCGCATCCAGAGCTATGGATTGATGAATATTTTGCGAGTTTTCTTCGCTATGAAGGATAATCCTGTTCGTCTGTTTCCAAGATATGTATAATTCACCATATATCAAGGAATTTTAGGTTTTTTCCTGGAGTTATTAGGTCCAGAAATAACGACCGGAATTGCAAAAGAAAATTCGAGTAAAATTCGTTCCATTTTGTCTTGTTTGACTTGCCAGTCACGTGACGGGCAACTCGACCTTTCTACACTTCTGGGTTGATTTTAACGTATTTTGAGGTTATTTCAATGGCATTGTGAACATGAACGTTGGTATTACATTTGAAATTGAAATAATGGCCTCCGAATTAATGTTACTTTGTTCCCAGTTTGTCCATAATGATACCAAATCGCGCTGAAACTATGGCAAACATGTACCGGTTTTGTTGTAATTGTAAACGGCGATGAATGAAACGCCTTTCCATACATTGACCGAAGTCAAGTCGACTCGACCGCAAACTAGACCAATTGGCATTACCAACTCGACCAAAACACAATGTAATCGATATCGATAGCTCTCGAATGTCCTAGAATGCAAGAGCACGATAACAATTCTGGAAACAACACATTTTTTGTTATTTAGTTACACACACAAGTCATAATTACGCACGTGTGAGTTATGGTTGTTCGGGTTTCGGTCGAGTTGGTAATCGGTCGAGTTGGTCGAGTTGGTGACGGCCGTCGGTCGAGTAGGTGTTTTGGTCGAGATGGCGTCGGTCGAGTCGGCAAACGGTCGAGTTAACCGCACCCCCATTGTAATCGGAAACTGGTCAACTCGTCCGCGCGCCAACTCATACTCGAACCAACTCGATTTGTGTACAATACGAGTTGATCATTCCATAAATCCGCTCAAAAAACATAGTAGCGTGATTGGGCCATGACATTATGCACCCAATTTTCGTAATTTGGGCATAATATCCCCTATTATTATAATATTATAATGTTAGTTAAACTTAAAGACAAAAGGGTCTTGATCAGTAATTGATTTTTTTTTTTTTTTTTTTTTTTTTTTTAAACATTCTTGCAATTTTGCCTAAATAAATAAAACTTGGGTCTAATTAATATGCAAATTAGATAATATCTGATGACGTATACAACTTAAATTGCTGTGATTTTGGATGATAAAACATACTTTGTATTTGTGCTAAATTTCATGTTGATAGAACTGGTACATTTTGAACGAGATCCAAAAACATGCTTTACAAAAGAGTATATTTTGATTTTGAGACCAATTAATATGCAAATTAGGCAGAATATAAGTTAAATCATGACTGGAATTGTGCTCATTGGAGACTATGCTACGTCCATTCTATTTATGCAAAACTTCAGGTCCATCTAATTCATACTTTTTTAAAGGAAAAATTGTAATACATCATGTATAGAAATGTAGAAATTCTGCCGTTTTGGGGTAATTAATATGCAAATTATGCAGTTAGTAACTTAATGGACTACTAATATTATGTTCATTGTTGCAGTTGACCTACTTTATATCAGCCCCAAAATTCAGATTCATCTTACTGTTACTGTTTGAATTACAGGCAAAACCGTAGCATATATGTATAGAAATGTGTAAATTTTGCCATTTTTTTGGTAATTAATATGCAAATTAGGTAGTACTCTACGTTTTAGAAAGTTGAAAATTGCCCATCATGAAGATATCTATGTTTCTGTTACTTGCTGAAAGTTTGAAAGGTATGCAATAAATATTTCTTGAGTTATAAGCTAAACTCTGTATAACATTGTGCTATTTGTGGTGCCATGGCAATATAAAGAAAATAAAAGAATTGACCTTTGACCTCTGTTCCCCAAAACTACTCAATACAGCGATACAAAAATTACGATATCTTCGCAACGCAAGCTGCGATTGCAAAAATTTTAATAGTTTTGGGTTTCTGTGATTGTGCTCTTTCTCACTGATAACATTTCCAATGCCTTTTTCAAAGAGATAATTTTCACCTGAAGTGCCTATTTGTATGCTTTAAAAGTTGGTGAAGAACATAATGGAAATTCAGTGGATCGGAGTGGCTTCCATGTGAAGTAGGGTTAATTTAGTAAAGAGGGTTTTTTTCCCCCTAAATTCCACATTAAATTGGATACAACAAAAATCTGAATGCAGTTTCAATATTTTCTCGTCAGTGACGCAACGTAATAAGCTGAAACTTTCACATATTGCTTTGTTTAACCGTCCTATGACCGCAAGGGTCAAAATCAATCAAAATGTTGATATACTTGCCAAGGTATATCTAGTGCACTTATTAGTCAAACACTGTCAAACCTTACGTGTAGTAAGTACATTTACAGGTCAAATTGAGTCGACCGTTTTTGAATGGTAAAAGCATTGTCTGGTATTGTTCAGGGTGGTCAAAATGACAGTAAAAAATCAGTCAAAAATGCCCCTGTGTGCACATTTGGGTCAACAGTCAAAAACAGGCAGTTGACTGATCTTGACCTCTATAGCTACTTGCCACTAAAGTGCATCAATAGTAGGAGGGTTTCAATGTATATGACATAAAACACAATAAAGGGGGCCACTTTGCATCCGTCACGTTAGCAGTTTTTCCAATGGTTGTTATTTATTTTTAAGTACCTGAAACCGACCAAAAAGTGTTTCAACATGTGAATGGCCATGCAGGCTTATACTAGAACTAATTTGAGTTGATTTATTTTATTTTTTTATTTTTTTTTTTACCCTCAAATTTCCATAAAAATTGGATGGAAAAAGTTACCTCACTTTTCCGTCCATTTGTTGATGGAAATTTTAGGGTAATTAAAAAAATAATAGTAATAATCGACTCAAATTATCTTTAGGATAAGCATGCATGTCTATTCAAATGTTGAAATTCTTTTTGGGTGGTTTCAGATATTTAAAAAAAAATTACAACCATTAGAAAAACTGCTAACGTGACGGTAGGAAAGTGGCCCCCTTTATTGTGTTTTATGTCATATCTCGATTCAAAGAGTGAGCATACTCGTAGAAGCAGATTTTTTTCTTCTTCAACATAACCAATGTTTTAATCTTCCCTTTAAGGAGGCGTTTTGACTTTCAGTCACCATCCCGCGTAGACCGCAACGTGGAGATGTTCATGAGCATCGAGAAGAACCTCCTTCAGAATCGCTGCTTCTCTCTTCCCGTGGTGTACATCCAAGACGAGGTGGACCCCAAGATGACGGCCAAACTCAAGGACATCATCAAGAGACACCAGGTATGTGGACTTGGGGCCACTAGAGGGCGCTGTCTTTCTCCTAAAAAAAGGTGTGAGGCATCATTAACCCTAACCACGCTCAATGTTTGACGCTCAACAAGATGCGACAGATGTAAAACAACATGTTGCATCCTGTTGCCCTCAGCGGAGAACAAAAGAACCATTGTTTTAGCTGGTGGGTCTTGTTGCATTGAGCTGGCTACACACTTCTATGTTGTTTGCATTGTGTTGCATTCAGCAGGGTGTCTGCGGAATGCCTGTAGAAGGGTAGGGTTAGCACATCACCTTGGCAGAGGGCGACATCATCTGAACATGTCACACACCAAGGCTTCCAAAAATGCCACATACCAGTGAAAATGTTATTAACCCTCCTACTACAAGGGTCAAAATCAGTCAAAATGTTGATATACTTGCCAAGGTATATCTAGTGCACTTAACCCTCCTACTACTACAACGGTCAAAATCAGTCAAAATGTTGATATACTTGCCAAGGTATATCTAGTGCACTTAACCAGTTCGCGTCGGAGGCCGTGTATACACGCAATTTTTTTTTTTTTTGCACCACGGATTGGAGAGCGTCTAAACACGCCACAGGAAACTCCGGAATATTTGTATGCATGCTCGGTTCAGCCATGCGTGCACGGTGACATGCTCGGAAGTGCCGGCCACCCACCGTGGAAGCTTCCATTCACGGTGTGTGTGGGAAAAAGAAACCCGCCACAGGGGCCCAGAAAAACTTTTTTATTCCCGACGCGAACTGGTTGACCCTCCTACTACTACAAGCATCAAAATCAGTCAAAATGTTGATATACTTGCCAAGGTATATCTAGTGCACTTAACCCTCCTACTACTACAAGGGTCAAAATCAGTCAAAATGTTGATATACTAGCCAAGGTATATCTAGTACACTGAACAGTTGAACACTGTCAAACCTTACGTGTAGTAAGTACATTTACAGGTCAAAATGAGTCGACCGTTTTTGACTTGTAAAAGCATTGTCTGGTATTGTTCAGGGTGGTCAAAATGACAGTAAAAACCAGTCAAAAATGCCCCTGTGTGCACATTTGGGTCAACATTCAAAACGGGCAGTTGACTGGTTTTGACCTCTATAGCAACTTCCCGCTAAAGTGCTGCTAGAGTAGGAGGGTTAATTCTTAAAAGGTAATGTGGAATTTAGGAATGAGGACTCTTTCTTAAATTCAAACTGGAAATTATTTAACATTATTTAAATATTTTTGAGGAAAGATTAATATCACTATCAGCTTTACGCTAAGTAAGTTTTACTTGAAAGCTTTACGATTTTGTTAATTTTTAATAACCAATCCTGTACCTTAGTCCCCCCAAAAGGTTTCTGGTTTCTGGTCATAGGTCAGCTTCAAAATTTTTTATTTATTTATTTTTTTGGCCAACCAGTGAAATGCGTGATACATGTAGACATGGTTATTGGAGTGTCATGGAGTGTCGTGGTCTAGCTTACCGGACTCAAGTTCTGGTGTTAGCAGCAGAATGTGGGTTCGAATCCCGGCCGTGACACTTGTGTCCTTGAGCAAGACACTTAACCATAATTGCTTCTCTCCACCCAGGGGTTAAATGGGTACCTGTGAGGGCAGAGTTGGTTGATTAGCCCTATATGCGCTGTAATGGCAGCAATTGAGCTGTATACTCCCCAGGGAGCTGAGATGGTTTCAGGAATGATTTATGAGCCTTATGAGCAGGGGTAATGATATAATGCGCCTTGAGCACCACTCAGTTGGTGGATACGTGCGCTATATAAGTCCACACATTATTATTATTATTATTGGAACCAGATCAATTTATGGTGGCTAAGAGAGGCCGCACAAATCGGGCAAACGTTCACACCCCTTTGTGTAAACATCGTTTAAAACACAGCGCGGCTGAATTCCAATCAATCCAGCAATTTTGGCTGCAATTGAAAATCATCTCAAAGCAAAAAAATAAAAAATGCTGACGAGTGGGTCTGAGGTGACGCGCGCGGAGACCAGAAAGGGGGGGGGGGGGCCCTTACTTTTAAGCATCGTATTTTTCACATTTAGCATCCCATAAACTATTAATTATTTCCCATTTTCTGATCCAGGGTACAGTCACCGACGATATTGAGATGGCAACACATATAGTGTACGGATCTCCACCGTCATTAAATGAAGGTTAGTGTTAAAATGCTCTTAATCCTGCATTAGGCCTTCTGTACGTAAACTACAGTACGGTGAAACAGAATCGTCTCAAAGTAGTTGTGTGGTCTGCCCACAGTTGACAAATATGGAGGAAAAAAAACATCAGCTACTTATTTTTTGATTGGCAAGACAAACGGGTTATAAATTTCAGAAACCGTAAATAAATAGATGGTTTTCCCATAATGGCTTCAAAGGCTTTTTTTATCAAAAATAACTGTCAGCATATAGACCTTATGCATATGATGTCACAAACTGAATATCGCCCTCATTCAGAGGCTAGAGAAGGTCACTCATTCGTTCATGTATGCGCGCTGTGCGTGCGTATATGCACAGCGCGCATACGTATACGCACAGCGCGCATACGCACAGCGCGCATACGCACAGCGCGCATACGCACAGCACGCATACGCACAGCACGCATACGCACAGCACGCATACGTGAACCAATGAGTGACCTTCGTTTGCCTCTGAAAGGGGGCGCCCTTCAGTTTGTGACGTCATATGCATAAGGTCTATTGTAAACCTTGTAGTATTTTAAAGGGAAGGTACATTTTACCAGATGATCAAATTCTCCTGAGCCGAAAAGTTGCTGGACGTCAGCTTTTTGTAAAACATAAAAACAGAAGAAAAAAACATGTCACAGATTTTCGTAGTTTCCTAAAAAATGTGAGCACCTTTCATGATGAACCTTTTACTGGTTGGTTTTATGATAATTTTCAGGCCAATGATTTCTCAGGAATTTTCCCGATTTCAGGTTTTTTTTTTTTTTTTACAAATCTCCCTTCACCTCAACATTTTCTTGCAAGGAGAGAAGTAGCCACCAAGGGAAGGAAGAAGTAGCCTGTTGTTGTGTCCAAAAACCTCTAGTTTTCTTGTTTGTGGGGATGTGGAGAGGAGAGTCTGTAAATCCTCCAAAACTGAACATCCAGGAGGTTCAGGGGGCTTTGTCCACTAGACTATACGGAGACCCAGGCCCGCTACCCATTTTTCAGGATTTTTTTACTTTTGTGAAATTATCCCCCTGATATTTCTTGAAAACTAGAGGGTTGAAATGAACGTACATTTCCAAATACTAATGTTGTATGTTCCCTTTAACCCTCCTACACATGGAGGCCACTCCCAACCACAAAATTCTTTATCAACCTTCATTACATACATGTGCAAGCCTGCTGTCCTTTCCAAGTAATCTTACAAAATCAACTGTGTGCCACCCAAGGCCACTTTAAATGTTTGAACATATTAGTATGGCCTACAATGTATCATGGGAGACCACTTGACCCTGTAATCTCAGTAGTGGAGTGTCGTGGCCGAGCGGTCTAGCTTACCGGACTCAAGTTCTGGTGTTAGCAGCAGAATGTGGGTTCGAATCCCGGCCATGACACTTGTGTCCTTGAGCAAGACACTTAACCATAATTGCTTCTCTCCACCCAGGGGTTAAATGGGTACCTGTGAGGGCAGAGTTGGTTGATTAGCCATATATGCGCTGTAATGGCAGCAATTGAGCTGTATACTCCCCAGGGAGCTGAGATGGTTTCAGGAATGATTTATGAGCCTTATGAGCAGGGGTAATAATATAATGCGCCTTGAGCACCACTCAGTTGGTGGATACGTGCGCTATATAAGTTCACACATTATTATTATTATTATTATTATTATTATTATGTGACAGTGCACAGAAGGGTAACCATAGGAGGCCACTGGCAACAGCTTAATGGCTTGTAGTGGCATGAATGGGTTGTTTCAAAAATTGTACTGATTGTAGGAGGGTTAAAGCAAAATTTTAATGACACTTCCTCTTTTCAGCAGTTTCATTTTAAACTGAATTGATTTGGTTTTTTTTCCTTATAGGAGAGGAATACATCCGTCCTGTGCAGCGAAGAGAGAAGTCTATGCTAGTCCACTGGTGCTATTATCCCGACAGCTACGACACCTGGGTGCCTGCATCGGATATACACGGCGAACCTGAGCCAGGGGTCACCTACGACGGTCCCTGGGAAGTAAGTTTGTATCTTTGCAGATTCTGAGTTTTGGGAGGTTACCAAATTTTTCGTTTCCATTCATCCCGAGACCTTAGCAATTAGACTGGCTTGTCCCAGTCCTGGAAGTTCATTCTTGTTGGGGAAAGGCCACTTTTCCTGAGTAAAGGGCGCTTCCATTAGAATATCAGAATGTCTGTGGGAACATAAGGCCAAGATCAGGGTTACGGACTATAGGCCTGCTGTTCAAAGTTGTTCTCACCCGATTTTGGCTTGATGCTGACATTTTTTCCCAAGAATATTCTCCGTCGACCAAGTAATCCGGTATATTCCTGGTGCATAATTTTGTCATTGTAATTTTGTGGTTCTGTGAGGGAAAAAACATGTGCTTGACGTATGTGACAATATTATGTTCATGCGATGTCATCAACAAATGTTTGGTAAATTTTGGCATTATTTGGGAAAACAAACCGTGTTTGAGAATGCACTATATCATAGTGTTAGCCAGCAATATCTTTGGGTGTCTTTTAGACGCCCTGTTTTTTTGTTGTGTTTGAACATGCACAAGTATCCTATGATATATATTTGGACGCCTTATTTCCAAATCCTGTATGTATAGTTTTTTACTCTTCTCTACATCATCCTGGATCTGTATCACCCTATGCCGCATTTTAAGTGGGCTATTTCTCTGTTCTCATACTCTTCAATGTTCATGTCTTTATCTGAGCCCTTTTTGTTTCTCTGGGTCTGTACCGCCCTGTGTCTCGCCGTTAGTGTCGTTCTCTGGGTCTGTACCGCCCTGTGTCTCGCCGTTAGTGCCGTTCTCTGGGTCTGTATCGCCCTGTGTCTCGCCGTTAGTGCCGTTCTCTGGGTCTGTACTGCCCTGTGTCTCGCCGTTAGTGCCGTTCTCTGGGTCTGTATCGCCCTGTGTCTCACTGTTAGTGCCGTTCTCCCCACAGGTGAATGCCAAGTGGGTGCTTGATCTGGAAGAGTTTAACGAGTGGATGAATGAAGAGGACTATGAGATATATGAAGATGTGAGTATATCACACTATAACCATTGAATAACAACGTAACACTAATACTTTGCAGTCCGACTTGCTTTGAAAAATATACTAAAAATATGACTAAAATCTATTGAAAATAAATGACTTCAACTTTTTAAGTAATCAGTTACTTTTGGGTTGTTCACAACAGGGTGAAGCAAAGGAAGTTGTCAACGTTGCGTCGGGAAACATGAGACGAAAAGTGTACCCAACTAAGCCAATGGCAGATGAGGTAAGTCAAAGACTCCTGTCCTCTCCTGTCCTCTCCTGTCCTCTCCTCTCCTCTCCTGTCCTCTCCTCTCCTGTCCTCTCCTGTCCTCTCCTGTCCTCTCCTGTCCTCTCCTGTCCTCTCCTGTCCTCTCCTGTCCTCTCCTGTCCTCTCCTGTCCTCTCCTGTCCTCTCCTGTCCTCTCCTGTCCTCTCCTGTCCTCTCCTGTCCTCTCCTGTCCTCTCTTGTCCTCTCTTGTCCTCTCTTGTCCTCTCTTGTCCTCTCTTGTCCTCTCCAGTCCTCTCCAGTCCTCTCCAGTCTTCTCCAGTCTTCTCCAGTCTTATCCTATCAGCACTTACCCTTGTGATGTGTGATGGCTACTGCTTCATGATATTTTCTACATGATTCTGTTCCAAGCCTTAGACCCTTACTAAGGCCCAAAGTTATCTGCTAAGGAAAATTTCTGTGCTCGGCAAATTTCTGTGCTTTGTAAAAGTGGCCCCTGTTCACAACTAGGCCACAACACTTTTTGAAGAACTGTGGCAGAAGTAGAAAGGGAAATGAAGATAAACAGTCATCTTTAACCGTTATTAACATTCTCTGCAATGTTCCATAATATGCCCATAACCAAACAGTGCCAAGGTATTGCATGATCAAAGTCTAAAAAAATGGTTGATCAATTCCATTATTACTAAAATTTCATAAGCAGAATTTTGTGTGTGTGTGTAGTTTATGCTACTTTTGAATGGCAAATCTGGAGTTTTTGTAAAGCAAATTGTGAATCCTTTTGCTGACGAGTACATCAGTGAAGTCAAAAAATCAATTAAATTTTTTAATATCCGGAAGCAAGAATTCCAGCAATTAACTAGCATGCACATTGAATAACTTATAAGTAACAATTCCAAATATGAGATAGAAAACCGCCTAAATAACTCTTAATATTCCACAAATCACATCTTTACGTATGCTTGTTTCTCTGTTTTTATTTTATTTTCATTTTATTTTCATAGCATGCCCACAGTCCAGATGTTGACCGGAGGGAAAAGCGAGGTGCTGCAGGGAAAAAGAGAAAACGATCTCCATCACCGTCCTCGGACAAGAGGAAAAAGAAGCCGTAAGTTTATGTCAATAGCAAATTTTAAAAAAGCAAAAACAGTCCTGGACTATTTTTATGTGGTAAGGTACCGGTATAGGAGCAGTAATTTCTAAATAATATAAAAGGTCACATTTTAAAGTGAAACTTGTCAGGCTAATGATTGTATTAATCGAAAAAATAAATAAATAAAAAAATTAAAAAATTTTTAACAAATATATATATATATATATATATATATCAAGTGGAATATTTTTTCTTGTTAGAATTGAGGAAAGAGTACTCGTACTTCTTCCTCAATTCCACATTAGAAAATAAAGAATTTTCACCTATAAAGTATTTCATTAAGTGGGCTTCTCATCTGATCCCCCCCCCCATTGTTTGCTAAATATTGTTTTAAAAAAATTGTTCAAAAAAACCTTTGATTTGAATTAAAATCTATTTTCTGTTGAATGATGTATAACCCTTGGGTAGACTAGGAGACAAACTCCAATGATGATCTCCCCTTGCTAGATAGTATCTGACCACAGACATTTGATAAACTACTTCACGATTAGAAAAATGTGTCCATTAATTATCCGAATATCCTTCTAAATGCCTGTCTTTCTAACTGGATGATTTCGACAGAGGCCGTAGCCCAGCGCCAATTATGAAGAAGAGAATCCCCCGCGATGAGGAGCCAGAGGACCTGACTAAAGACATGGACAACCCGACCGTTATTCCCGCAGTTGAAGAGGTCCAACTGCCAAAGATAGGTAGAGTTAGCTTGTCTGTTCTTATTCATGATGAATAAATAATTAATGCGGAGTGTCATCGTCTCGTGGTCTAGCACATCAGACTGATTCGGTAGTAAGTGGGTTTCAGAACCGAGCCAGGCCGGTTGGTGCACTTTTACCCTTGAGAAAGAGAATTAACCATTAATTGTTTCTCTCCACCGGGGAGTACAAACAGCGACCTGTGAGGTCAGAGATGGTGTATGTGTTTGATTATAGACAGATAGGGTTGGGTAGAATGCATGTTTCAAATCCCAGCCAGGCTGGGAGGGGCACTTTGGTCTTGAGAAAGAGAATTAACCATTAATTGTTTCTCTCCACCGGGGAGTACAAACATGGACCTGTGAGGTCAGAGATGGTGTATGTGCTTGATTATAGACGGATAGGGTTGGGTAGAATGAATGTTTCAAATCCCAGCCAGGCAGGTCTTGAGAAAGAGAATTAACCATTAATTGTTTCTCTCTACCGTGGAGTACAAACATGGACCTGTGAGGTCAGAGATGGTGTATGTGTTTGATTATAGACGGATAGGGTTGGGTAGAATGCATGTTTCAAATCCCAGCCAGGCTGGTAGGGGCACTTTGGTCTTGAGAAAGAGAATTAACCATTAATTGTTTCTCTCCACCGTGGAGTACAAACATGGACCTGTGAGGTCAGAGATGGTGTATGTGCTTGATTATAGACGGATAGGGTTGGGTAGAATGCATGTTTCAAATCCCAGCCAGGCTGGTTGGGGCACTTTGGTCTTGAGAAAGAGAATTAACCATTAATTGTTTCTCTCCACCGAGGAGTATAAACAAGGACCTGTGAGGGAAGAGATTTGCTGATGAGCACCCAACAGGCAGCTAGGGTTGTTTACATCCCGGGAAGTTGAGAAAGATCCATGAATGACAGAGAAATTTGCCATATCACCACGTTAATATAAGTTTTAGTGCCTTGAGAATCAAGACTGCATTATTATTTTTATTTAGGAAGTATATTCTGAAAGCTGTGATCTGGATCTATGTACCTCCAGTCTTTTTCTCACCGTTGAAATGTTCTTTTATTACGTAGTGCCGAGTCGGAGTGGGCGTGACACCGAGTTACAGCCAATCAAAGGAGGTTCATTGCATGAGCTGGACGAAACCCAAGATGACTCGCAGGACAAGGTAACGACGACGTTAATTTGAGTGTTCTTGTCAGAATCGGCTTCTTCAAGGAAAATCTGATTTGTGTGTCTGTTGAATGATGTATAACCCTTTGGGTAGATTAGGAGACAAACTCCAATGACTATCTCCCATTGCTAGATAGTATCTGACCAACAGACACAACAACCAAATATTTGTAAATGAAAAATATCAAACTGATATTAAAGTGATAATGTTATTTCAGGTATGGGATTGGAACCCACAAACCTTGAGCAAGACACTTAACCATAATTGCTTCGTCCTTCGGATGGGACGTTAAGCCGTAGGTCCCGTGTACTACAAACATCAGTGCACGTCAAAGAACCCATGATGACACTTATCGTGCAAGAGTAGGGGTTTACCTCGGTGTCTCTGGTAGCTAATAGCTGGTAGCAAATTGTTGGCCCATTGAAAATCATCTAGGCTATAGGTGACATGGTTACCATCACTAAATAAAGCGTTTATTATTATTATTATTATTAACCCTAACCTTCCGAAATACTCCAAAATCCTCTTTGCCAAAGTGAAGGATTTTGAAGGATTGAGGTTACATGCTATTCCAGAAGGAATAGAAATATAGAGGTAAACACAGGCCTAATGAGCCAATATGATAACAGAAACAGGCGTTATCATTTTGGTTTGTGGTAACACCATGTGTTTATCTCAACTGTCGCTAAGTGAGGTAACAGGTTCTGGGGAAAGAAAATCAAATTTTGGGCAACTGTTAGCTCAACTGTCTCAAAGCGAGATTATGGTTCAGGGAGAACCAATGTCGGGCAACTCGTTTCTAAACTGTCTGTAAGCGAGATTATGGTTCAGGGAGAACCAATGTCGGGCAACTCGTTTCTAAACTGTAAGCGAGATTATGGTTCGGGGAGAACCAACGTTGGGCAACTCGTTTCTACACTGTCTCTAACCGAGATTATGGTTCAGGGAGAACCAATGTCGGGCAACTCGTTTCTAAACTGTCTCTAAGCGAGATTATGGTTCGGGGAGAACCAATGTCGGGCAACTCGTTTCTAAACTGTCTCTAAGCGAGATTATGGTTCGGGGAGAACCTTGGGGTCTTCTTGGGGTCTTCTGTACGTTTTGATTAGTATGCTCTAATCGTCGGCAAACGGGTGTGTTAATGACGATTTATATCCCTGATTTGTCTTCCTGAAGTTGAATGGTGAAACATCAGCCTTAGTGACGGGTGCGGAGCTGGAGGAGAAGGAGAAAGAAATCCCTGACACCCAGGAGGAACATGTGACCGAACAGACCCATCACATCATCGTACCTAGCTACTCGGCGTGGTTTGACTATAACAGCCTGCATGCCATCGAGAGACGAGCCCTGCCAGAGTTCTTCAACGCCAAGAACAAGTCCAAGACACCAGAGGTGTAAGTAGTCCTCCATCAATGAATACTAATCCTCGGAGGGGGAAGATGATTACAAAAAATTTAGGTGGGCCAGTTGGTCAAGCCGTTTATAACCCTTTGTTAGTCCTGGACCCTTGTGCCTTTTGTACAGAATGTTAAAAATTAAAGTTAAAAATAATATATTCCTTAATTTACGTGTCTGTTGAATGATGTAAAACCCTTGGGTAGATTAGGAGACAAACTCCAATGACGATCTCCCCTTGCTAGATAGTATCTGACCACAGACACACTAAAAGCTAAACATTCAAACCAAAATATACTACTCAAAACAATTTAGGGAACACCGGAATAATCTCAGTTAAAGCAAGATCATTTATTTCAGATAAACACAATATTTCACAGAATTGATGAGAAACAACTGCACAATGAAACAGATGATAAAGGATGCATGTAGTGATTACACATTTCATGACATGACTACTGAAAGAGAGAGGGGGTTGCAAATGAAAATCCCGGTTCATGGAACATTTCAAACCTATTTGATGTTAAAAATCCGGTGTTCCCTAAATTGTTTTGAGTAGTATAGAACCATTGAACCGGCCATGGCTTTTTGGTTTTTTTAAACATCTAACAAATTTCAGTCATTTATGAACTTAAGCAGTAGTTGTGGTCCTTCTGGATTTTTGCCTTGATAAATACCCTGCTAGTGTCTAGACATAAGGCCACTTCCATTCTTACATCCAAAGTCAGTCAAATCTTGGTTATTTTGTGTTTTGTGCTCTGCTTCGAATCTACATCTGGGTGATCCAGCAAGACCGCACAGCCTGGGAACAGGCTCCATAACGGCCTAGCCTTTTCAAAGACATAGCCCATCCAAACGGTTCTGCAGTCTGAACCAAAGCTTTCATTTCTGCTGTCTCTTTGTCCGTCCAGGTTCATGGCATACCGTAACTTCATGATCGACACCTATCGTCTGAACCCAACCGAGTATCTCACCTTCACTGCCTGCCGTAGGAATCTTGCCGGAGATGTATGCGCTATCATGAGGTACGTACCATTTGTGTTCCGTGTCAGTCGGATGATAACCAGAATGGTCATAACGGGGTAGACAGGTCTGGAGCCAATTTCATTTCCGTGCTTTACTACCATAAGTGAAACTTCAGAGCTTACTTTTGCAGATAATATTTGTGCTGAACGTAAGAGTATTTCACAGAGCAACGACCATCCGCTTGTGCGGATCCAATATTTTGCTTAACCCTAAACAACCCCAAACCCATCGAACTCCAATGGCTGGTTTTGTTTGTATTACAATGGACTCGGTACTGTATAGCCCAGCCAGTGATACTTTGCTTGGGGGCTGGGTGTCCCAATTCCAGCTAAGTCCAACAGTTGGGTGGTGGTGTTACTGCATGGTGTTGTATTTTGATGGACTCGGCATTGTATAGCCCAGCCAGTGATACTTTGCTTGGGGGCCGGGTGTCCCAATTCCAGCTAAGTCCAACAGTTGGGTGGTGGTGTTACTGCATGGTGTTGTATTTTGATGGACTCGGCATTGTATAGCCCAGCCAGTGATACTTTGCTTGGGGGCTGGGTGTCCCAATTACAGCTGAGTCCAACAATTGGGTGGTGGTGTTACTGCATGTTGTTGGATTTTGATGGATTCAGAAATATTTCTTAGCCAAAATACCTAGGGGTTAGGTTTAACTAAGGATTCACCGTTTAAACTGATAACTCAACCCTGTAACTGGAAATTGCCGGCCTTTTTAGTTCAGCCATGAAACTGGCCCCGGATATTTGAAGTGATCTATGTTTTCATGCATACATGTGTGTCTGTTGAATGAATTAATTTGTTTCATTTGAGGACCGAAATTTCGAATTAAAATGAACATGAACAATCTGAATACATTTTCACAATGTTCTTGTCAACGACGACAAATTTGAGTGTTCTTGTCAGAATCGGCTTCTTCTAGGAAAATAAGATGTATTCACTCGTGTGTGTCTGTTGAATGATGTATAACCCTATGGGTAGATCAGGAGACAAAACTCCAATGACTATCTCCCATTGCTAGATAGTATCTGACCACAGACACACTAACATCTCTATGCTATTATCCAAGCCACTATCTTCCTCAATTCAAAAGGAATTTGAATATCTTACCTTCTCAGTAACTCATAGGTGTGTCACTTTGTTTCCCTATGGAAACCCCACTTTAAATGACAATTTGGCTTTGTGATGTGGATGACCCGGGCCTCCCAGCGAAACCTATAAAACATATATTTCAAAATGGGAACCTTTGTTTCCCCAAAAAACCTATATTAACCTATAAAAACCTATATTTTTAATCTCCTGCAACATATTTCCAACTTCCTCATAAAATCCTCATGGCTTTGAAGAAAAATTATTTCCTAAGTATAAAGAGATGAAGCCAAAACAGTAGCCAAACTGTAACATGTGTACCGCTCTTACATTTTCTGCTGGACAGGGTATGGGGTAATGTGCTTTGTTGCAAAAAGTACTCAGAAGGTAGGCAATTTACCAAAAACGTGTTACTTAACACTGCATAATCACGGGAAATAACCCATATAAGAGTCTATATTTTGGCATTTGGTAATCCTATATAATAACCTGTATTTTGCTTTAAAAAAAACTATTAAAAAAAACCTAAATTTGGTAGATTAGGTTCTGGGAGGCCTGATGACCCTAAACAAAATTTAGAAGCTAAAACAAAATATAATTTGAATGTTTTCAAAAGATGAAATTCAAAATAACTCAAATTTAATCTCAATTAATAATTTGTTTTTGTTTTTAATTGTTCCAAGGGTGCATGCATTCCTTGAACAATGGGGTCTCATTAATTACCAGGTGGATGCGGAGAACCGGGTGGCACCCATGGGTCCCCCGCCCACCTCTCACTTCCACGTACTGGCCGACACGCCTTCAGGGTTACAGCCTATGCAGCCGTCAAAACCACAACAGGTTAGTTCAATCCTAACATTTCATTTCACTGTATTTTTTTTTTCAAAATTAGAATTTAAAAATGAAATTTCTAATAAATAGGGGTCTCATTTGTCCGTATTTTTCCAGATTTTTCAGACTTCTACAAATCACAATGTTGTGATCCTCCGGATTTTAAAGATTTAAGCAATAAAGGAAAGCAAAGCAAATGCTCCGAAGTATAGATTTCACCCCAGCGCTGTTCACAACAAAGGCCCCAATACCCCTAGCAAAATTTATATGGATTTTTCAAAACTGCCCAATCACACCCATTAATAAACTGCCTTAAGTTTTGTGCCAAGATATAATCTGAACAGGATTTTTTATTTATGTATTTATTATTTTTTTTGTTGCTCTAAGGAATGACACAAAATCCCAGTAAATTTTTATTTCCCAATGAGCCTTGTTAAAAATAATCTTTTAAGAATGAGTAGTAAATGTTGGATTTAATCATAGATTAAAGTTCTTAAATAAGTTACCTTTTTTTGTTGGTGATATTTACCTTAATCCGATGATGTTTTCTTTTCTTTTAGTCTGCCTCTCAGCAAGTCGCTTCCCTGGGTGAGAAGGGCTCCAACAAAGACGCTAAATCCAACAGTGACTTGCAAAACTTTGGGCTTCGAACAGATCTGTACACATCCAAAAAATCTCAATCTGCCAAGGTAAGAAGAGACTTCCCCTGCCTCTTGTCCTCTTCAACCCACTTCCCCTCCCCCACCCCTTTTCAGTCTTATTTAATCATCATCATCATCGTGATATTTGTTTACAAAATTATAACGAGAACAACAAATATTTACAGGGTAAATCTGCTGCAGCCAGCGTCACCAAGGAATGGACGGACCAGGAGACTCTCCTACTCCTTGAGGCTCTTGAGATGTACCGCGACGACTGGAACAAGGTGTCGGAACACGTCGGCTCACGCACCCAGGATGAGTGTATCCTGCATTTCCTCAGGCTGCCGATCGAGGATGGCTATCTTGAAGATGGTCCCAACGCACTTGGTAAGGAGGAGAATCCGTTGATGGATTCACTGTGGGGTCGTGAAAGCTGCGGCCTGGGTTTATAGAACGGTCCAGTTTACGGACATAGTCTCCGCCCCCTTCCTTAGCAATGCAAAAAACATAGTCACGCCACCTGCGTAAAAGCCAAGTGCTTGACCAACATAGCAACAATTGTCATGGAAGGACTTAATCCTATTGGTTTAATCCATGCCATTTGACTGTTGGGCTGGAACAATGTATTGTAGCTGTCGTTGCAGTTCATGCTTGAGATTTCGTAACTGTTATTTTTTGTTTTTTTGCAAACATTTTGTTTAAGTCACATTTTAAATTCAAATTATTGTACGCTTTGTTTGTCACCAAAATTGATCCCAACACTGCGTCTGGTTCTTACAGCTGCCAATCTCTGGAGCAACTTGTTTACAAACATAAAAGCATTGATCATTATGCATTAACTCATTAACCCTCCTAAGTACTACAAGGGTCAAAATCAGTCAAAATGTTGCTGTACTTGCCAAGGTATATCTAGTGCACTTAAGTCAAAAACACTATCAAACATTATGTGTAGTAAGTACATTTACAGGTCAAAATGAGTTGACTGTTTTTTGACTGGTAAGAGCATTGTCTGGTATTTGTTCAGGGTGGTCAAAATGACAGTAAAAACCAGTCCAAAGATGCCCCCTGTGTGCACATTTGGGTTAACAGTCACAACAGGCAGCTGACTGATTTTGACCTCTATAGCTACTTGCCACTAAAGTGCAGCTACAGTAAGAGGGTTAATATGCATTCATTGGCCAAAGAACTACACAAAGTGTTAACATCATGAAATAAGTAAGACTAATTGTGGTGACACCGTGTGAAATTCTCAATTGAGTAGTAATTAGTTCTGAGAAGAACTGGCGGTTACAACTCGACGTTTCGATCAGTATGCTCTGATCGTCCTCGGGAGAAAGAGCATACTGATCGAAACGTTGAGTTGAGTAACCTCCAGTTCTTTTCAGAACTAATTACTACTCAGTAATAGTGTCACCGCAATTAGTCTCACTTATCCTCTTCACCATGCAAAGCTACAAGTTTTAACTAACATCATGAAATGCCAATTAAAGAAAGGCCTGCTACCAAAAGTGCAATGCTTGTGAGAGGAAAGCCTTACGTAAAACAAAAAACACTAACGGCTCGGCAAGAAACAGTAGACAAAGAATAGTTACCACTGAATCACATTTCACGAAAAAACCTTTATTTGCTTAAAGATGGATTTGTCCGAAACAAATCTTTGGAAATTTTGTGTGTATGTTTTAGTGGCACTTTCGTCCAGGTGCAGTGTTTGTGAAATCAACACTGATCCATGCAATTGGAATCTCTGTTTGCAGAAGCCACTTGTTAATTTTGACCATCAGAGGGCGCTCTTGTAAAGCAAAAAAAAGCCTTGTATTTGAATTAATCAGACTTAAATATGATGGGATTAAACAAAAAAAGTTTTTGAAATACCTTTTTTTTTAAGGAAAATGTTTTTTGTTTTTTTTCCATTCTGCAGGACCTCTCAGTTACCAGCCCATTCCCTTCAGCCAGTCCGGGAACCCGCTGATGAGCACCGTGGCTTTCCTTGCTTCGGCCGTTGATCCCAGGGTGGCCAGCGCAGCTGCGAAGGCGGCCATCAGTGAGTCGCCTTGTCACTGATAATAATAATAAATCACATTTATAAAGCGCATTCCGTCTATGACAAGACCCGCAAAGCACTGATCCCATTATCCACCATCTTGGTTTTCCCCTATGCACAAGTCCATGAGAACCAGACTGGGGCTCCTTGTCCAAAATAGACTGGTGCCTCTGGAGTAGTGACACACTCCATAGTAACATTGCCCATGCTGTCTGGGAACGTGACGGTGATGACTGCAGTAATGAAATGACATAACGGGCCTGTGATTCCTCAGGATTTTTCCTGATTTCAGGATTTTTTTTACAAATCTGCCTTTGCCTCAAAATTGTCTTGAAAGAAGAGAAGTAGCCACCAAGGAAAGAAAGAAGTAGCCTGTATTGTGTCCAAACCTCTAGTTTTCTTGTTTGTGGGGATGTGGAGAGTCTGTAAATCCTCCAAAATTAAACATTTGTGCTAAGCATTATAAAATGGACTACCAGCCAAAGTACACTCATGTTACGTGAAAGTTTTGGCTGGTGACCAGCAAAACCTGCTAAGCAAATATTTCTTGTAAGTAATTTGTTCTGTGTAGCAGCTGTAATAATAATAATAATGTGTGGACTTATATAGCGCACGTATCCACCAACTAAGTGGTGCTCAAGGCGCATTCTTTTTTACGTGCATTACACAACACACGGGACCTACGGCTTTACGTCCCATCCGAAGGACGAAGCAATTATGGTTAAGTACCTTGCTCAAGGACACAAGTGTCACGACCGGGTCTCGAACCCACACCCTGCTGCTGGCAACACCAGAACTTGAGTTCGGTGCGCTAGACCGCTCGGCCACGACACTCCATAGAGTGTTACTAAAGCACACAAATCTGCTGAGCATAGAAATGTTGTACATTACATTACATTACAGCAAGTATTTATAATGCGCCATTCCCGAGAGGCTCATGGCGCTTACAAAAGTTAATATGACATAATAAATACAAATCAGGATAGAATAAGACATAAATTGATGCAAAATTAATGAGGAAACAAGTGAGTTTTAAGAGCCTTCTTGAAGGCATTAACAGAAACAGATTGTCTGATATAAACAGGAAGATTGTTCCATAGCTTGGATGCACAAACAGTGACATAATGTGTATTGCTTCTGGCAGGTTCTCAGCTAAATTTTTCCTAAGCAAATAAATTTTCTGCTTAGCAGCTCTATGAAATTGGGCCCTAGATTTTTAATTTCATGGAGTGTCGTGGCCGAGTGGTCTAGCTTACTCAAGTTCTGGTGTTAGCAGCAGAATGTGGGTTCGAATCCCGGCCGTGACACTTGTGTCCTTGAGCAAGACACTTAACCATAATTGCTTCTCTTCACCCAGGGGTTAAATGGGTACCTGTGAGGGCAGAGTTGGTTGATTAGCCCCATATGCACTGTAATGGCAGCAATTGAGCTGTATACTCCCCAGGGAGCTGAGATGGTTTCAGGAATGATTTATGAGCCTTATGAGCAGGGGTAATAATATTATTATTATTGTTATTATTACGGCTCT
The DNA here is from genome assembly GCA_029582265.1 of Zoroaster sp. YZ-2022. Classification (NCBI taxonomy): domain Eukaryota; kingdom Metazoa; phylum Echinodermata; class Asteroidea; order Forcipulatida; family Zoroasteridae; genus Zoroaster; species Zoroaster sp. YZ-2022. The sequence goes on along the minus strand of CM055827.1, from coordinate 6,660,084 downwards.
TCTTACCATTAGCGAAAGAAAATAAATGCAATTGCCAAAACTCTGTGCTTATCAGAAGCATGTTTCGAGGGTAAGCGAGGAATTGTTGCTTGTGGGTGCACAGCCTGAGGGTGCACGGGTGCACAGCCTGAGCACCCGTGTTTGTGTTACCATACCCTATGTGAGATCTAAGGCTTTGCGTGGTGGAGTATTGATATCGTTTCGGCTCGCGGTAACGCCATGTGTTTGTCTCAACTATCGCTTAAGTGAGGTACAGATTCTGAAAAGAACCTCCTGACGATGTTTAGAGCACGCTAATCGAAACGTAGAGATGACCCTGTGAAGTCCCCCCATGGTTCTCCCTGAACCACTTTCTCATTTAGCGATAGTTGAGAAACGAGTTACCCAATGTTGGTCCTCCCCGGAACCATAATCTCACTTAGCGACAGTTGAGATACGAGTTGTGCGATAAGGTTACCTGTACCTTACTTAGCGATAGTTGAGATAAACACATGGTGTTACTGCAAACCGAAACCCTATATTCCATGTGGACATTCTGTTCTCGTAATCGTTAAGAAAAAAAAAAACATTCTTCAAACCGTTGCCATTTGCACTGAAGATTCTTTTCAGAGCAGATTTTGTCTCAGTCTTTCCTTTGAATAGTCTCCATTTTGAGACAGATATTGACATATACAAAAATGCTTCCTTTTTGATAAAAATTGAGATTTTCGAATTTGTGAAAACCTTGTGTGGACATATGCAAGTCCACATAACGTCTGAAGAACCTACATTGCGTATGTCATGCTTACTCACAAATTCTGACCATGTTAGCACAATTAATTCAATAATTGTTAAGCATCCCCATGAAATAAAATCACGCTTAGCATAATGATACGGAGAAGCATTTTGTGTAAACAATTTAATATATCTATCCCCACCTTCCCCCCCCCCCCCCTTTCTCCCTCCAATCCCTTTGATAATTCCAGAGGAGTTCAGCAAGATGAAAGAGGAAGTCCCGACAGCCCTGGTGCAGACCCACATCAAGCGTATCGAAGACTCGGCCCGGGCAGGGATGAACACCGACAACCATCTCCTTGATGCCAGCGGCATCGCCGGTACCATCCCGGAGCCGGAGAAAGCGGAGGGTGGTCCGGAGGGGGCGAAAGGTGACGGAGCAGAAGGGAGCAGTGAGGGGGCAGGGACCAACAAGGACGCCAGTGATAAGGTAACGATTTTTTTTTTTTTTTTTGTATTTTGTATACTGAGTTTAAAAATATATATAAATAAACAGCAGACTGTTTCTGACCCTTGCTTGTGTTTTATTTTTGAATAGACCTTATGCATATGACGTCGCAAATGGAAGGTCGCCCTCTATCAGAGGCTAGAGAAGGTCACTCCATTGGTTCATGTATGCGCGCTGTGCGTGCGTATACGCGCGCTGTGCGTGCGTATACGCACAGTGCGCATACATGAACCAATGAGTGACCTCTAGCCTCTGATAGAGGGCGATATTCAGATTTTGTTGTTGAAGTATTTATAATGATAAAAAAAATTCACTGCATTAACCAGTGTAGTACACTGTACTACAAAATACTACTCAATTCTCATAGACCAGTGTAGTAAAAGTACTCCATACTGCAGTTTACTCAAGTAGTATTTTGTAGTATTCAGTGAGGTTAGGATTAAGTGATATTTGTACCTGGAAATAACTTCCTCTTCTGGAAATTTAGATTTTATTTTTCCATTTGCAGCTTTGTTTTTTTGTAATTAACCCTAACCACCCCATGTCCTGCAAAATCCTCCAAGGGGCACTTTTTTGGGGGAAAATTCAGCACTATTAGAAACTGGTACTTTCACCTCTTCAAATGGGGCAAAATTACTACCTGGCAAGACAAGAAGTACAGGCCATAAGTGCTGAATTATGAAAGATCAACGAAAATGCATGGTGCATTTTGAAGATAAGGGCATGTTTCCGAAAGTGCACATTGATGGATTTTGGAGGTTTCAGGAAGGTTCCTAGCCAGAATACCTAGGGGGTTAGGGTTAAAGAAGGTTTCTAGCCAGAGTACCTACAGGGGGTTAGGGTTAAAGAAGGTTCCTAGCCAGAATACCTATAGGGGGTTAGGGTTAAAGAAGGTTCCTAGCCAGAGTACCTATAGGGGGTTAGGGTTAAAGAAGGTTCCTAGCCAGAATACCTATAGGGGGTTAGGGTTAAAGAAGGTTCCTAGCCAGAATACCTATAGGGGGTTAGGGTTAAAGAAGGTTCCTAGCCAGAGTACCTATAGGGGGTTAGGGTTAAAGAAGGTTCCTAGCCAGAATACCTGTAGGGGGCTAGGGTTCAGAAAGGTTCCTAGCCAGAATACCTAGGGGTTAGTGTTAATGTATTACACCTTTTCAAATTAATTTTTGATATTTATACCTTGTCAGGTTTCCCCTCATTGAGCTGAATAGTTCGGTTGGTAGAGTGCCATAACAGCAATATGGAGGTCACAGGTTCAAGTCCCACTTGAGTCAAATTTTCTTCATTCGCACAAAAAATATTGTTATGTGCATGGAAATAGCTGCACTTCTAGTGGCAAGTAGCTATCGTGGTCAAAACCACTCAACTGACTGTTTTGACTGTTGACCCAAATGTGCACACATGGACATTTTGGACTGATTTTGACCACCCTGAACCCTTAAATACCTTAAATGCTTTTACCAGTCAAAAAATGGTACTTACTACACATAAGGTTTGACAGTGTTTGACTTTTAAGTGCACCAGATATACCTTGGCAAGTACATCAACATTTTGACTGATTTTGACTGATTTTGACCCTTGTAGTAGTAGGAGGGTTAATGGAGTGTTTTATTGGTATATGTAGGGTTTACTATGGGTTTGTTTGTACATATGGACTTCTGAGGGTCAAAAGTACTAAGGATGTCAAAACTTACAGAGTTTAATCCCCTGTGTGGTCTGTGTAGATTACTTGAAGTGAACGTGTATGAGAACAGATACAGATGCTCTCCACGCAATCAGATATGAACAAAAACTAAAAGGGGTTCATGCCTTGGGTTGGCAAGAATGTGTTTTAATAGATTGGATCGATTGTCATTAGTATTGAGCGGTGTTGATGAATAAGTCCGTGTCACCACGAGCATTAGATGGGCTTAAGCCGGGTCTTGAAATAACAAGCGCCGATACTGAGCGATTCTTGCTGTGACATTCTCTGGGGCTATTCGGTTGTTAGATCTCCACGGTGAAGGAGGATTATCGCTTCCAACACAAGGCTGCCGGTGGGGAACTAAACCCCCCCAGTGTTCCTAAATGATACTCGCTGAAAAAAACTCTGACTAAAGAGTGGGGACCCTTGGGGAGTGTCATTAGACATAAATGATTGTAGTAAATATGTCAGTACAGTCACAGACGCCTTGATTGTTTGCCAAGAGCTGGGGGGGGGGGTTCTTTGGTTCCCCTCAACCCCCCTTCCACTTCAGGATTAGCCCCTAGGAAGGCAAGCCACAGACCCAGGGTTAAAAGCCAATGTTGAATGAAACCCAGTGTGCACTGCAAAACTCTTGAATTTCCCGAGGAAATGGTTGTTTAGGATGCAATTATCGGTTGCCTTCAGCCAATAACCACCCAGATTGAAACCAATTGTATTTTTTCTATATTTTCTCAGATGTTCTTTAGAAATCTGAAAATTAAAAAAATATATATATATAATGTCGCCAATTTTGTTTTTCTTTCTGGAAATCTGACTTTTTCTTCTGAAAATCTTAAATTTTGTGATTCCATTTCTAGCTTCTTTTTTTTTTAAATTATTTTCTTGCAACTTCTCAAATCTTTATCATTTATTTATTTATTTATTTATTTTATTTATTTTTTTTTTTTGAGGGCAAGAATGTTAACAATCAACAAATGCCATCTGCATAAATAGATTTTTTCACAATTCTCGGAATTCAACCTGTACACTGGCATTAATCCCCTGAGTGCATAACTTTGGCATTGGCAACTTGGGCCATTTTTTCATAATTACTTGTATTTCGTTACTTTGTCTCCTGAACAAACAAAAAAACACCACTGAATGAGGGAACTCGCTTATAAGGAGACAGGTCTGTGATTTCTCAGGATTTTTGCAGAAGTAGCCGCTAAGGGAAAAAAAAAGAAGTAGCCTGTATTGTGTTCAAACCTCTAGTTTCTTGTTTGTGTGGAGAGTCTGTAAATCCTCCAAAAATGAAACATCCGGGAGGTTCAGGGGGCTTTGTCCTCTAGACCAAAGGGAGACCCAGGCAACGCTACCAATTTTTCAGAATTTTTTTTACTATTGTCAAATCACACCCCTGAGGAGATCGACCGCAATCGTTGATTTTATTGATGTGTGTTTTTACACAGATTCACGGCAGCGATGATTCCTAGTGGAAACTAGACATTTTTTTTTTTTTTCATATAAGGGTAAAAATGCGGTCAAATATTTTGGTGTGAGGCAATTTTTTTAGTTTCAGTATATTTTTGAATCAAAACTTCAGTTTTTGTGAAATATTTTGAATGCAGAAGTTCCAAGGACAAATATACAATTATTGACTATGAAGTAGTGCCCATGTAGACAGGTATCGGCCACCCATGGTCTAACAAATAGCCCCTGGGTCCTCTACAGGGGGGGGAGAACTGAAGGGGTAATGTTAATGAGCCACAGAGCTTACATTAGCCTCGAGTTGTAAGTTGTGATTTCAGACATTAGAGCTTAGTGAATAAATTAGGAAGCTATGAGTGATTGAGAGTGCTTTGAGTCATGGGCTGGGTAAGGATACAAATTAGGCTGTTGACATTTGATTTTCGGGGAAGAGTTGATGAGGGTTCTTTTCGTCCGCACTAAACTTAAAAAGCTGTGAAGAAAACCGGTCTATTGTATTTGGCTTCTGCAGGGCCGTTTCCCCCTTAGTGAAGGGTACTTCCATTTGAAAAATCAAAATATCTACAGGAAAATGTCAAGAAATACCTCTGATTTCAGGGGAAAACAAGTTTTGTATTGTATGCGTTCATTTAGCTGTGTGGTTGATTGTGTTTCAGTTTTGCCAAATAGCCATTGACACGTCATAAAGTTGTCTGAAATAATAAGCTCCAGCTCTAAACGAACACTTTATTAAATTGTACATGATTAGTCCTCATTGCCAGAAAACAATATCACAGAAGAACCCTTACACCCCTCAAATGAATTTGGACTATAGGAACAATAGTTTGACCCTGGCGGCCGTCGTCATCTTATCGATCACCTTCAGACAGTTTGGCCATTCCCACAAAATTGAGTTCTGAAATTGGGCAATTATTGTACCTGTCATCACATGGGGGGGATATCGGTCAGGTTGTCTTGAGTGAGCCCTTGTTACCCTCTTGTGGTATCAGTCACAAATGCTCAGTATCCTCTTGTACCCCTCAAGTTGTGCCCCGCCCCGCCCCTCATGTGAGGGCCATCTGAGTGCTGGTATTGGCATCTTTCCCAAGAAATTATCACAGAAGTAAATTTGTTATTACCAATGAATTCATTGTTAAACTACTTCTTTGTTTTCATTTATTTTTGCTCGTGTTTTAAATTTTTGAATGGAAAAAAAGTTTTCATCAAATTTTCTTTTGCCTTTTCTTCAGTGCCCTATTGGTTGTCTCAAAAGAGATAAATGAACACATGCTGTGCTGTCATTTTAGTAAAACTTCTAAAATTACTCTTAAAGGGACAGTATCGTCACGATCAGAGTAGACTTTCAACAGGGCATAGAATCGGTGTCCTAGTTTAAGATGAACACAGTGACTGAGAATTACTGGGTCATTTATGCAGCAGCAACGGTAGTATGACCTTATCATGTATTATTTTCAGTCACCGAGTTAATCTAAAAACTAGCACTCTAATTCCATGCCCTGTTGATTGTGATGATATTTGTCCCTTTAAAGGATGGAAATTTTCACAGGTTTTTTAATTTTTTTTTTTTTTTTTTTTAAATGTAACTTTCATTTTGGAACTTATGTCACTAAGTGTACTTAAATGACAGCATCTCAGATGGTTTGATAGTCAGTTACCATCATCATCTTTGCACCAGATAAGTTTCATGTAAGTCTGTGATCATCTTTGTTTTTTGGGGGGGATTTAAGTCACAAGTGACAGAAAGTTCTTTCTACACAGGCATGCAACTTTTCAGCTGATCGGCCGATTTCCTCTTTTTTTTTCTTTAATAAAAGTTCTCTAGAAAACTGAAAAACACTATACAAAGGTTTGTGTGCTCGGCCATTTCCTCGTTTTTTGCAATTACAAAGTTGCATGTCTGTTCTACAGTAGGGTATTTGGCTGAAACTGTTCCAATAATTGTACAAAACTGCCTACCATTTCACCAAAATCTGCACCAAATCATGGACACCTCGACAAAATGGGCACCAGTCTTTGCCCTCTCCCCCCCCCCCCCCCCCCAGTTTCAAAGGAACCGTGACAAATTGTATTCACAATGAATTAAGCCATTACGGGGACGCCTGTCCAACATTTCATCTGTCCTCTGGGTGTCTTATTCACACAAGTCTGGTTGTATTATGCGAGATATATCAACTCACAAATGCCTTTCATTGGATATTTGGTTTAGCTCCAGAACCGCTAAAAATTTTTTTTTTAATTTGGTCTTTGTGTGCCTAGTGTGTTTACAACCCCATCAAAATTTATTGCACATGTGGGACACACATATCATGGCGATAAAAATTAACTCGAATGAAACCGACCTTCACAATCTCAACTTGCCACATTTTATGCTATAATTAACTCTTTTTTGGTAAACTTGGCACATATCAAATGCTAGGGTGATAAATGGCTTTTATGGAAACCAGTTATGGCCCATAAAGACTAATGGTAATCTCCAATTAATATACAATCATGCAAGACCCCCCCCCCCCACTGAAACTGTCATTACAGGGTTCATATTTTTTATATATTTTTTTTGTTAGCAACATTTTTGTTGAGAATGGGGATGCTATGAGTTGTTTTTAACATAGAGCCAGGAAAATTATTACAGTAAGTCCACATTTATTATGACTCTAATAAAAACAAGAGAAACTCGTGTTCATATTGGTTATCTTATACAGTCGGGAGTGTTTGTGTTTTTACGTAATTGTTTATGGGTACCCAGGCATAGTTAGTAGCCAGCAGTACCTTTGGGTGTCTTCTGGGACGCCCAGTTTACTAAATGGACACCCTGTTTTATTTGCAATAGCACATACAGAAGTATTGTTAAGTTTTTCAAAGAATAACAAATTTGGACGCCCCGTTTCCAAAGCCTGGCTCATACTCTGTACCCGGGTATCTGAAGATTTCCAATTTCGGGTACCCGGGTATCCGAAGATTTCCAATTTCGGGTACCCGGTTCCCGAAATAAATGAAAACGCATAGCCTTATGTACATGTATATTTCTGCCTAGTATGCTATTTTGGTACAGTCAATCAAATTATGAAGAAAAAAAATGTTGGTATAAATAGGACAAATCTAAATCTGAATTGTCACTATTTTCTCACAACCCTAACCTTCCCAAATCCTCCAAAATCCGCTTTGCCAAAGTGAAGGATTTTGGAGGATTGAGGTTATTAGGCATACTTGCCTTTCCATGGTACATGTACATCCATGTTTGTTGTAGTGATTGCAAGGTCAGTCAGTGCTTGGGTCAGTGGACACTGTTTATTGCTCCATGCATGCAGGGAGGGTCCCTGGCCATGTACATGTATCACAGATTAGAAACACATGTGTGCATACATGTTATGTGCTTGCTTTACTACTGAAGGATTTTGGAGGATTCAGGTTATGTGTAAGCAAATGGGCCTAGGGAGTTAGGGTTAAAACACAGTATTCAGATGTAGTCTTTATCACAGACATAAATTACTCATAGACGAACATTAACTATTCAAAATCAGACAAACAGACACTTGCTCAGCATTTAAAACCCATACACTATTGATAATCTTTGAAACAAACAAAAATTATAATTTGATGAAATCAAGATGTTTCCTCCATCCCTTGCAAAAAAAAACTTATAAAATGTTTAAATCTTCAACCCTTAATTTTATGTCTGTTGAATGATGTATAACCCTATGGGTAGATTAGGAGACAAACTCCAATGACTATCTCCCATTGCTAGATAGTATCTGACTACAGACATGAAATGTTATTGGAGATAAACTGCGAGGACCGCCCCCCTCCACTTCCACCATTATTCCCGACAACATAAAACAATATTCTCACTATGAAACAACACGAGAATATTTTTTTAATTAATTTTTTTTAAATTACTTAGCCATGCACTTAGGACAACCCATTTGGAAGTTTGTGCACTAGCTTTTAAATTTTTTCTAAGTTTTTTGCATGTTTCAAGTTTAATTTGAAGTGGTCCAACCAACCCTTGTTTCCTTATCTGCCTCCACATGTTTCAGCCTTGATATGTCAATTCATTGGTTATAACAGACTGCTAAATTTCATAAGTTTTTGTGGGAAACAAATTACTTAAACCACTGGGTGACTTCCTGATTTTATTTTTATTTTCTTTCAAAGAAAGAAACGCATTCACCCAAATAGCCACAAGGTACAGCACGATTGACAACCACAAACCTCCTAAAATGGGCCTGTGGAAAAATGGTAGTTTTTGTCTTGAGCTGATGGGGGTTAAGGCAGGCAATTTTTTGGGGGTAAGCTTGTGGAGTTCGATGAAGGACATGCTGATCACTGTATTGAGATTTCATCATGAAGGCATTGCCTGAGGAACATTGGGTGGCAACTGTCCGAAGAAATTTCCCGCCGAGGTGTTACTTTTCCTCGGATGTCAGGAAAAGTGATTCTTGGAAGTACGTATCTGGAACTTAGATAGAGGTCAATCACCCTGTCTGTTAGTCTATGTTTCTGTCTATGGGTATTGGGGGATTTTTTTTAAAACCCTTCTGTGACTGCAATGGTCAAAATCGGTCAAACTGTTTATATACCAGCCAAGGTATATCTAGTGTACTTAAAAAGTCTAACACTGTCGGACTTTGACCATTTTTAACTGGTAAAAAGCTTTGTCTTGTATTGTTGAGGGTGGTCAAAATGACGGTTAAAACCAGTATAAAAAAAAAGCCCCTATGTGCACATTTGGGTCAACAGTCAAAACAGGCAGTTAACTGATTTTGACCTCTGTAGCTACTTGCTACTAAAGTGCAGCTCTAGTTTAATCCTACTATCACTGAACTTAATAATAATAATAATAATAATAATAATAATAAAGATTTGTAGCGCGCACATATCCACCCTCTCAAGGCGCGCAAAAAAAGAAAAAACATGAATACAAACAATGATAGCATAGAAAAAAATTATGTACTGAGATACATGTACCTACAATGCAATTACAAATATACATCATCTTTGAAGAATTGTGACATACATGTAAGATGAGTTTTAAGCAGCGACTTAAATCTACACTGAGCAAAAATATAAACGCCCCATGTTTCAACCTGACCCCCACCGTGTCCACATGCATGTCCATGATTGCCAGACGCCACTATCGTGTTCTAACGGACAGTAATCTGTAGCATATTGAACAACAAAATGAATTTTGTATGATTTTGCAACCTCTAAGGCTAATAAAAGTTTCAAAGTGCCACATGGGGCGTTTATAATTTTGTTCAGTATAGTTATACTATGACAAGATTTGAGTTTAGTTGGAAGATGATTCCAGTGTCTCGGAGCTGCAACAGAAAAAAAGACCTAGGTCCGTTTTGAAGTTGGTTCCTTTAGGAGTGACATGTTGCTGGAGCGCAAATTGAGTGATGGAGTGTAGACTTTAAGCAGTTCAGAAATATAAATTGGAGCAATGTTATTAAAAGATTTGTGAACAATTAGCATAAGTGGGAAGTAGCTATAGTGGTCAAAATCAGTCAACTGCCTGTTTTGACTGTAGACACAAATGTGCACACAGGGGCCATTTTTTAACTGGTGTTTACTGTCATTTTGACCACCCTGAACAATACAAGACAATGCTTTTACCAGTCAAAAAATGGTCGACTCATTTTGACCTGTAAATGTATTTACTACACATAAGGTTTGAGAGTGTGACTTTTTAAGTGCACTAAATATACCTTAGCAAGTATATCAACATTTTGACTGATTTTGACCCTTGTAGTCACAGAAGGGTTAATGCAGGCACCGTTTTTTGGCTTACTTTGTAAATGGTTGTGTTGCAGTCTTTTGAACTTTGACAGAGGTTTTTTTTTTTTTTGGGGGGGGATAAAGTATTAATATAAAGCAATCAACCACGGTGCAAATGTGTACAGTCTATAAATTGAAGATGTATCATATGATGGCATGTATCACAAATAAATGCAAATTTAGGTCCGCATTCTCAAAACCAAAATTGTTATCCTCAAACCTGTAGACCACGTGACTTGTTTACACTCGGCGTGTAGAGTTTCCCCGCCGGGCTGAAGTGTGTGTATTTGTGTGCAGAGTTTAAGTACATGTTGTGCTTCTCCGCCTAACATCAAGAATTTCTTCCATTTTCCGATGAATAAGATTTGAGATGTAATGTTAAAAAAAATTCATCAAATTAAAACCCTCCTACACATGGAGGCCACTCTGATCCACAAAATTGTGTTCTTAAGCAACCTTCAGTGCATACATGTACATGTACAAGCCTGCTGTCCTTTCCAAGTAATCTTACAAAATCAACTGTGTGCCACCCAAGGCCACTGTAAATGTTTGAACATATTAGTATGGCCTACAATGTATCGATGGGAGACCACCTTACCCTGTAATCTCAGTGGTGTGACAGTGCACAGAAGGGTAACCATAGGAGGCCACTGGTAACAGCTAATGGCTTGGAGTGGCCTGAATGGGTTGTTTCAAAAATTGCACTGATTTAAGAATGTTTCTACTGATAGCTCAAAATATCAGATTTGATGGTTTCTTGTGATAGACCAGTGTACATTTTGTGCCCGGCGTAGTTTGACCTTTGGGGCTCTTCTGTAAACATGTGATGTCATTGGTCGCATCGTCTATATGACTCTTTTAGAACCAGAAATGACGACGAATTACAACAAATTGACTTACCTTCCAATATTTTTTTTAAATTACTGGAGTTAATTTTGAGCCGTGCTTAGGTCTGATCCGTCCATTAATTGAGAAATGTCTTTCCTTTGTCGGGATATGAAATATTTTCACCAGCTGCGTGAGAGGCCATTTTACCTCAAACTTAATATCAGAGGGTTAGAAAAATGTGCTGGTTCAGTCGGTTTTGTAATTAAATCGATTTCACAAAGCGCTTTCATCGTAAGCTTCGCATCTTAAAGCTTATGGTGGATTTCCTTGTTGATTGGTTAAAACTCTATGTTTGGGAGAATTAATCTTTGTTTTAATTGTAATACACTTGGTGTGACTGTGACTTGTCAGGGATTAACCAATTTTGAAGTTGCAAATTGTCTTGATTGTGGTGAGTGTTTCCGCAGGTGAATAGAAGTGCGATTCTAGGAAGGGGTATCACTTGGACGGATTTTCTCAATCACATTTGTTGTGATCTCATATTAAAATAACCCCCATTTGCGAATAGCCGTCTCCCGTTGAGTGGACAGATTGAGCTGCGGTTTTCACACCTCGGCTAGTATCGTCTAGTATCGTCTAGTTCCCTGAGGGCATGGACCAGATGACTAATGAAGTGTGTCACCATATCAAAGGCACCATTCTGGATATAAGAAACCAAATTATTTCATGAACCTGAACTAACACTACAGGAAATGATTTTGTTCAAACATTTTGCATAGCAAAATTTGTTTTCAGAAATAAAGCTGTGTGTATGAAATGCTCATTTTTAATTGCAATTCTTTAATTGTGTGAATTTTGTGAAGCAAATTGTGAATTTTGTGAAGCAGATTGCTATGAGATACAAGGGAAATGATTCACTGAACTACCTTGAAAAAGAGCATGTTCTCCGTTTCTAAATTTAATTCTGTTCGGAAACAGCTCATGAAATTTTATGCTGACACATTTTTTACCATGTGCAAAAATCATAACTATTTTTGGTTTTAGGAACACCACAAGTTTACACAGGGACATACAATACCGTGTGATACTCACTCCACATTCGCCCAATTTCGGCATCATTTTTTATTTTTTAATACTTTTAACCCTAGGCCCATTTGCTTACACATAACCTGAATCCTCCCCAACTCCCTTGGCCCATTTGCTTACACATAACCTGAATCCTCCAAAATCCTTCAGTAGTAAAGCAAGCACATGACATGTATGCACACATGTGTTTCTAATCTGTGATACATGTATATGGCCAGGGACCCTCCCTGCATGCATGGAGCAATAAACAGTGTCCACTGACCCAAGCAATGACCATGCAATCACTACAACAAACATGGATGTACATGTACTATGGAAAGGCCTAATAACCTCAATCCTTCAAAATCCTTCGCTTTAGCAAAGAGGATTTTGGAGGATTTGGGAAGATTAGGGTTAATACACTGCTGTGATCATGTAAATAAAACCCATAACACAAGATCCCCCAAAATGTTTAAAATTACAAGGTTAAAAAATAACTATTTCTCTCTCTAACCACCAACCCAATTGGCTGAGCAGTCTAGTGCATGGGACTCAAGTTCTGGTGTTGTCAGAATGTGGGTTCGAATCCCAGGCCTGGCCGGTCACGGCGCTTGTGTCCTTGAGTAAGACACTTAACCATAATTGCTTCGTCCTTCGGATGGGACGTTAAGCCGTAAGTCTCATGTACTAGATTATTAAAGTAATGCACGTAAAAGAACTCAGAACACTTGTCGTGGAAGAACAGGGGTTTATCCCGGTGTTTCTGGTTCACATAGCAAGCTTAAGTGTGCTTTTGAGGGGATCCTTGGTTTCATTACCAAAAATGTATAATAATAATAATAACCTCAAACCCCCGTCTCCCCTCCTTCCTGCCAGGAAATCAAAGTGAAAGAGGAAAATCAATCTTCAGATGAGAAGGATAAAGATGCCATTGAGCCCATGGAAACGGATGGCACCGCTCCTCAGAAGACGCCGTCGGAGGAGGGGAGAGAGAAGAAGAACGACGAGAACGGGGAGAAGATGGAGACGGAAGGAGAGATGAAGAACGACGGAGTCAAGCAGGAGGCAAAGGTGGATGAAGAAAGACTTACATTACTGGTAGACGGACAGGAACTATTCACAATCAGAACAGACGGACATTTGCTCAGCATTTAAAAACAATCTAAAAAAAACTCACTTATTCCTAAAACTGTTATTACCGTCGTCTATTTTTGTTGTGCCAGGTTATTTTTGTTGTGCCAGGTTATTTTTGTTGTGCCAGAAGTGTCATTTTTAACAGACATGGTGCATTATAAATACACTGTAGTATTATTATTATTATTATTATTATTATTATTATTATTATTATTATTATTATTATTATTATTATTATTATTATTATTATTATTATTATTATTATTATTATTATTATTATTATTATTATAATAAAAGTTACGAGTACAGAAAAATGTACTTGAGTATGAGTTACATAGTTGTAGTCGCATCCAGGTGCAGGTACCAGTATCAAGCATGATATTCTTCCTACTTTTGTAGGAAATCCTACCTTTTTGGTTTTGAAAATCCTACCATGAAACTGGGTTCCGACTATTTTCGGACCACAGAAACTTTCCTTGTGTATCATTTTATTGTAAGTACCAAGAAAAAAACAAACAGTTTCCTTGCTATACGGTAAACCGCTATAGGCTAGTATATGCCTGATGATAATGGCAAACATTTTTCCTACCTTTTCATTTTCTCACAATGTCATCCCTGGAGTACAAATACTACATCTCTGGTGCATACTCCAGATGCTATTGTCTCGGACAAGCTTGATCTGCTTGTGTTTTCGTGAATACACACATTGGCTTTCGTCGGAGCCTTTTTTTTTTCTTTTTCTTTTTTTTATATATCCTGTCAGTCACCCTAAACAAGGCCAATAGCCACTAGAGTGTAAGGTTCTTAAACATAAATAGATCGTAAGGTGGTTGAAAGCAATCAGCTGGAGGGGCGTTCCATCGTAATGCTGTTCTCGGGAAGAATCTATCCAAATGGAACTTACTCTTGATTTTGGGGAGTCGAAGATAGTGAGGGTGTTCACCTGCTTGTTTAGCAACACGAGAAAAATCCCTGCACTTGGGTACTAGCTCATACAGCTCAGCTTTGATTGGTATCCATCCATCATGCTGAGCTATCCAAAAAAAAGAGGCTACAGGTGAACCCTTGTTCTAAATTTTCCCAATTCACTCACCCAGGAAATAAGCAAAGATGGCTCCCCAGAGGGCAGTGAGGAAAAGTCCGACGATGCCTCCAAGGAAGACGGCAAGGCCGGGGAGGAGACAGAGCAGAAGGATGAGGAGGCGGACAAGGAGCCCAAGGAGAAGCCAGAGGCGGTGAAGAGACACGAAGCGGAGCTGTCCGAGGGGAACATCACGACGGCCGCCGCTGCCTCCCTGGCTGCTGCTGCTGTGAAGGCAAAGGTCTGTTTGGCTTGTCTTGTTTTCTTTGTTCTCTGTTCCTTCGGTGATCATTACACTTATCTATCTCCCGTCTTACTCTGTGATGGTCTGGCCTTCTGTCTTGCATCTGGTCAAGTCCACGGTCATGTCAATCAACCCCGACCGTAACCATGCCGAATGCATCATAATGCAACAGATGTGTAAACATTCGGTTGGATAGGTTGATGAAATTCTTGCGTCTGGTGATAAACAATTAATTTAATTTTGCCCTACACCGACGTGTGTATAGCACTGTATACTCGGTGCTTTCCGAGTGTCTGTGGAAAAAAATCTTCACAGGCGACACGGGTGGGATTTGAACCCATGATGTCCTGCTTACTTATCACCCGACGCAAGAATTTCATCAACCTATAAATATCGCGCAGCCCGCTATTATATAGAATTCTAGCCAGCCATTCGTCATCAGGCACGCTCGGTGGTCAAGAGGTTAAGACGTCTGCACTAGTAAGCAGGAGGTCGTGGGTTTGAATCCAGCCCGAGTTGCCTGTGAAGTTTTTTCCCCACAGACACTCGGAAAGCACTGCGTATACAGTGCTATACACACGTCAGTGTAGGGCAAAATTAAATTAATTGTTCTGTTGGATCTTGTTGAGCAGAACAATGTTAAGTGCCTTGAATCGTGCCAAAAGGAAAGATCGGGCGTTAACTCAACATTGAATGGGGGTTGTGTGGCGGGTGTGCCAACAGGGGTGCGTTTTCGCAACCCGGAACCACAAACTTGTTTCTGACGTCATATTCTTTACCAGAAACAAAACGGCATAGCTACGCAAAAACGCGAACGTAAACTTGAAAGATATACTGGTATACGAACAATCATTTCATCATGTTTTAACAAATAATTAACAAAACTTTTGTTACTTTTTACAATCCGCCATCTTGAAACCAAGCGTTAACCCATCACAAACTTCGGTTTCACGTTTGGTCAGAACAATGACGTCATCGCTGCACAACCGAACTCGCGAAAACGCCTAACCAATGACCGAAGTCCAAACACGTTTCTGGTTACGGTCGCGAAAACGCATCCCCCTGGTTTTGCACAAACTTGTACAGCTTCTGTTATTGAACGTCCACAAGCTAAATTCTAAATTGGAATTCTCTTTCGACTTGGCAGCACCTGGCGGCCGTTGAGGAGAGGAAGATCAAGAGCCTGGTGGCGCTGCTCGTCGAAACTCAGATGAAGAAACTGGAGATCAAGCTGCGTCACTTTGAAGAGCTGGAGACCATCATGGACAGAGAGAGAGAAGCGGTGAGTGAAATGTACCCTTAAGGTTCACGCCTGTGATTTCTCAGGATTTTTTCCTGATTTCAACATTTTTTTTTTTTTTTTTTACTAATCTCCCTTTGCCTCAAAATGTTCTTGAAAGAAGATAAGTATGCCTGTATTGTGTCCAGACTTTTAATTTTGAATAGCTTTTTTTTTATTTTTTTATTTTTATGCAAGTTCGCCCCAAACAAGGCTAAAAGCCACTCTTGGTAAGGGGCTACAAGAAGAAAACATAGAAGATGAAAATAACTCGGGGACTGAAGGTAGGAATTGATATTCCTCTTAAAACTGTCTAGATTGTAGGATGGAGGGAAACATGCACCAGGCAAGGAGTTCCAAAGAGCTGCTGTATGTCTATAGGTTATATATGTCATTGGCTCTAACCCAGTCCAGGGCCATAGGATGTGGAGAGTCTGTAAATCCTCCAAAATTAAACATCCAGGAGGTTCAGGGGCTTTGTCCTCTAGACCCAGGCTCGCTACCCATTTTTCAGGATTTTCTGCTTTTGTCAAGTCACACCCCTGAAGGTTGTACGAGATAAGAGGGAGGAGCATTGCAGATCCAAGGAGGGGGGGGCACGGGGTCATGGGCCTTCTTGTTTTTATTGCCATACGTGTCAATTTACCATACAATTTTTGTTGTGCCCTCCCCCATTTTTTGGCAGTGTGCCCCTCCCCTTTTTTGGAAACCCTAGATCCCCGCCTGAGGTGGGGTGTCACATGATATCTTAAGACAGTTATTTACAGGGAGAGGAGGGAAACGGAGAGTAAACCTTTGGACTCGTTGCTAATGATGTATGGTTAGGAGGTGGGAGGGGACGGAGAATGATGTGAGGGGGTGGTGGTTTGGGGAGCTCTCCTGTAATGTGGGAAGGTGTGAGTAAATACACTCCCGAGGGTGTGGGCTGACGTGATGGAGAGAATTATTTACAGGGAGAGGGGGGAAAGGGTAGAGTAAATCTTTGGACTCTGCTACTAACAATGTATGTTTTTTTGGTGTGTGCGTGGGGGAGAAGGGCGGACAGGGCTTACATCTTAGGCCCCCCCAAAAAAGTCTTTTTTTTCTTTCTTTTTTTTCGTTTTTTTTTTAATTTATTTTTTTTAGAAATTTCAATATTTGATGTTTGACCTTTCCTATCCTAGCTTGAGTACCAGCGTCAGCAGCTACTGGCCGACAGACAACAGTTCCATCAGGAGCAGTTGCGGGCGGCCGAGATGCGTGCTCGCCAACATGCCCAGGCCATGGCCGCCATGCAGCAGGCATCTACAGAGGAACCAGCACCGGCTAATGCTACACCCAACATACCACAACTCACAGGTATAAAAAAAATCGGGCCGTTTCCCGTTTGGCTTGGGCTATGGCTAGGTCACTTTGTCAGCCTGCTCTTCGACATTGCAAATAGCCGTACCACTAGCCAAAAAAATGCCAAATCCAGACATGGCCTATGTCTCCTCTTACGGTGGCATCTCGGAAACAAAACATTACATGGGCTTGTGATTTGTCAGGATTTTTCCTGATTTCAGGATTTCAAGTAGCCACCAAGGAAAGAAAGAAGTAAGCCTGTACTGTGTCCAAACCTCTAGTTTCTTGTTTGTGGGCATGTGGAGAGTCTGTAAATCCTCTAAAATTAAACATCCAGGAGGTTCAGGGGGCTTTGTCCTCTATACCAAATGGAGACCCAGGCCCGCTACCCATTTTTCAGGATTTTTTTTGTTACTTTTGTCAAATCTGACCCCTGATTACAATTTTAGTTTCATTAACCCTAACCCCCAAGGTATTCTGGCTAGGCACCTACCTGAATCAGTGCACTTTTGGAAACATGCCCTTATCTTCAAAATGCACATATCTTCATATTCAGCACTTATGGCCCGTACTTCTTGCCGGGTAGTAATTTTGCCCCATTTGAAGAGGTGAAAGTACCAGTTTCCAACAGTGCTAAATTCTTCCCAAAAATTGCCCCTTGGAGGATTTTGCAGGATTTGGGGTGGTTAGGGTTAAACAAATTGTTGTTTATTTACAGGTACCCCACAGGTACCCACCAGTGCCAACCCCACAGGTGTGGTCACTCAGCCAGATGCAGTCATACCCCAGCCCACGGAGACCCCCGAGGGCCCGGGCGGGGACGCGGACACTCAAGGGGATCGGACGGAAGAGAAGAAACCAGCCGGTGAAGAGCAACAGACGGAGGGGGCAACGGCTGAGGAAAGCATGGATACCGGTGAGGAATAACTGTTGAAAAGAGATCTTTGGGAAAACAGACTAAGGCCAAACAAAATAATAAGTCTGTTTCTGGTCATAGGTCAGCTTCAATTTTTTGTTTTTTGTTTTGTTGCAAACAGGGAAATAAGTGATACATGTATAACGCGGGACCAAATATCCCATTTCCAAAGTATGGTGGCTAAGAGAGGCCTCACAAATCAGGCAAACGTTCATACCCCCTATGTAAAAAAAAATTTGTTTAAAACACAGCACGGCAGAATTCCAATCGATCCAGCAATTTTGGCTGCAGTTTGGACATCATTTCATAGCCCCCCCCCAAAAAAAAGAAAATTAAAAATGCCAATGTGCGGGTCTGAGGTGACGCAACCAGAAACCAGAGACTTTTTTTCTTTTGGCCCCTAAAAGCTAGTCTATACTATTATGAGTAAATGCATCCGTAACTGTTAAAGATGCATCGCCCCCCGTGTTTTTCGCTATTTTAATGGCAGCTTGCGCTATTTTATCAGACATTTTATTTTTCATGGGAACATTGCTTATTTTACTTGACAGATTCCTCAAAATGAATTACTGGGGTCCTGTCATGTATTAATTTTGACACCTTTGTTCTTAATACTGAATCGAACTTCTGAAAACTATTCCGTGAAATACACCATTTCAAAGTATCTGTCCTCCTTCCTAAAAGGAAATTATCAATGTTCAAATGAAAATGAAAATATTTTGAAATTGCCGGTAAAGCACGGGCGATACAAGTTTAGGGATCAAACGATAAGAACAAAATCAACCTGTGAAAAGTTCAGTATATTTTATTATGTCGTTAATCCGAAAAATAGTGAAAACTTATATCAGATTTTTCGTGTTCATTCCAACGTGGAATGTACATTTCTGGAGGACAAAAAAAATTAATTGGCAAAATAATTTTCCGTTTATTTTACTAGGAGTACTAAAATGGCAGCCTAGTGGCTCACATATGTGGGCACCAACAGGTTGAACGGTCTAGCTTACCGGACTCAAGTTCTGGTGTTAGCAGCAGAATGTGGGTTCGAATCCCGGTCATGTGTCCTTGAGCAAGACACTTAACCACAATTGCTTATATGGGGCAGAGGCAGTTTAACAACTGCCTATTCGCACCGTGAAGAGGCTGGTTATTAACTTGTCTTGTTTCGGTGCGAGGGGCTGGTTTCTTCAGTGTGGAATTGCTGTAACAACTCAATGACTTAGTAGCCCCCACCTTGGAGTAGCCATTGGCCTTGTGTAGAGCGACATAAAAAAAAGCCTGTATAATTAAGATCAGTGCTAGCCACTGACTGGCTAGCAATCCATTCAATAAAATCACCAGAGGCCAATTTCATTGAGCAGCTAAGCAGAAAATATTGCTAAGCAAATTTGGGCTGAGAACCAGCTAGAAGCAATATACATTGCATGTTAATTTGCCTGGTTACCTATTTTTGCTAAGCAGAAATTTGTGTGCTTAGCAGCTCTATGAAATTGTCCCCCAGTTGATGAAATCCTCCATATTTTGCGCCTCATTTTCAGGTGAAGCACCAAGCCAGCCGAACCCTCCGATATCGACCCAGTCGGCGGCTGCCCAGAACCCGGCCATTGTTGCCGCGGTGACGGGCACATCCTTGCCGCCCACCTCGGTCGGCAGCGACAGCACCCTAACCCAGAGTCCTTTGCAGGAGGACAGCCAAGGTAACCAAGGTGTGATTTGATTTAATACATTACAAATTGTAGAGTAGAAATTGATGATTTTCACTGGATTTTACAAAATAAGAATTCCCGTGTACTACGTCCCAATCTGTAAATGTTTGCCAAATGAAATGTAGTCTGAAATATTGTGGCATAGCCAGGGAAACGATTTTGTGCATAGCAAAATTTGGATGCAGAAATATATTTTTGTTTGTATGTATAATGCTAATTTTAAATAGCAATTCTTGAATTTTGTGTAAGCAATTGTGAATTCTTGTGAAGCAAATTGTGAATTTTTGTGTAGTATTTGTTATGCGATCCAATGGAAATCATTCTCTTACAATTATTAAGTACATGTTTCAGGTAACTGGTAAATATGAACCACAAATAACCCTCCTACTTTAGCTGAACTTTAGTGGCAAGTAGCTATAGTGGTCAAAACCAGTCAACTGACTGTTTTTTTACCGTTGACCCAAATGTGCACACAGGGGCATTTTTGACTGGTTGTGACTGTGACTGACCACCCCGAACAATACAAAAACAGTTGACTCATTTTGACCTGTAAATGTACTTACTACACGTAAGGTTTGACAGTGTTTGACTTTTAAGTGCACTAGATATACCTTGGCAAGTATATCAACATTTTGACCCTTGCAGTCATAGGAGGGTTTGAAACGATCTCCAATACCTTCACTTATGACTGAATGCACACCGAGTGAAGGACTAGTCTTGACAGGAAAAATTCCATTTGGGCTGTCTTAGGAGTGTGGCTAAGTTCCAAACGGCGAAAAGGTCAATTGCTTTCAGCCATTCTTGTCGGTGTGTTCAGCTGTCAACTGGGGTTTAGCTGTCATAAGCTGTCTCAGGTGTTATTCCTAGCATGAAGACAACAGACACATCCAAGGGATGTAGCAAATTATTTCACTTCTAAACAACTAAGTAACCATAGCCACGGAAACAGCAACAGCAAAATGCCATTGACGGCAAAACTCACAGAACTAAAAGGGGCAAAGATTGTAAGATCTGAATCTATGCTGAATTTTTTTGTCTCTGAAAAAAAATAATGCATCAGACAGCATTAATATTGTCCATAAAAGACAGCATTGGACTTCACAGCAAATCTATCAGCTGAAATCTCTGTCTGATGAAGAAGGAAAAAAATGCATCAGACAGCGTTAACCCTCCTACTATCGCTGAACTTTAGTGGCAAGTGGCTATAGTGCTCAAAACCAGTCAACTGCCTGTTTTGACTGTTGACCCAAATGTGCACACAGGGGCATTTTTGACTGGTTTTTACTGTCATTTTGACCGCCCTGAACAATACCAGATAATGCTTTTACCAGTCAAAAAACGGTCGACTCATTTTGACCTGTAAATGTGCTTACTACACGTAAGGTTTGACAGTGTTTGACTTTTAAGTGCACTAGATATACCTTGGCAAGTATATCAACATTTTGACTGATTTTTAACCCTTGCCGTCACAGAATTAATAATGTAATAATTAATGGGTTAATATTGTCCATAAAAGAATGCACAAGGTTAGACTTCACAGCAAACCTATCAGCTGAAATCTGTATCTTGGAAAGAGGGAAAACAAAATGCACCAGACAGCATTAATATTGTCTGTACAAGAATGGACAAATTTGGACATAACAGGGCAAACCTTCACCCCCTTAATTGTGGAAATAACTGTGTGCTGACAGACACACGGCGGTACTTTGTGCACACAAAAAAAAAGGTGTCAATAAGTTATCCAGATGACTGTGAATTGAGGGGAAAAGATGGCTGAATGGAATGTCCGACACAGGTGCTTTGTATATATATTCCCCCTCGGGTCCTCTCGGCTGACAGATTGCCTCCCCTCAGGGAGCACTTTCTTGTCTTTGTCTCACTGGGAACAAACAAAAAACCCAAACCTAGATTGATCAGTGAACTGTATTATGTACTTTTAAATCATGTTGCCACTTGGGGGGAAATGTGTATGCCTTACACAATTACTTGGTCGGATAGTTATAGGTTTTATTATTTGACTGGTTTAACGGGTTCATCAAAAGTCAAATAATTGCACGCTTGTGTCAGTTCTGCAGCATAGGACATGTACCGAATTGAAAACCTCAAAGTTCAGTTTTAAAATGAAGAGGGGGGAAAAAAAGGATTTGCCTTAATAATATATGTTAAACCCTTGCAGGACCTTTCTCAAAGAAGACAGTGCGAAAAACCAGGACATTTATGTTTTTCCTTTAAAAAAAAGTTTCATTCAGAAATAAATAGTTTTTGCTGCAAATAATGTGTGCGTCCATTATTGCCAAAAACCCAGATAATTTGATAATAAAGGCACCAAAAAAAAGTCTCTGGTTTCTGGTCATAGGTCAGCTTCAAAATCGGTGCAGTGACACTTTTTTTTTTTTTTTTTTTTTTTTTTTTTGGCGCCAAGCAGTGACAGAGGTGATACATGTACATGTATATGTGGTTACTGGAACCGGACCAAATTTCCCATACACAAAGTATAGTGGCTAAGAGAGGCCTCACAAATCGGGTAAACGTTCATACCCCTATGTGGAAAAGTCGTTTAAAACAGCATGGCAGAATTTCAATCCAGCAATTTTGGCTGCCATTGGACATTGTTTCATAACAACAACAAAACAGAAAACTAAAAATGCCGACGTGCAGGTCTGAGGCGACGCACACTGAGACCAGAAACAGGAGACTTTTTTCTTTTTAAAAAAAAATTTTTTTTTTAGCCTAAACAGAGGAGTTGCAAGTATATTATAAATAACATCCTGGGATTACAATCAAGCAACACTGGATCCTCCTGAAGACAGACAGAGCAAACTGTTTGAGACATCAACATCCTTGCTATCCTTACTACAGGTTCTTTCCAAAACCACACCACTTCTTCCAAGAAGAGATTATTACACATGTTATTAGGGCTGTGCCGGGTATCCGGGTATCCGGATACCCGACCGAAACGGTCATTACCCGGTTCCGTTTTTCGGTTCCGAGTACCCGTAAACGACTTTTTAAAATTGGGACTTACCATTTCAGCGGTGTGAACAGAAATCTTTGACTATTGAACAATGTAATGTTTACACTTTTAGGAGCAATTTTATTCAAGAGATTACACTCTGATAACGCCTTTGTAGTATTTTAAGGACATTTTCCATACACTTTTGTCCAACTGATACATTGTATCCAATCATTAAGACTCAAATAGCCTGGCTGCGGCATGCTGCTACAAACAAGTATCAAACTAGCTGCTCAGGATGGAATGTTTGCCTATTGTTCACAGTAATAGGATTAGTGGAACAATAACTGCTGCTTTATGTCTGCGCTGGAGTGTGCACCATGATGTGTTAATAGAGGGGATTTTATTATAGGGACGTCCACATTAATTGTTGTCCTAATAAAAAAGTAGTGTTGAAATTGGTTTTGTTGTGTAATTATTTTGATGTGCCACCGACCATCCCTCAGCATATCACCAACATTTACATTTATTTACCCACCGATACCGAGCTCTCTTGTGTATTACATTTGCCAACAAGGTGACAATTTGTTTCAAAAGAAAGACATAAAAAGGGAGGTGTTAAGTCGGTCATTGTCTTTGAAACCAACAGTAGGATCCATAATCAGTCGGATTTGAAAGGTATTATTGGTTGCGGGTTTGATCCTTTCAATTGGGCAGCAGATTTTTATAATCTCCTATCAGTTGAAAAGACGTTTATGAGGGACGAAATGCGGTTGCTTATGATGAGCTGCGAATTATGGATCGTCAAACATTGATGGAGGGGACAAATTGGCTGAATACTAATTAAAAAGTAGACAAAACTTACACCGATACGTTTTGTTAAGTTATTTTTTGATGAGTGCGCATCCTAAATTTTAGACTCATTTCTTGACTGACCGATCAACACGATGCCACGTTCAACAGGGAATAGTCAAGTTTGGTCCCATTTTGAGAAAAAGGGGCCCAAATTTGTAAAATTCATTCTTTCAAGAAACAAGGTTTATTGACATTTAACTAAAGTTCATTGTGATAGAAACATATTAATATTCAAGTTCTGATTTTAGATTCGTTAATTTTTTGCAGTTTGTTAGTTTCATAATATCAAATATTATTTTAGTACGCAAAATCATGTCCTTATCCAAAGCCAACATGGCGTACGGGATATCCTTATTTAGAAGGCAGGGGCTCGGCAAGGCGCGCGCAAGCACATGAATCGTTTTCCCACAACGGGTTAGTTCCACCCACGTCGCCTTTAACCAATGACATTATTCAACACGTGTTTTGTGGCATACATGAACATTAAAGTCAACTTGCTATACGCATGCGCTCTAAACACGCACCCACGTACCAGTGATTATTGTCTTCTATGTGATGGTAGTCATACGTCACTCCCTCACACAGTCACGTGTGTGAGGCCGCTGCTACTATAGCTAGCTGCGTGATGCATGCACCGGCCATGCGTGCGCGCCTGTGATCAATATTGGGCTTTCTTTTGTAAATTGGGTTATTAAAGACACTTTTGTAGCAATTTTTACGGTTTTATTTCAGAAATAACTTTCCATAAATACAATATTTTGTCACCAAGATGTTATACTTTAATAAAGATCGAATTAAATATGGTATCCTCTGTATTATAAAGGTCAATTTTGTTAACGTTTACATGTATTTGTACACCACCAGAGGCATGTTTTCAACAAGAAGGAAAACGGGTATCCGGGTATCCGAACTTTTCCGATTTCGGGTATCCGGTTCCAAAAATATCCGAAAATGCACAGCCCTACATGTTATTACCTAATTTTTTTTTTTTTAAACACTTTATGGGTTTACATATGCTTTGTATTGCTGGCCAAATGCATGTTTATTTGGGGTTTGAACTTTTTTGGGATGGATGCGCTCTGACAGTACAACGCCAACAAAAAAATAGACTTTATGAGGTCTTCACAATATCGTCACGATCAACAGGACATGGAATCGGAGTGCTAATTTTAGATTAACTCAGTGACTGAAATTAATACCCAACGTGATAAGGTCATATTACCTTTGCTGCTGCACAAATGAGCCAGTAATTTTCAGTCACTGTGTTCATCTTAAACTAGGACACCGATTCCATGCCCTGTTGAAAGTCTACTCTGATCGTGACGATACTGTCCCTTTAACCCTTCTGTGACTGCAAGGGTCAAAAATCAGTCAAAAAATGTTGATATACTTGCCAAGGTATATCTAGTGCACTTAAAAAGTCGAACGCTGTCAAACCTTACGTGTAGTAAGTACATTTACAGGGTAAAATGATTCGACTGTTTTTGACTGGTAAAAAGCGTTGTCTGGTGTTGTTCAGGGTGGTCAAAATGACAGTCAAAAACCAGTCCAAAATGCCCCTGTGTGCACATTTGGGTCAACAGTCAAAACAGGCAGTTGACTGATTTTGACCAATACAGCTACTTTCCACTAAAGTGCAGCTGCAGTAGGAGGGTTAAAGAAAACTTTCCGGGAGGCAAATTTAAAGGTTCAATGACTTTGCACAACCCCAATAGATAAGGGTTTCACTTGACGTGTTGCATTCCAATGCAAAATGAAGCCATCTTTACTGGCAATAATGTCCCTTTTTTTTCTTTTTTTTTGGGGGGAATGCACAATTACTGTGCGTGACGCGTGAGCACCGGATGCTTGATTGGGTGTCATTTCATGCATCAGTGGACTGTGAAGCACTAAACTAAACAGAAGAACAATTGAGATGTTTCAAAGCTGGCGTCTGTTAGGAACTATTTGTGAGATACATGAAGGTTTTGAGGCTTTGCATGGTTGAGTATTGTTAACGGTTACGGTTTTGCGGTATTCATCATGTAGTTTTTATATAAGAACTGTATAGTCGCCTTGGCATTTTTCGTTTAATTTGCAAAACGTGTACACGTTTTGACACAGACTTTGTACATGTTTTGACACAGACCTTGTACATGTGAAAATGCAGACGGATTGTCCATATTTAGTACGGAAAATAATCCAAAATATGGCCATATGGATTTAGAAAAAAAATAGTACAGATTAAAAAAAAAAATTCAAGACTGGCACAAAACATCCTACGAAATTTCTGGTTGTGTTTAAAAAAAAATAATAATTAAAAAAAAAAAAAAAAATGTATCAGGTGAACTTCCTGAGAATCGTGATAGAATAATAGCGGGTCCACTGGTGTCGCACATCCTGAAATTTAAAAAAATACCGGCCAAATATCATGGAAATGGTAGGTTTCGTTTTTTCAATGTAGGATTCGTTTCGTGAATTTTAAAACATTTAGTGAATTTATTTTCGTGTACACGTGTGTAAACGTAGACTATAAGTCTTCTCGACTGGCGTCGGGACATAATTATTCAGAAAGAAAGTTAAATTGTGAAATCATTTTGTCCTTTTTGTTTTTTGTTTTTTGTTTTTTGTTTTTTTTCCCCCTCTGCAGATGGTGTGGGAAGCAACACAGGCAGTCATTTAGAGAGTACGGGTAGTGAAGCTATGAGCAACCAGTCCCCACAGGCAGAGTCGCCAGCCTCGTAATGATGGATGTCTGCATCCGCATCGTGACCTGGTTTCCATGGTGATCAATTTCACCTCTCTCTCTCTCTCTCTCTCTCTCTCTCTCTCTCTCTCTCTCTCTCTCTCTCTCTCTCTCTCTCTCTCTCTCTCTCTCTCTCTCTCTCTGGCATTGGAGAATTGGAATATATTATAATGAGGGCGGCATTGCTGTGCGCTGTCTGATGCTGTGACCGTACTGCATTATTTGTGTGTGCTGTGGGGAGTGGTGGTCGGGGTAGCAGACCTATTGCAGTAACCAATCGGTGTTTTTACACCATAAACCACTTTGCCAACAAGGGGGAAACGATGGGGAACCAATCGGAATGAGGTTGTCTGTCCTCGGAAGTTTGTTTGATTTAGGTTCAGCTTTATGTTACTGTTTTAGTTAATATATTCCTGTTTGTTTTTTTTGTTTTTTTTTGTAAATAAAGTTGTTAGTGACTCTATACACGTGAGATCATGTTAAACCATTGTCCCGGAGATTTTTTCCCGATAACATTTGGAAATTCAGCATCTTTGAAATGACAACTTTACATACATTCCTTTTCATGGCAGAAATCTGAAGAAAGGGAAAAAAAAAAAAAGTAATTTATTCACACAAAGGGTCATGCTACCAACTGTATATCCCTTTTCAATTTTATACATTTCAGTTGGCAACCGGAGGCATTTGGTTTTTAAAAAAAATAAATAAAATTTAAAAAATAACTAAAAACTTGTAAATATTAAGTAGTGAAATATCATTAGACTTAAATTAAACACTTCACTGTAATAGCTTTTCATTGTATAAAGATACATGCGTAAGTCCCCATTATCTCATCATGACTTACCTTGGGGGTACATAAGTAGTTTTGTCAAAGGGAGGGGTGCCCCGCCCCCCTCTCTTTGACGGGCATTGATGGTTTTGAAGCACTGGAAAGTAATGAAAGGGTTCTGCAGTAGCTTTCAAGGCTATACTCAACTTTCTAAACTTTTGAGGTTATTGACTTTAATAGCACTATACACTATTGATAATGTAACCAAAAAAAATCACAGTTTTACATAAAACGTACTAAGTAATAATGATGGTATCAGAAACGGGGTGCTCTTATGTGATAGTAAAATTAGCAAAGTTATTTAAGGAACTGTCATCCGAAGACGTCAATTTCCCATTGCAATGAATACAAACAATCTGAGTGTATTTTCTCGTCAATGACGCAACGAAATAAGCCGAAACTTTCACTTAAATTTTTGTATTTATAAATATCAGGCCTGGAATTTCACCGAGGCCATGGCCTCCGTTGCCCTGGTCTTGGTGGCCTTGGCCTTGGTCTTGGTGGCCTTGGTCTTGGTGGCCTTGGTGCCCCTTAAAAAAATGTTCTCACAGACATTCTGATATTCTAATGGAAGTGCCCTTCACTCGGGGAAAAGTGGGCTTGGCCCCTTACAGGAATGAAATTCCAAGGTTCGACAGAGATCTTGATTTTTGTAACGTATTGATGATTTTACCAATGGATTGTACTGGGCTTTTTATTAAACCTTCTAATAATAGGGGATGCAGAGAGGCTGAAATTAAAGCACAAGGCAAAAAATAAATAAATAAAAAATGTGGCACACCGTTCTAGAAAATTGACATGCTCTTTGAAGGGATAGCCTTTGCAAAAAAAGGGGCCCCTTCCTGGACCTGGCATCTGATACGAGGCCACCAAAGGAACTGGGCCCAATTCCATGGCACTGCTTACTGCGGAATTCTGCGCTTACGGCGCATAGAATTTTTTTTCTTCTTGGCTGGGCCCAATTTCATAGAGCTGCTAAGCACAGAATTTATTTTGCTAAGCAAGTATTTTTGCTAAGCGATATACAAACAGACTACCAATGAAAATGCGTACATTTGTATGAAAGTTTGGCTGGTAACCAAAGAAATCCGCTAAGCAAGTTTATCCGGTAAGCATTTTTATCTGCTAAGCAGCTCTACGACGAGTACAGACTAATGTGAGTGCGAGTATGAGGACTCCAACTCCATTCCTTATATAATATGAACATTTTCATACCATGACCCCAATTCAATTGTGTATATGTCTTATTTAAGTGTTGGGGGGGGGGGGGGGGGTGGCATTATGAGGGTTATTCCAGTCATAAATATGCTGTGATTCTTTGAGGATTATGACAACGGAGAAAAAAGTTTTGAAAGAATGTCAAACCCAACCGACACTTGGTGCACAATGTCTATTGCATGTGTTTTTAGCAGATGACAAAACAGCTCATTGGATGTGCATACATTCATTGCTCAAAATCTCCCCAAAATATCCATTTCCAATCCTCACTTGACTACATTTTCCTCTCCTTAAGTGTTTTTCCGTCTATCATCTTTGAAAGGAAAATCTATATTTGGTCACATTTAGAAAGAAAAGTGGCAGGTTGTATTCGACATTCTTCCCAACAGTTTTGGCATTGCAGCCAAAATGGTTTATGTCTTTGGTGTAGGGTATTAGTCAAGTGACTCAAAGTCTTAACTGGAAATGTGCACCTTTACCAAAATGACTGAATTAGAATCTAAAAACAAACTTGATGTGAAGTTGGTCATGGGACCAAACATCCTGAGATATTAGTCCATCCATATGGTCCATCTGACATCTTGTCATAGTGTTAGCCATCACATACCCAGTTTCCTAAATGGACACCCTTGTTTTATTTGCAATACGCAAAAGGATTTTAAGTTAAAGTTTTGGACACCCTGTTTTTCAAAGAATAAACAAATTTGGATGCCGTATCTCCAAATCCTGGCTAATATTCTGCATGTTGTCGCATGCTCTCTCGCATAGTACACCTGCAGTTCAGGAAAGTCTGGTAATTTTATACCACACACATTGATTGAAAACAGTGTATAGATGTTTTTTGGGGGGTTTTTTTTTTGGGGGGGGGCTACGGATATGGCTATAGGAAGAAACATTGATCTAAGTAAGATTAATTACGGTGACACCATGTGAAATTCTCAATTGAGTAGTAATTAGTTCTGAAAAGAACTGGAGGTTACAACTCGACGTTTCGATCAGTATGCTCTGATCGTCCTCACCACTTGCGGTGTCACCGCAATTAGTCGTACTTATCCTCTTCACCATGCAAAGCTACAAGTTTTACAAACATTGATCTAGCCATAGACAAAGCTGCCATTTTGGGCAGAGCCT
Organism: Zoroaster sp. YZ-2022; assembly: GCA_029582265.1. Classification (NCBI taxonomy): domain Eukaryota; kingdom Metazoa; phylum Echinodermata; class Asteroidea; order Forcipulatida; family Zoroasteridae; genus Zoroaster; species Zoroaster sp. YZ-2022. The sequence continues at coordinate 6,630,649 of CM055827.1, read as the reverse complement.
TACTATGGGAAAGCTTGCCTGAACCACGTGGAGAACAACATTGTGTTAGTCTGGGAAATTCAAAGTTAAAATACACTTGTCACTGACTTGAGTCAGTGTACCAGATTATGTCAAAGGTTACATGCACAAGGCTTGTTTCCGTGGGACTTGACCTGTCTCGACCACATTGTAAATCCTCAGAGTCATTGTTGATTTTTTTTTTTTCCCCCGACTGTGGAATGGATTAGTTGTCTGGGAAAGCCCCCTTTATAACTTGAGTGAAAATAATTGAGTCTGTTGTAAATTGTAGTTATGGTAATTGAGCTAGCTTCTTTGATATTGTCTATGCTTCAAATAAAGTTCCCTTGTGATAAAAAAATAATAATACAAAAATTGTATTAAAAGTGGTTCGTTCTTTTGTGTGGTTGATTGTGGTGATATAATTTGATGCATGTTATTTGCTTGTAATTTCGACGTTATTCATCATCATCATCATCCCGGCCGTGACACTTGTGTCCTTGAGCAAGACACTTAACCATAATTGCATCTCTCCACCCAGGGGTTAAATGGGTACCTGTGAGGGCAGGTTGGTTGATTAGCCCTATATGCACTGAAATGGCAGCAATTGAGCTGTATACTCCCCAGGGAGCTGAGATGGTTTCAGGAATGATTTATGAGCAGGGGTAATGATATAATGCGCCTTGAGCACCACTTAGTTGGTGGATACGTGCGCTATATAAGTCCACACATTATTATAATTATTATCATCATCATCAAGGCTATAGTTCGTCCATTTGTTGGACAAAGCCCTCCTCATAAAACTTCCATTTGTCTCTCTCTCTCTAGCCACTCTTGTCCATGTTGCCGTGCCCATGTGTGCTGTTATGTTATCTCTCCATCTTTTCTTTTGCCGTCCTCTCTTTCTCTTGCCTGTTCTAGGCTGCCATTCTGTCATTCGCCTAGTCCACCTGTTGTCCTGGACCCTTAACACATGGCCTGCCCATCTCCATTTAGTCTCCTTTATCTTTTCAATGATGTCCTTAACTTTTGTTTTCTCTCGTATTTTGTTATGGTTAACTTTATCCCGTATTGTTAAATGTACCATTTTTCTCTCCATGGCTCTCTGTGTTGTTATCAATTTGTTGTTCAACTCATTTGTTGTAGTCCATGTTTCTGCTCCATAAGTCATGGTTGTTAGGATACATTGGTTGTACACTCTTCTTCGAAGTGACATTGCTATGTTGTTGTCCGTCAAAATGTCTTGCATGCCAAAACTTGTCAATTCTTTTGTCCGGTCCCAGGACCAGTACCTGACTCTGCTTGTTGTACCTTCTTCTCTGACTAATAACTTCTGCTCAGACTTAACTTGTGCTCACTCTCGAGATATATGTATGTATATGTATCTCATCCATTTTTGCCTTTGAGAAAAAACCTACTAGGTTTGAAATATGAAGGTCAATGACTACTATTTTGCATTTATACTACAGGTCCTTTATAGATTGGTAAGCAGTTTGCAAACAACTAATTCTCTATTTACTTCTTCTTTTGTGTTCATTTCACATCTGACTAACTTCCGCTCACTCTTGCGTTTATGTATGTATGTATGTTTGTTTGTATTCTGTCCCTTTTTGCCTTTGAGAAAGAACCTGCTAGGTTCGAAACATTAAGGTCAATGACTACTATTTTGCATTTATACTACAGGTCCTTTAGGTTGGTAAGCAGTTAGCAACAGCTAATTCTCTGTTTATTACGTTTAATACCAAATAAATGTTATTGGCCCTACGTTTCAAACCTATTCTCTTAATGTAAAAGAGTGAAAACCACTCTTTTAAAGAGCTATACGGCGGACAAGTCTTTTTTGGAGTGAAACCCACTCTGATTCGATTGAAAAATACAGTAAAAGGCTACTAATTCACTCTTTATATACACTACTAATTTTACTCTTTATCCACTCCAAAAAGACTTGTCCGCCATATAGCTAGCTCTTTGAAAGAGTGGTTTTCACTCTTTTACATTAACCCTAACTCCCTAGGCATTGTATTAAAACACTAAAAATCCTCCAACTGGCTTTGTTGTCTAGGGAGTTAGGGTTAAGAGAGATAGCAGGTTCTTCCTCAAAGGCAATGAGAAAGAACCTGCTCGGTACGAAACGTAAAGGACAGTAACATTTACTTTGTATTTGTACAGCAGGTCATTTAGGTTGGTAAGCAGTTTGCAAACGGCTAATTCTCTATTTGTTGCATTTAATTTTGATTAGCTATTGTTCTTGATTTTCGTTTTCATTCTCCCTCCCCCAATGTTTGCACTACCTCTTCTCTCCCTCAACCTCTTCTCTCCCTCAAAGTTTGACTTTATTTTAGTGATTTATAAAAATAAAATCAAAACATATTTACAATATGTGCACGAGTTGCGTCAAACAATATTGCAAAAAGCCCTAAAGCAAGAGAGGGCGCTGTTTATGATATACGCTCACTTGCGACTGTCCCATTATGTAGGCCTATTCCTAATAATTCACCCAAGTACAAAATTACAGTCACAACAAAATGCATACAAATCGGTCAAGATTGAAGATTGAAGAAAAGGCACATAAAAGTGTATATTGCTGGGATAAAACAAAATCGTTTTATACAAAAATATTTATATATTCAGTGTGGTCCCTAGTCCCTACAGCACATAGGATTTGGATAAATTTAAGAGAAAAGGTTAACATGAAAATGCCAGTTATTGTATTGCTTACAATGACTGCATTACCACAAGATGAACATAAGACGAAGAAAAGTTTTTTATTATCCAGTGGTCAGTTGTTCCAACGAAGATAAATACTACTTTTGATATGGATACAAGTTGCACAAACGGTATTTTGTTGTGAAGGGAACTGTTGTACACCGTTACCTGTTGAGTACTGACACACGTGTAGCTTTTAGTCAAGGGTCACGCGACAACCTGAAACACAATACCTATCACCTGTAAATAAAAAATAAAATAAAAAACAGACGAACGCCAGTCGTCTTTCTTGGTGTGTTGTGTTCCGGGTTGACGCGTGGGCTTTGACTAAAGACCAACACTCAACAAACTAAGCTACGGAGGCCCTCCACCTGTTACATATAATTATCAAGATTTGTAGTAGGCCTACATGGTGAAAAGTTTAAGTAAGAAAAGGATAAGCTCTGATCAGACATATTCTGATTGAAACGTCGAGTTGTAACCTCCAGTTCTTTTCAGAACTAATAACTACTTAATTGAGAATTTCACATGGCGTCACCGCAAATAGTCTTTGCTTATCCTCTTCACCATGCAAAACTCCCAAAATCACTCTTAGATCTATAGATCTGTGGTTTCAGTTGGTTACTTTTTTATCGCGGCAGTATACTTTGAACGATGCGTAAACAGGTCTTATTCCATACCGAAGCGTTGGTTCACTCGTCCCCATCGCCCCCGTAATGACAATACCAGTTGACGACGAGCGACTCATGCGGACCCTAGTGAATACCGTCGGCCAAAAAAAGGCTCCCAACATCGCCCTGGAATTCTGGTTTGCAGGATAGTTGTAACTTAAATGTGATTACATTAGAATATGATCCATTATTACAACTTTAGCGTCAAATAAAGGTGTGAATATTTGTGGGTGAAGGTGGGCTTTAAATAGGCTACAAGTGCTTAGGGAATGGGCGGGCCGGGTTTGGTGGCTCAGAAGGTGCACGATTGGTTTGAACTGCGTGGTATACCCTAAATTCACTTCTACTTTCGATTGTTTCATTTTCATTTCATTTTCATTTATTATTTCACAGGATACGAAAACAGTTACAAAATGAAACAAACATTAAAAATGCAAACATGGGTTCAAATAATACAATAATGACACAAGACACAAGACACAAGTTATACAAAATAAAACCAGTTGACAGTAGGCTACCCGCCTGTAGGATAATAATGTGTGGACTTATATAGCGCACGTATCCACCAACTGAGTGGTGCTCAAACGGGCGCATTATATTATTACCCCTGCTCGTAAGGCGCATAAATCATTCATGAAACCATCTCAGCTCCCTGGGGAGTATACAGCTCAATTGATGCCATTACAGCGCATATAGGGCTAATCAACCAACTCTGCCCTCACAGGTACCCATTTAACCCCTGGGTGGAGAGAAGCAATTATGGTTAAGTGTCTTGCTCAAGGACACAAGTGTCACGGCCGGGATTCGAACCCACATTCTGCTGCTAACACCAGAACTTGAGTCCGGTAAGCTAGACCGCTCGGCCACGACACTCCAGGATTACCAAATGCGAACTGAATCACAATCAAGTGAATCTCCTTAAAGTACTGCCAGCAAACCAAACAAAAAATTATGCAAATTAAACACGGTAAGTCTATAAAAATTTGTTTGAAAGTGTTTAACATAAATTTGTCATTATTTTGGCAAAGCAGTACTTACACCAGAAGTTAAAAGATGTTTACTTATTAAAAGCATATGAAAGGTATATAACCAAAAATAATCTGATCCTTAACATCTACAGGTAAACTATCCCATATTCTAGGAAACCTAATAAAAAGCGAATGATGAAAAGCATTTGTTCTCGAACTCTGATGATGAAATTTGACAGTCAGTATGTCTAGTATTAATTTGACTATGTAGACCCTAGTTGCTTACGTTAACGTCAAAACTATTATACAAACATTTTACAACAAATGATACTGAAAGAAAGTGAAGTCTACTATGGCGAGCACACCTAGTGAAATAGTCAATAGTTAGTATTGTTGAGTTTGCTGACTGGTTGCAGTAGTTTATTTCGATATAAGAGTTCATATTCATCAAATCTGCTTCAACTGGGAAGGTACAACATTGGTAATGTTGACAAAACTGCTTCTATAGGAGTAAGCCGTTACCTGGTACTTTCTTTGAATCAGGCTGTACGTTAAAAATACAACCTGCGAGTGAGCAAGGCACCGTGTCATTTATTCATTAACGAGAACATTTTTTTTGTTTAAATATATTTGTGACTGGCTCTGGCAAAACCCTAAACTAATTGGACCCAACTTTTCGGAGTGATCTCCCAAATTTATCGTGAACATTAACAATGTTCCCAACAGCGTTTCAGGATTTTTCTCATTTCCATCAAAATCTAGCGAAAATGCTCTAGGGATGGTGACATGGAAATCTCAAACTGGTCCCTGGGGTCAGTTTTTGACCTTTTCATGGCTGTTTTCATGGCTGCATGATGGTAAATGCCGAGAAGTTTCGGGTTTTTGCCAGAGCGGGTCACATTTTTGCGTGCATTCTAAATAGAGTTTAAGGAAAGAGTGCTCTTCAATTTTCGGTCTTTCCTAAATTCGAACTGGGAATTATTGCCAATACTTTGACTTTTCTGAAAAATTACAGCATCTCAGACAATATTATTTTATATAATGGAAGACTGATGCCATCATCGGCTTTACACTATTCAGTAAGTTTTAGGTTAAAACCCGACCATTTGGTATACAAAAAGAGCATGTCGTTCGTCCCTGCTGCATTCATCAGAGGACCGGCGTTGTCTAGGGACAAGCGAACAATCTTTCTGACCTTCCTGACATAACAAATCACCTTTTATAGCTCTTAAATTATTACAAGGTTGCAGTTAAAACGTCAGGTCGTCGGGAAAACAGTTTATTTATCAAATGTGTTGTTTTTTGTTTCTATTTCTGTCTTTCTGCCCATTTTACGGTCAGTGAGAGGACAGCAATCATTCTGAGGTGGTTTGCTCATGGTTTACTTAGCGTGATGGATGGCGACATTTATAAATATTGCAGCCGATGGTCAAAATAGAGCTTTTGAGTTAATAAATCGTCATCCCACTGTTTAGATTGTGATTTTCTGTGATGTGTGTATGAATGCTAAATATCATATGAACAGGTGTCAAAAAGCTAAGCGCGCTTAGCTTTGTGACATGTACCATGGAGGAAGGAAAACATTCCTTCCTCCATGCATGTACAGAGGATGGCCGTTTAACATTTTAAACGCATTCCTATAAACGCGTTTATTTTGCGTGTGTTTAAATTCGAAACACCATAGTGCAGATGTTATGGGTTTGAAACATTTGGATTTTACTACTGATTAAGCAGAACATGTTGAGAAATTATTTACAAATTTTGGACCATGTATTCAAATTGTGGGTATATTTGGGCAAATTTGAGGACATATTTTTTAAATATTAATTTGGGGTAAATTCAGTCTGAGACCTTGATCCATTTCTTTCAAATTGTTGACCAAAAAAAGATAAAAATTAAGGTGCTGTGAACTTTGCAACTACCCGTTTTTTGTTGGATATGTCTCACTGAGAAGAAGGAGAAGAAAAAGGGAAAAAAACGAACAAACAAAACGAACGCTATAGCTCGGGAAAAAAAGAGGAAAAAAAAGAAAAAAAATACAGAACTAAGGAGTGTTCCTTTCCCCATGGTCTACTTTAAAGACAAAGGCATGTTCTAAAAAAATAATTTATAAACAATTTGCCCAGCACTGACATGTTATGGCCACTGACCGGTAGGTCTCCAGCTGCAATGCCAACGGCAATTGTAACTTTCCCATGGGAGTTGCTGCGCTGCTGACGGTGACGCGCATACAACCAGTATACAGGAACTGTCTCCGTCAGTAGGCCAACAGAGTTAAGTTGAATTCACCGCGGGGGCAGGTGCGTAGCCAGGGGTAGGAGGGTCTCCCCCTCCCTCGAGCCCATTTTTGTGAGGTTTTGTTGAGTTAAAACAAAAAAAAATGCCCCACAGCGACATAATTATACTTCACCCTATTTTTATCCTTAAAAGGGAGTGGGGTAGTTGTTCTGTGACCTCGATCAATATATTTTCCTCGTCAAAATGTTCCAGGGGCTATTTTATTTTCAAACAAAATTTATCGCCTTCCATCCCTTGACACATTACTGGCTACGCGCGCGTGTGACCGGGGGCATGGAGAAACTCATCCTTGGCGATTTTCACAGTGACACCTCCACCGGTTTGGATACTAAAAGTAAGGTCGTTAATTTGCTTTAACTGCACAGGGCCTCTCCAAAACGAGAAAATGGTCAATTATTAACAGGGGCCTACTTGCTTAGACTAGACCCCCTCTTTAAAACAAAATATAGGGTCGACAAACTAAAATGTGACATTTCTGTGAATTTGAAGTTCGCCCCGAAAACTGCTTACTATTTGGCATTTTTTGGAAGCGTATTTATATCTCCATGATGAACGTGGTAATTAAAACAGTACAGTTATAAAAAAAACTTGTGGAAAACTAATTACAGTCTCTAGAAATCGGACAAACAATACACCTAATCTCTCAGTAAACATACTTGCTTTTCTTAATGGCTTTACTCTTATGTATCTCTTTACTAGCTTCGTGAAATTCTTGCTTTGGGTGATAAAATAATTGATTTAATTTTGCCCTACACCGACGTGTGTACAGCACTGTATACTCAGTGCTTTCCGAGTGTCTGTGAAAAAAAACACTTCACAGGCGACTCGGGCGGGATTCGATCCCACGACCTCCTGCTTCCTAGTCGAGAGGTTAAGATGTCTGCACGAGTAAGCAGGATGTCGTGGGTTCGAATCCCGCCCGAGTCGTCTGTAATTTTTTTTTTCACAGACACTCAGAAAGCACTGAGTAACAGTGCTATACACACGTCGGTGTAGGGCAAAATTAAATCTCTTAATGCCCCTGTCCCACTTATGGCGAATTTTTAGGCGACTACAGGCGACCAGGCTGTCGCCACATGGTCGGAGTGTCGCCTGTATGGTCGGGAGTAGTCTCCTCAGTCGCCCAAAGAGTCGTAGCCTCTTTCTGGTCGCCGTGGGATTTTCAAAATGTTCAAAAAATTTCGGCGACAGTGGGTTTGACGCCAATGAGCGTAGCTTGACTTCTACTGACGTAGGTGCTGTCGTAGGTTGTCGCCAGGTGACGTAGGTTGTCGCCGGTGCTGACCTCGGTGCATTCCATTGTCGACTACTACGTCAACCTACGTCAACCGGCGACAGGTACTGGCGTCAAGAGAAGTCAAGTGAATTCTCTTCATTTGTCTTCAGTTGTCGCCGACAGGGTCGTAGCTTGTCGTAGCTTGTCGCGGGTGGACGTAGGTTGACTTCGGTTGTCGTAGGTTGTCGCCTGTGTGGTCGTAGGTTGTCGTAGGTGGTCGTCCTTAGTCGCGACGATTGGATCGCCGCGCCGGTTGTCGGTAGCTTGCCGTAGCTTGACGTCGACTAGGTGGTAGGTTGTTGTAGCTTGTCGTAGACATTGTCGTAGGGGGGGGGGGGTCCAGTCGCCGGTTTTTCGGCGACCTGCTACGACTATGACGGTCGCCGGCAGTCGCCTAAAATGTCGCCCAAGTGGGACAGGCCCTTTACTACAATAATGATTATACCGTCAGTCACTAGTTCTTGTTTGTCTGTCAGTAAAGTAATTGAGTTAACCTAGGCCTAATTCCTTTTTTTTTTAAATAATGTAATTCTGTTTCTTGATAACCCTAACTCCCTAGGCATTGTATTAAAACAATAAAAATCCTTCAAAATCCTCCAACTGGCTTTGTTGTCTATAGGGACTTCAGTACAGGCCTGGTCTTGTGGTGGACTGTGACTCAACCCCCAAAAAATATAATTTGTGTTGTATTTGCCAGTCCTGATTGAATTGAACTGAAAAGATAGCAATCCTTAAGTGTATTTTTATGAACTTAAAGAAGTAACCCAACAGGTTTCTCAACCAGTAGGCCTACAACGGTGAGTAAAGCTGTAGACACACCTTGACACAGCCGACATAATTTACTGTGGAGTCTATAATCATTCAAGAAAACCCCCGTCTTCCCAGTCCAATGTTCATGCGCTTTAAATTTGCGCTGGAAAATTACGCTGCCAAATTTTTCCAAAGAAAAACAATCTGGTTAATAGGGTGTGTGGGGGTGTGCCAACAGATTGCAAACCACTGTAGTCTAGATGTTACAATCAGTGTTATTCGCCTATACAGAAAGTGTAATGTCATGGAGTTCTTAGAAGAACAACTGACTCACTTTTTAGTATTCACCCCAAATCCGTTTGAAATGTAACAGTTTCCCCCACTCGTGTTCCGGCAAATGCTTTTTTTTTTTTAATAACATGAATCAACGGGTCGTAAGTCAATTGATATGCCGTGTGTATACACCACATGACTGTTCAAACTCAGTCATGCACACAATCCACCAAGGCATACCATGGTTACTTTTTTTCAAAATAAAACCCCCATTGCATTGAATTACCACATAACCGGATTTGGGTCAAACTGTATGACTTTGAAATTCTCAGAAGTTGAAAGATTGGGGTTTGTTAATTTGGAGTGACTGATAAACCATGAAACCTATATCTTTTGCTCCGTAAATGAGATGAGATGCTAGCTACCAACGAATATGGTTAATTTCTATAAAATATTAACTCATTACCCCTCCTCAATTTTATTGTGGGAAGTTGCCCACATTATTCCAGGGGGAAATTACAGCCGCACTCCACCCCCCCCCCCCCGCGCCGCCCTGCAGAGCCACACAACATGCGCCATCAACGTCAGGGAAGGTTTGCAAACTTTGGACCGTTAGACTTTTTAAAATAGGGGAATTTTGTATTTAGTAAAGTATATTTTTGTTAACATGTTGTTTTAATACAGCTGATTTCATGCATACAAAGTTTCGAACATCCAACTCTAAAAATTACCTTTAATATAACACGTGCACAATACACATAATTTGCTGAACAAAAGTGATCCAAATTGCAGATTTATTTCTCCTTCATGACTAATCATCCACCGTCTCTTAAATTGGAACAGGTGGGCTGGCATGCCGTGTTATGTTGTAATGAATCTTTTTATTTTGAGTAAGCAGGCGGAGTTTCTTCGAAGTTTTACTGTAGACTACGTGACTGATATCATTATAATAACTCAGAAAGGAGAACTAAAGAAAAGAAAAGAAAAGACTGAAGGAGACAGGTAAATGGAGAAGAAATAGTGAAAGGTATTTTAAATATCAGGTATGAAAGAGTGCAGTATATACCCATGGAGGAAGGAATTCTGTCTTCCTTCCTCCATGATACCCCATACCCCCGTCACTTGTGGCTTGTTTTTGTGCACAAAGTTTGACAGATGTATTCATGTGGTTTAATTAATATAGCAGGGCACTTGAGCAGACGACAAAATGGTCAACATCTCAAATCAGTGGTGGATATGCACAAATATATTGCTGAATAGTGCTGATTTAAAGACATCTTTTCTACATATTCTTCTCCTTTAGTTTGTTCACTAGACTGAAAACCCTACTATAATAATAATAAATAATAATGTATAGATTTATATAGCGCACGTATCCACCAACTAAGTGGCGCTCAAGGCGCATTATATTATTATCCCTGCTCATAAGGCTCATAAGGCTCATAAATCATTCCTGAAACCATCTCAGCTCCCTGGGGAGTATACAGCTCAATTGCTGCCATTTCTAGCGCATAGAGAGCAAACCATCTCTGCCTTCACAGGTACCCATTTAACCCCTGGGTGGAGAGAAGCAATTATGGTTAAGTGTCTTGCTCAAGGACACAGGTGTCACGGCCGGGTCTCGAACCCACACTCTGCTGCTGGCAACACCAGAACTTGAGTTCAGTGCGCCAGACCACTCGCCACGATTAATCCACTTTTCGTGCATTATACAACACACGGGACCTACGGCTTTACGTCCCATCCGAAGGACGAAGCAATTATGGTTAAGTACCTTGCTCAAGGATACAAGTGTCACGACCGGGGCTCGAACCCACACCCTGCTGCTGGCAACACCAGAACTTGAGTTCGGTGCGCTAGACCGCTCGGCCACGACACTATAAGATTATTGTATGTTTACTTCCATAATGTATATTTTGATAAGTGTGTAAAATATTAAAGAACTGAACTGAACACTAGACACTAACTATTAGTAATCCTAAATACCATAATTAAACAGGAAATTCGGTGATACATAATACTACATAATTGGCCTATCTCTCGACTCTGAGAAAAGTGGTGGCTGTGTTATGTGTAGCCTACAGCATTCATTCATTTGTTACATTTTTTAAAGACATCTTTTCTACATATTCTTCTTTAGTTTGTTCACTAGACACTAACTATAGTAATCCTACCATAATTAAACAGGAAATTCGGTGATACATACTACATAATTAGCCTATCTCTCGACTCTGAGAAAAGTGGTGGCTGTGTACAGCATTTATTCATTTATGACTCATGTCCTTTAAAAAAAAAATTTCCCCCACATATATCTCCAAATACATAATTTGCAACATGATTAGTATGCTGGAGTTACAAGTAAATGTAATTTATTGAAAGGGTGGATGGAGGTTTCCAAAACGCAATAGCTTGTCAAGTGGAAACCCTTCTAAAAAGCATTATTTCTGTCGACATATTTAAGACAAGCCTTTTTAAATTCAATTAAAAATAGCCCTATATCCAACATGTTTACTGTAGTGAGCCCAGATTCATTGATTAAATTAAGCTTCTCAATTAGTAATTACACTTGGATTTTATCTGCAGAACTGGCCGATCACAATCAGTGTCGTGGCCGAGTGGTCTAGCTTACTCAAGTTCTGGTGTTAGCAGCAGAATGTGGGTTAGAATCCCGGTCGTGACACTTGTGTCCTTGAGCAAGACAGTTAACCATAATTGCTTATAGTAGGGTTTTCAGGTGAAAAATTATTCCTAAATCAATATGCTCAATATTTATATCAAATTAAAGGTCTTGATGAAAGAAATACAATGGTTTTTAAATCAAGGAAATCGGACGAGTAGTTTTTGAGGAATCCTGTTTTATTTAATCAAGTATACAGCATTCGATGAAGCCCGACTGTCCATACACTGTGTGTACATCCCTAATGGCACCAAAACCGTTGAATCAGCCTACACACACCGTGATACACATGTACAGTGTTTGTGCTCGTTTCCCTCATAACAGCTTTTGAAAGGGTGTAAAAAATACACTCCGCTCAAAACTAAACAAAATTACGGCTCAAAGATAGAAAAGAGGTGTAAAATTCATTCAGACACCGCTCTTACCTTTCAACTTGAAGATTTCACCTCGAATAACGGTGTTTACTTTTGATCTCTTCCTAGCTTTGGTCACAGTAACCGTAGCTTTTTTGGTCTTGACCTGATAATAAAGACCATAAAAGAGCTATGGTTTCCATAGTTGCAATGATTGTAGCTCATTGTCTTTATCTAAAAATTGCCTAATCTTAAGTCCTATATAAATTGTATACTAATACTAGTCGTACATTGTACCTTCAAGGAAAGGTACAGCATTTGTGCCATATCAAATTAACAAATTCTTAGTGTAAAATTACACACACACACATATCAATCACAGAGTATAAGGCCCCCAAAAAAGTCTCCAGTTTCTGGTCATAGGTCCACTTCAAAATTGGTGTGGTGACGCGTTTTTTTTTTTTTTGCCAACCAGTAAAAAATATGTGATACACAACTGTACATGTATACACAGTTATTAGAACCAGACCAAATTCCACATTCATAAAGTATGGTGGCTAAGAGAGACCTCACAAATCAGGCAAATGTTCATACCCCAATGTGAAAAAGTCATTTTAAAACACAGCACGGCAGATTTCCAATCGATACAGCAATTTTGGCTGCAATTGGACATTGTTTCATAGCAAAAAAATGCTGATGCACGGCTCTGAGTCGATGTGCACGGAGACCAGAAAACAGATACTTTTTTTTTTTTGGCCTAAATAAGCCAAGATTTGGGTCTAGAGCGTACAAATTTGTTATTCTTTGAAATACAAGATTCACTGAAGTTTAACTTACAATATAAATTTGCACGTATGTTACATATAACACAGGATGTCCATTCAGCAGAACAGGGCGTCTAAAAGACACCCAAGGGAATTACAGGTTAACACTACATGTACGATCAATCATTCTGAGAAAATATTTTGCCAGAAGTGCTATAATCTCAGAGAAAACAGGAATTATTAGGCCTCACAAAAAAAAGTCTCCGGTATCTGGTCTCTGTGTGCGTCACCTCAGACCCGCACCTCAGCATTTTTAATTTTCTTTTTTTGGGGGGCTATGAAACGATGTCCAATCTGCAGCCAAAATTGCTGGATCGATTGGAATTCTGCCGTGCTGTGTTTTAAATGACTTTTTCACGTAGGGGTATGAACGTTTGCCCAATTTGTGAGGCCTCTCTTAGCCACCATACATTGTATATGGGAAATTTGCTCCCCACATACGTATTTCCCATGATGGCCCCCCAAAAAAGCGTGTCACTGCACCGATTTTGAAGCCAACTGATGACCAGAAACCGGAGACTTTTTTTTGTTGGCCTAATTATGTCGAATTAAGAAATATTGGAACACAACAAATCTGTAACAGTTTTTCATAATTTTCTCGGAAAATGTGAGCAGCTGTTGTGATGAACCTTTGACAGGTTTGTTTTATGATGTATTCTTTTGAGAGCTAGAGGGTTCAAATGAATGTACGGTACGTGCCCAAACACCAATGTTGTATGTTCCTTTAAAGAAGGTTCCTAGCCAGAATACCTATAGGGGGTTAGGGTTAAAGAAGGTTCCTAGCCAGAATACCTATAGGGGGTTAGGGTTAAAGAAGGTTCCTAGCCAGAATACCTATAGGGGGTTAGGGTTAAAGAAGGTTCCAAGCCAGAATACCTATAGGGGGTTAGGGTTGAAGAAGGTTCCTAGCCAGAATACCTATAGGGGGTTAGGGTTAAAGAAGGTTCCTAGCCAGAATACCTATAGGGGGTTAGGGTTAAAGAAGGTTCCTAGCCAGAATACCTATAGGGGGTTAGGGTTAAAGAAGGTTCCAAGCCAGAATACCTATAGGGGGTTAGGGTTGAAGAAGGTTCCTAGCCAGAATACCTATAGGGGGTTAGGGTTAAAGAAGGTTCCTAGCCAGAATACCTATAGGGGGTTAGGGTTAAAGAAGGTTCCAAGCCAGAATACCTATAGGGGGTTAGGGTTGAAGAAGGTTCCTAGCCAGAATACCTATAGGGGGTTAGGGTTAAAGAAGGTTCCAAGCCAGAATACCTATAGGGGGTTAGGGTTGAAGAAGGTTCCTAGCCAGAATACCTATAGGGGGTTAGGGTTAAAGAAGGTTCCTAGCCAGAATACCTTGGGGGTTAGGACTAATTAAAGGAAAGGTACAGCATAAAACTACATGTAGCCTGTATATACCATAAATCTAAGCAGTTATATTACCATTGTGGCTGCATAAGACCAAAACAAACATTTCCGGTTTCTGGTCTCGGCGTGCGTCGCCTCAGACCCGCGTGTCTGCATTTTTATTTTTTGTTTGTTTGCTATGAAACGATGTCCAATTGCAGCCAAAATTGCTGGATCGATTGGAATTCTGCCATGCTGTGTTTTAAACGACTTTTTCACATGAACGTTTGCCTGATATGTGAGGCCTCTCTTAGCCACCATTTCTGGTCATCAGTCGGCTTCACAATCGGTGCGGTGACGTGCATTTTTACTTTTATTTTTTGGTAATCTTCTTTTTGTTTGCCAACAGGGAAATACGTGATACATGTATATATGCCGGTGGCTAAGAGAGGCCTCACAAATCGGGCAAACATTCATAGCCTACCCTAGTGTGAAAAAGTCATTGAAAACACAGCACGGCAAAATTCCAATCGATCCAGTAATTTTGGCTGCAATTAGACATCATTTCATACATGTAGCAAAAAATAAATTTAAATTTTTTTTTAAAATGTCGACGTGCGGGTCTGAGCCGACACGCGCGGAGACCAGAAACCGGAGACTTTTTTTGGACGTAAATGAGCCAGTAATTTTCAGTCACTGTGTCCATCTTAAACTAGGACACGGATTCCATGCCCTGTTGAAAGTCTGCTCTGATCGTGACGATACTGTCCCTTTAATATGTCTGATAAATGTCTGATTAATGTCTGAGAAACTGCCGACTACCTTTTAAGAGGAAATTTAAAAATTGAGGCCTAGTTTAGGCCTAGTCTAATTAACCCTAACCCTCCCAAATCCTCCTAAAGGATTTTGAAGGATTGAGGTTACATGCTACATGCACTTTGCTAAATGATTTTGGAGGATTGAGGTTATTAGGCATACTTGCCTTTCCATGGTACATGTACATACATGTTTGTTGTAGTGATTGCAAGGTCAGTGCTTGGGTCAGTGGACGCTGTTTATTGCTCCATGCATGCAGGGAGGGTCCCTGGCCATGTACATGTATCACAGATTAGAAAACACGTGTGCATACATGTACATGTCATGTGCTTGCTTTACTACTGAAGGATTTAGGAGGATTCAGGTTATGTGTAAGCAAGTGGGCCTATGGAGTTATACAAGCCTCATTACGATTATCACACGACTAATATCTTTCTGGTTTGAAGCTCTATGGTTTATTAATCCAAGGCAGAGGGGGAAACACATCATAGCAAACCCATCATTGACCTTTTCATTACTTAAAGTGTCCATATTGTGTGGATAGATCAAATATCTCAGTCTGAGAAGTTATCATTAAATGTTTGATCACTGATACGTGTTCATAACTTGCCGACGACAGACACATTGTACAGTATGGTGCCATTTGAGCATAAAATGTCATCCAGAGATTTTTTTGCATGAATACAAATTCTTTCAAACCTAGACTTAGTTGAATCTGACAGTCTGCTAAATTCCATCAATACATTGTGTATTATTTAACAGTTTACCATGAAATTATCCTGGCGTTTTGGAAACTAGGATGACCCTAGCGTTTTGTATGTTCTGTCATAAACTGCATGTTTTAATTACACTGTGTTACAACAGTCAAACGAACCCAGACACGGTTCACAGTGGAATATATTTTCCTTTAAGCAACATTCGGCAGGATTAAACTCTTGAATTTCTCATTTTCGGATTCCCACAAATTGCATTCCCTCCGGGAACTTAAAACCAAAGTCATTGTGCTTGTCTCCTTTGGTGTGAGCCGCCCTCGGATGCTGCCGGTATTCATCTGTGAATGTGATACCGTTCAGTCTGGGGAAAAGGTTACCAATGATGTTGATATTGGCTTTGGGGAGACTATTAGCTTTGGTTTATGTGGTACTGCTTGGGGGGGTTATGATGGGGGGGTGGTAGGGGGAGACATGCAGTGTTGGTGAAAACTGAAGCAAGCAAACCTACAAGGAAATTACGTGTGGTACATTGTATTTCTGTAGATTGTGTGAACTTGTCAGGAGGTGAGAGAAATGAGAGAATGCAAGTATTCCATATTAACTCATTGTCCTTCGTTACCCGTGTAACAAAAGTCATTTAAGGCCCCCAAAAAAGTCTCCGGTTTCTGGTCATCGGTTGGCTTCAAAATCGGTGTGGTGATGCGCTTTTTTTTTTTTTTTTTTTTTTACCAACGGAAATACATACCAAATTTCCCATATACAAAGTATGGTGGCTAAGAGAGGCCTCACAAATCTGGCAAACGTTCATACACATATGTGAAAAAGTTGTTTAAAACACAGCACGGCAGAATTTCAATCGATCCAGCAATTTTAGCTGCAATTCGACATCGTTTTATAGCACCAAAAAAATAAATAAATAAAAAGGTTGACGCGCGGGTCTGAGGTGATGCGCACGGAGGCCAAAAACCGGAGACTTTTTTTGGGGGGCCTAAAGTTGGGTCTCGGTCATAATCTTAATCAGTGCTTACATAATTTGTAACACATCTTATCTTATGCAGTGCTGTGTTTTTTAGTGTGGTAGACCTTTAAGAAACATCATCTGTCTTAGAAAATGATAAGGAATCATCATTATTCCATTGTTAATTTCTTTTTCAATGTACCCTACAAATAGTACATCAGGTGTCAAAATTGTGTGTACTTGATTACCAGCGGCATCTATGTACATACATTGTACAATTACTGTCCCCAGCCCTCCCCTCCCCTTCCTTCCACTGTCATCCCGCATCTACCCTACGGATTGTCACATATTAACCCTTCTACTTTAGCTGAACTTTAGTGGCAAGTACAGGTGTAGCTATAGTGGTCAAAACCAGTCAACTGCCTGTTTTGACTGTTGACCCAAATGTGCACACAGGTGGCATTTTTGACTGGTTTTTACGGTCATTTTGACCACCCTCAACAATACAAGACAATGCTTTTACCAGTCAAAAAACGGTTGACTCATTTTGACCTGTAAATGTACTTACTACATGTACATGTAAGGTTTGACAGTGTTCATCTTTTAAGTGCATTAGATTCCTTGGCAAGTATATCAACATTTTGACTGATTTCGACCCTTGCAGTCACAGAAAGGTTAATTATCCAGTATCCTTACTCGGCAAACTGACAAGCCCTTGCATGGGAAACAATACAAAACAGTCAGAACTCTCCACAAATTACTTGACCAATGACCAGTTCGCTTCGGAGGCCGTGTATACACGCAATTTTTTTTTGTACAGTGGATCGGAGAGCGTCTAAACACGCATTCCGATTTTTGTGTGTGTTACCGGGAGACTTGTCAACACGCCACACGTGGCGTGCCGTCGTGGCGGCTGACTTGTATACACGCAATCGTTTCTCGGAGTCCATGGGGTCACGGTTCGTTGGCCCCGGACAAAATGCACTGCAAACACTGAACGAGTTCATTCTTTTTGTTGATTTTTACGTAATCCCTTTATCCAAGACCTGTTCCTTTGACGTACCAGCCAAGAATTTGTAAAGACGGATTTATATCCATTGTTTACGAGGCCTTCGATCTCTCTCCGGGTATGCCGTCTTTTCGACCGGGCGCTGGTCGCTAATAGGCCGTTGCATCGAAGCTTGCCAACGGTCTAATTGTGCTGAACAAACACAACCGTAATTAAAAAACTAGCCATTTAATTCTCGAAATGTCAATGAGTAAAGGTGTTTATTTGGGTGTCCGAACTTAGTTTCATTGACAAAAAAAATTATTAATGGCTAGAATTTTTTCAGATTTTTCACTGAAAATAAACCCGCACGGGGGACCGGAAAAAAATAAATATTCCCGACGTCAACTGGTTAAAGAGAAGGTACAGGATATTTAATGGTGGCGAAACTGCTCCTAAGAGTGTGCTTATTCTTCTTGAATCAAAACATTGAGAGAGAGAAAGAAAAAAAATCCTCTGAACGTTTACGCTTATATTACAGTTTGTCGTTCATGAGAAAATAGTGAAAATGCAGTCAGGTGTTTGTAGGCCTACTCATTCTAATGTGGAATTGATGAAAGCGTACTCTTTCCTAAATTCAAATTTTGTAATTATTTAATTTTGTGACAGAACCTCAGACAATTCTTTTAAGTTTAATGCCTTTGATCAGTTTTACACTGAGTCAGTTTTACATTAAAACCATAAAATAACCTCCCCAAATCCTGCAAAATCCTCCAAGGGGCACTTTTTGGGGAAAATTCAGCACTGTTGGAAACTGGTACTTTCACCTCTTCAAATGGGATAAAATTACTACCTGGCAAGAAGTACAGGCCATAAGTGCTGAATTACAGTATGAAAGATCAACAAAAATAGTGCATGGTGCATTTTGAAGATAAGGGCATGTTTCCTAAAGTGCACTGATGTATTTTGGAGGATTCAGGAAGGTTCCTAGCCAGAATATTTGACCATTTTGTGATTTTGATTTTACCAAAGTTACTTTTAATTGGGCTTAAAAAATAAATTAAAAGAATCCACAGGTTCGTGCGCGAGGGAAGAAAACAATTGAGAGACAAAAAGTAGATAATACTACCCCCCCTCCCATAAATACAGGAAATAATACTTGTGTAAGGATCATTCATCCTTTGTTCAGTTGGATCAAGGTGATTCATTCCGACCTTGGGGATTTGTCAGAACTGGTATAAAGAGCTTTTCCTTTTATCAGTCATGTCACGCTGACTATTTGCCACCTGTCTATTGTGACTGGACTTTATATCAGTAATAACAATGCACGTCATCATAACCACGAAAGAATGGCAGCTGGCATCTTTGTGAAGGATGTAGCGCGTTAATTTACTGTACCTAACTTTGGTTTTAGACCACAAAATCTGTAAAGAAAGTGAAGGATTGGCAATTCATAAATAATAAAAATGGGCAATTCCATGGTTACTCACTACATTTTTGAGGTTTTGGGCTCACTCTTAATGCCATAACTTATATATGACATAAAACACAATAAAGGGGGCCACTTTCCTACCGTCACGTTAGCAGTTTTTCTAATGGTTGTAATTTTTTTTAAATATCTGAAACCACCCAAAAAGAATTTCAACATTTGAATAGACATGCATGCTTATCCTAAAGATAATTTGAGTTGATTATTATTATTATTTTTTTAATTACCCTAAAATTTCCATCAACAAATGGACGGAAAAGTGAGGTAACTTTTTCTGTCCAATTTTTATGGAAATTTGAGGGTAAAAAAATAAATAAAAAAATAAAGAAATAAAATAAATCAACTGAAATTAGTTCTAGTATAAGCCTGCATGTCCATTCACATGTTGAAACACTTTTTGGTCGGTTTCAGCATGGAGGTCTAATTCTACCTCCATGGTTTCAGGTACTTAAAAATAAATAACAACCATTGGAAAAACTGCTAACGTGACGGAATCAAAGTGGCCCCCTTTATTGTGTTTTATGTCATATGTCACTCATCATTTTTTTTTCACAGTAGTTGCATTATACCCAGACCTTACTCGGCACAAAAATAGTAATTTCAGAAATTTGTAATATGTACGCTATATAAGAGAAAACGCGACATTGTATGCGTGTGTCCAAAAAATGTAATGCGAGTAACCAGCATTGTTCTATTATATAGCGTATACATATGTAACAAATTTCTGAAATTATTATTTTTTTGTGCTGAGTAAGGTCTGGTTATAAATAATGGCAGCTACTGTAAAAAGAAAATGAGGAATGAAATATTGAAATTTATTTAAGTAAGGAACTTATGGCATCGAGAGTGGCCCCAATACCTATAAAAAAAACATGTAATGTGAGTGGAATTGGTGGAATTGTCCAAATGGTTGAATTTTTTAACCTACTCACTGACTTGGTTTTAAGCTCAGGATGGAATCAATCTTCCCCCACCGATGATTTTGTCCAAGGAGCTGTCCTACATTATTTAAGAACAAGTGAAATTATTGTCCGTTTGGAATAAGGCAATTGTACTCTTACCTAAATTTCCATTTAGAATAAATACAAAACAACCAATTTCTACTATATTGTTGTTGACCCTAACCACCCCCCAAAATACTGCAAAATACTCCAAAGGGCACTTTTTTTTGGGGGGGGGGGGGGGAAATTCAGCACTATTGCAAACTGGTACTTTCACCTACTTCAAATGGGAAAAAATTACTACCTGGCAAGAAATACAGGCCATAAGTGCTGAATATGAAAGATCAACGAAAATGCGTGGTGCATTTTGAAGATAAGGGCATGTTTCCAAAAGTGCACATTGATGGATTTTGGAGGATTCAGGAAGGTTCCTAGCCAGAACACCTCTAGGGGGGTTCCCGTTATAATCCTTAACTTTCACAAGCTGGTTGTCGTTGGTTAAAAGAGAGTCGGCTTTGAGAGCAGGTTTGCCAACATTTACAATGATATAATTTCCCTGCTAATACACAAACTATAAGCAAGGCCCATTGTGATCTCCCAAGAAGTGTTCCAGTTCTTATAAGTTGACAAGTTTCACTTTACAAACTGGCTTGATCTCCTTACAATCATTAAACCAGTAATTTATGGTCATTACATGCCTACTCTAGTTCTTTGCCATTTATTGGCAAACAGAGGCAGTCCCCTCTGGGCCAGACATCAGACTAACATTCTCGTGATGGATGTACACATTGTTGGGTTTGACTTCTCAATCTATGTAGGCTGAATTACTTAACCCTTCACAAAAGGGCTATATTCCAGTCAATAACCTACTTGCTCATATTACTGGTTGGCTGGATTTGCTTTAAAGAGTAAATAATAATAATATACATGCATATATATCCCTCCTACTGCAGCTGAACCTTTGTGGCAAGTATCTACTAGTGGTCAAAATCAGTCCACTTCAGTGGCGTAGCCACGGGGGGGCCTGGGGGGGCATGTGGGGCCCCACAAATTTCCAGTGCCCCCCCCAGGTTCCCCCCCACGAAAAATCCTCGTAGTGCCCCAAAAAACAGAAAAGAAAAAAAAAAGGGAAAAAACCCATACCCCCTGGGCCCCCCCCCCCACAGAAAAGCAATGGCCCCCCCTGTGCCCCCCCCCACTGAAAAAGTCCTGGCTACGCCGCTGGTCAACTTGTCTGTTTTTTGACTGTTGAACCAACTGTGCACACAGGCACTTTTTTGACAGGATTTGACTTTGTCCACCCTGAACAGTACAAGACAATGCTTTTACTAGTCAAAAACGGTCGACTCATTTTGACCTGTAAATTTTGTTCTGACTACACATAAGGTTTAATGACAGTGTTAGACTTTTAAAGTGCACTAGATATACATGTACCTTGGCAAGTACATAGTTATATGTATGTCAACATTTTGACTGATTTTGACCCTTGCAGTCATAGAAGGGGTTTAATAATTAATGACAATGATAATTCTTAGAAGATTTATACTGTACATGCATTTTTATGTTTTTATTATATTATTATTAATTTGTTTTAATATTGTATTTTAAGGGTGAACGAAGACAAGCTTACTAGAGCAGTATTTGAACCTGTGACCTCCGGGTTACATGTACCAGTGCTCTACCAACTGTAGGCCTACCTGAGTCAGATTCCCTTGTTTCTTTGTGTGTGAATTATTTGGCTCTAATTTTGCACGATTCCCTTCCCAAAATACTATCATTTTATGAATATTAGATATTTGAAACTTTGACTTTTTTTAATTTTATGTATGTAGTCCATAAAACATAGCCTTGAAGCGCTTTGAAATCTGTGTCTGTTGAAGAGTGAAGTCAATTGCCAGGCACAGTTGTGAAGTTTCAGACGTTGTTATTTATCATCAAGAGGAATCTTCTGCAGTTGTTGTTGTCAACATCTCCCTAATTGTGTAATCCCACCTTGGTTATTTATGTACGTCTAAAAAAATTGTCATGTTAGAGTAGAGCTTAGCTTGGTGTCATCAATGGTCACACTCGTAGTAATCATTTGCGAGACGTAGATTTGTAATAATACATGATAAATACTTTTTACAGGCTTTTTTTTTGTTTTTCTTGGGGATCTGAATTCTGAGCAGGGGGCAACTTGGGGGCAGAGAGCTCGGGTGGGGAGGAAGGGAGGGCACATCCCCTCACTATATAGTTACGCCATTAATTGGGAATCATTTAACAGTGTTGGGCTCCGAGGACAATATTTTGCTTGAGTGCCTCCTCTTTTGACAGTAATCTACTTTGAAAATTACACGACAACAACAACAGACTGACAGGCTATAGCCAAAGTGTTTTTTTTTTTTTTTTTTAACAAACACTAGGTGTTCGGGTTAATTTGCGGTTCAGTGAAATAGTCATCGATGACGTCACAATCATATTTTTTTTGTAAATGTTTCATATCTTTTATTGAAATGATCATTGATGATGTCGTAACCTATTTTGTGAAAATGTTTGAATTTTGTGGCGAAAACATTGCCAAAAAGGACAGTTTGCATTAGAATATGTTGAATTTGGACTCTTGGTTGTTATTGGAAGTGAAGGTCAGATCAGCCAAATGTTACTGAGGCAAAATTGAGATACATGTATGTAAGTAAGAATAATTGCGGTGACACCATGTGGAATCTCAATTGAGTAGTAATTAGTTCTGAAAAGAACTGGGGGTACAACTCGACGTTTCGGCCGCAGAGGAGATTTCGAGAAGTCCGCCATCGTCAAGTACTCGCACATCAAGGACCACCAAATCGACTGGCAGGCAGCCCAACTCATCACACCCATCGACACATGGCACCCCAGACGCATCAGAGAGGCCATCGAAATCGTCAAACACGACACTGTGCCACAGGACATCGGTTTCTACATCAGCGACATTTGAAGGATCTTCTATATCCAAAGTCCATAACCCACCCCAGACTGAGGGATCCCCTATATCCTAAGTCAACCACCCTCCTTCCCCTGTGCTTGTTAACAACTGATTCAGTTCAGTGAGCACACACTCCTCTCCCCCAACCCCTAGGATCCTAGTCTCAACAGTTCCCGCCTGCGCGCCTCAACGAACTAATCCTCCAGCATCCATTCATGGGATGATCCTCCAGCAGCCTACTTAAGCAGCAGCATTTTCCAGAGTCCGGCATTCTCCTGAGGACGATCAGAGCATACTGATCGAAACGTCGAGTTGTACCCCCAGTTCTTTTCAGAACTAATTACTACTCAATTGAGATTCCACATGGTGTCACCGCAATTATTCTTACTTATCATCCTCACCATGCAAAGCTACAAGTTTTACCTATACATGTATGTAATTTTGCATTGTGTTGATTACAGAAGCATACATTTAAACAGCATTAACCCTAACCACCCCAAACCATTCAAACTCCAACAGCATGGTTCGTTGGATTGGATGGACTCAGTACTGTACATGTACAGCCCAGACAGGGATACTTTGCATGGGGCCGGGTGTCCCACTTCCAGCTAAGTCCAACAGTTGGGTGGTAGTGTTACTGCATGGTGTTGTATTTTGATAGACTCATGATAGCCCAGACAAGGATACTTTACATGGTGCCAGGTGTCCCAATTCCAGCTAAGTCCAACAGTTGGGTGGTAGTGTTAAGGCCCTTTCACACGAGACCGTTTTAACAAGGGACCTTGACTAAAAATCGCATCCATGTTAAAAAATAGCAAATCCCAATCGTCTGAAAGCTATCCTTACTAAATAATTACCACGGACTCTCGTTCTTTATAACAGAGATCGAGACCTCCAAAAAATTGCAACGATGTTAAAATCGCCACGATAGGTCATGTGAAATGCTTAGTGTGCCCAAACAGGGGACCCTTGCTTTGGCGGTATCATTTCGCATGCACAGAACGCATCACTAAATCAGCTTGCAATAAATCCCGGATGTGTGTTGGTAAACAACTTGTTGTACGTCCTTCCAAGATGGCGACATCCGAAGAAATAACGTTCGTGCTACTTCTCTTGAATTTCATGAAAGAATTTGAGTCCATGAAATCGTCGAAAAGAGCAAAGGATTCCAGAAGAAGAATTCTTACAACTGTTTATTTTTCTCGTTGGATGGCCTTACGTTAGAAATCGGGCTCTGTGAATCCGTCGGAATTGTTGCAAGTATACTTGATTCAATATCCATAATAAAATGAGAATAAAATTGTTGGGAAATGGGAAGGAAATGAAAACAAAATGTGGGAGAAAATAACGTTTGACTTCGCACAACGCGTATATCTTCACGGGAAAACCACTGGTAACATAGAAGAAAGCATTCAGTGAATAAGCTCTGCGCGCTACCTTTGAAATATTGGATGCACAATCATGACTTTTGACTCTCCATGGAAAACGAGGGACGTTCGTTTTGGCGTGAGTGGGAAGTCGTGTGAAAGTTTGTTATAAAATCGCAAACGACCGAGGTGACAGACAACTGGCGCCCATTACCAAGGACCTTTGTTATCGGTTCTCGTGTGAAAAGGGCTTTACTGCATGGTGTTGGATTTTGATGGACTCAGTACTGTACAGCCCAGACAGGGATACTTTGCATGGGGCAGGGTCAGTGTCCCACTTCCAGCTAAGTCCAACAGTTGGGTGGTAGTGTTACTGGTACTGCATGGTGTTGGATTTTGGCGGATTCAGGAATGTTCCTAGCCAAAATAGGCTAGGGAGTAATAGGGTTAATGTGGTTTCATTTGGCAGGAGTACATCATACTGTATACATTATGTGAAGTGACTTTGATCAGGAAATCGGTCTACCAAATAGTGTTCAGTACTATCAAAAGCCACTCAAGGCTTGCTCGAAAGTTCAGAATGGGTGTTTGTCTAACTCTGCCCCTCCTTGGGGAAGAGGTATGAAGAAGAAAACCCTAAGAGTACCCTGAAACTAAAACAATTATAATTTCCTTGTCCCCAGGGTACAGGAAAACAAATTGTATGGTCAGAGTGATTAGTTGTGGTCAGTGGCTGGGATTAACCTCTGTTATGAATGGTCCAGTGGCATATAGGAAGTTACTACTCGGTTCCTTTTCGGTCAATTTTCTATATTGCTTTGTTGCTCATATACTTGAGTGCAAGGTTTCACTTTAAAAGGAAGGTACAACGTTGGTATCTGATAATGGAACTCATTTCAGTCATCTGCATGTGGTTTTCAAGAAGTATCATAAAAATTAAAAACACCAGAAAACAGGAAATCATCTCGACAGTAACACCCAAAAAAAAATGAATTTTCTGATTTGTGATTTTTCCCTACAATCCTGCGAGAGGTAAAAATGAACCTTTCTCAACTGGAGTGACTGTATGATAAATCACCGACCATAATGTTCTTCTTTCTGAATGGTTTGTCACATTTGAATCATGAAGATTAATTATATATCTTCTCTCTCGAGTGTGTTTATTCTGCCAATAAATAATCCTATCAGCATCTAGATATCTTGTGGGACTCAGTGATGTTATTTTTCCCATCAGTAGAATGACAAGAATTACCGAACTATTTTTCCTTGGGATTCAACACGTACCAAAATCGACAGCTGTTGGTCATCAGATAAAATTTCCAAGTTATTACTTTTCCATGAATAATCAATCAAAGAATAGCTGCTGTCTTCAGGTTTGATTTTAGACTGGTCCCCTGGATATCCTGTCAAGGATATAGACAGGCTCCAGGTGTACCACTCAAGGGATTTCACTGGATACGTTAAGGCGTTGTGCTGAAGATCTGATGTCACGCTTCGAGGGTTGCGTGCTAGCTACCAACTAAGGTCAAAGGTGAACATTGGGGAAAATATGACGGCTGCACGGCCAGGATCTGGCGTAATTCACGCGCCTCGAGCTCTAAGTGTGACGTCAGATCTTCAGGCTCATTTGACGTATGCAATTCAATAAATGATATCTTTTCTTAGACTATGTAGCCTTGGTTAACTGCAAGGGAATGACACAAATGAAATTACTAAGGTAAACCACCGACTATCCATGTAGACCCAAAAATGATTGATAATTTCATAGAGTTGCTAAGTAACAAAATCGTTTTGCTTACCAGTACTGTTTTCCATTGCATAGAGTAAACTGTGAACGTACCGTAACTGGCTGAACAAGGAATCACTGTGTTATAAATGAAAAGTGTTCAAACCCATAATTTGTAATTTTTTGTTGAGCAGGGATTATTAATTGTTACTAATGTGCTTCACATTAATACCTCAGCAGGATCATTCCTGGATGTTTGGTTTTGACCATGACGGTAACACTTTGGCTGGGCTTGGGCTGGAGGGGGGCAGGGGTTGTGGGGAGGGGGGGAGCAGGGGTTATGGGGGGAGCAGGGGTTATGGGGGGAGGGGGGGTTGGTGCATGTAGCGGTGATGATGGCCAAGCAACTTTATTCACTTCAGTTCAGTTCAGTTCAAAATGTATTTTCATGCCAAGGTTAAATTTGAAAGGTTTTTATATATGCATGTAAACCAGGATTTGGAAATAGTTTGTTAAGATTTCTTATTCTTTGAAAAACAGGGTGTCCACATGTTTAACATTCCATACTTTTACATGTGTATAAGAAGGGTGTTTAACTAGCAAACAGGGAGTCTAAAAGATGCCCAAAGGTGTTGCTGGCTAACACTATTTCAGAGAAGAAACCAACATTTTGAAAAATAGAGTTATCCTTTTTCCAAGAACTTGAGTCGCTCTAGGGGAAATACATACATGTAACAAAAAGTGTACCTTACATTTTCCATGTTTTGTGTGTTTTCTCTGAAATTGGAGCACTTCAGAATTTTTTTTTTCAGGACAGTTTTTAACGTTCCCTAAAGTCACACTAAATTATCTTGTGGACAATAATCAGAGTTATCCTTTTTCCAAGAGCTTGAGTCTAGGGGAAATGAATTTGTTATCCTTTGTAAAACAGGGTGTCCTCAACTTTCCATACTTAAATTTTTTTTTGAGTTATCCCTTTTTCCACGATCTTGAGTCTAGGGGAAATACATGTAACAAAAACATTTTCCATGTTTCATGTGTTTTCTCTGAAATCGGAGCACTTCAGACAAATTATTATTATTTTTTTCAGGACAATTTGTACCTTCCCCTGAGTCACATCAAGTTATCTTGCGGACACTAATTTTGTAATCAGGTACATGTAATTCCCAATGTTGTACCTTCGCTTCAATGATTATAGCTTTTCCTTAGTCTTAATCAGCAATCAGTAGTCAATTTAACATATCATCCTAGAAGCATATGGCGTGCATAAATACCATAAATATGACCTAATTTGGCTCCTGTTATTCGGATTTAATGTCAAGTTCAAACACAACAACAAGTACAGGGCCCCATTAAAATAGTCACGATTTAATGACATGAGATCTACACGAGGAAGACATCAATTAACCGGCGGGGTTCCTTGCACTAAAAACTACAGTTTTCCCACCGCAGATAATATTCCTTACACTTGTATCAAGCAGCTGTCATTATCAACATTGTTAATCCTGTATAGCCGAAGTGTCTGCCGAGCCCCCCAGTCAGTAACCCCCCCAGTCAGTACCCCCCACCCCCCCCCCCCCCCGGCTTTCCCCAGTGGTGCACTTTAATACAAGGATGAAGAAACCAGACGTTTTAATGATTTCCTGTTTTGAAAAGGAACAGTTGATGCTCCTCAAACTCCCACTCCTTGCATCCTGAAGATTTCAGCCCAGACCAAGGGTACATGGGGGGCTACGGCACCTGTGCCAAGGGAACCATCAGCGAACTTCATCTGACTATCCCCTATAGAGTCGAAGGACAACATGTTATCAGTTGGTGGCAAAAGGTGGCACTAGTTGGCTGGTTGGCTGGCTCCAGTATGCTTGGCCTTGAGTATGATCCCAATGTGCAAAGTACATTGGCCTTTACAATTAGAGTATGAGGTAACAAGTGTCTTCCTAATTATGGACCTTAACAAACAAGGAAGGCACAACATTGGTGGTGTTGGCAAAGCTGCTTCTGCAAGAAAACTTTCTCACTTTGAATTGGGAAAACGTTTAACGTGTGAAAGTTTCTGCTTAAGTTAAAGAAACGTGTTATGACGTTAACAAGAAAAAAGTGAAATCCATTCCAGATTTTTGGTGTTCATCCTCACATGGAATTTCCTAAATATTGGAAATTATTTAACTTTTCTTAAAAATGACAGCACCTCAGACAAAATTATTTCTAGGGAAGTTTGATACCATCAAGAGCATATTACACCAAAGAAAGTTTTACATTCAAATTTGACCATTTATTATGATGTATTTTGGAATTCTTAACTCTATATACCTTAATCTGCATCCTGATGAAAGGTGGAAGAGAAATTGGGTTTGAGGGTATAGCTTCCCATTAGCTATCAGAAAGATACCGGCAAAAACCCACCAGTGGAACAAATGCTGTTGCCTTCAGATCACTAATCTTCCATGTATTAGTTTAACGGACATTTCTGTCGCAGCTTGCGGTGTAGCCCATTTGTTCTGAAAAATCACATTTTGGCGACGACGACGATCGCCTCTCACTGATTGTTTTTCCTGTAAACATGTCTGCTTAGTTCCTGTTGACCACAGTCAGTCATCAGGTCAATATTTTTCCATCCATAATTCTAGTGATTGCTCCCTATGGCTCCCTATCCCCTGGGTACTTCGTCCCCCCACTGGGCCATTTTACAAGCAGTAATCTCCTAATTGGTATTGTACCTCCCTTGAGGGTGAGATCAGGTCCCTTGGACCCATTAGTGTATCTGCCTATAAAACTGGTCCACTGACCTTTGATGGGAAGCTCAGACTTGGTTGTACTTTAGGGAATCGGGTCTTTAAGGTCCATTGTTGTATTATATGAGAGTGTACCTTTACTCCGCATTCCCATTAGTCATGTCCGTGGGTCCGTACACCTGTGTAGGCCTGTGTGAACCACCTGTATGTTCACATGAATCATTCATTTAAGTTCGAGTCCTGCAATATCTGTTCTTCAAATCTCTGATTTTGTTACCTCAAGGTTCTAAAGACAATGTCAAAGCTCTGCAATCACTCATTTGACACAGTCACATACTAACTCACTGAGAAATTGCCCTTTCTCCCCCTGTCCAATGTTGAGCAAATTCAAATTTTATTGAGATATACACGCTATAGCGTGTGGGGGGTTGCCTACAGGTTCTGTCAATGAGTGTACCATATTGTTCCGAATTTCGGTCCAAGACGCCCTAGATATCCAAGATTATTTTGGAAGTTTCAGCTGAAGGAGATCACAGAGGAATCTTCCTTCCTCCACGATGAAATCATGAAAATGGAACAAGTAAATTCCAAAAACATCTCCCCCCATTATTCAAGAACTTCATTGGCTTCCAGTTTGTGAAAGAATCTTGCTCTGTTTACAAGTCTGGAAATGCTTTACACTCTTCGGCACCCGCTTACCTCATGAAATCTTCTCACCATCTCACCATCTCACCATCTCACCATCTCACCATCATGACAGCGGACTCCAGAAGCTTCTTAACACAATAACACTCACTACACCCATCCTTTCCAGATGGGTTGGACAAGGTGCCGTTGGTTTTACAGTGCCCCCCCCCCCCAACTGTGGTACAAGCTCCCCAAGTCGCCAATCAAATTCAAGAAACTGTTGAAGACCGGACTATTCAGAACTCATTAATTTGTTGTTTTTTGGTTGTTTCTTTTTTTGTCAAGCGCTAGTGCATTGATCTAGTTTCCATGTAGGAATATGTGCACTTTATAAGAACCTTCTATTAACAACCCTTCTACACATGGAGGCCACTCCGATCCACTAAATTCTGTTATTTAGCAACCTTCAGTACATACATGTACAAGCCTGCTGTCCTTTCCAAGTAATCTTACAAAATCAACTGTGTGCCACCCAAGGCCACTGTAAATGTTTGAACATATTAGTATGGCCTGCAATGTATCAACCACCTTACCCTGCAATCTCAGTGGTGTGACAGTGCACAGAAGGGTAACCATAGGAGGCCACTGGCAACAGCTAACAGCTTGGAGTGGCCTGAATGGGTTTCAAAAATTGCACTGATTGTAGGAGGGTTAACTCTGCCAAAAGTTTGATCATTCAGACGGCAGAGTTCAGATGAGGTTGTTTCAGTGGAATAACTACATGTATCTATGCACCCCAGGGATCGTCCAACCATTAAGTACATTTTATTAGTTGAGCCTAATCGTCCTCAGTTGAGTGATATCATAGCAATGCTAAGACTCTTGGGGTTGAATGATATCAAATCAGTGAATTATGTGATCGATAGCAAGTTTACCTGGTCGACATTACTTCTTCGATTTTCATCGAAAACTCCAGAGATGCCGAGAAGGTTTCATAAAGAAATCTTTTGATGTGCGTATGTACTTCGTGCTTATTAGATCAAGTGCGCTCTCAGGGGCAACTATCATACACTACTTTCTGTTTATTTATCTGAATGAGTTGTAACAACCCTTCAAGGATATGTGTAACTAGCTTGCTTGAATACCCTGTGGCTGTTTCCTTAAGAAACAGCTCGGAACAAAAATTGTCAAACGGGTGGTTGCAGATAGCTTAAATGGTTTTTGTTTTGCATGGCGACAAGAAGTCTGTGAAAATTCAACTCGATAAAGGATCATTTAGAAATGTGGCTTCATAACATTCATCGTACAATCATAAAGGAAAACACTGCATTAATCTGACCTTGAAGGGAAATTTCAACCCTCTTGTGAAAAAATATACATATAATAAAACTAACCTCTGAAATTTCATCTCATTTGGTACTTCTGAGGAAAAAAACAAACGAAAGAACTGTTTTTTTCTGTTTTTACATTGAACAAAAAGTTAAATGACATAACATTTTCTGTTTTCTTATAAGAGGAAAGCTTTTCAGACGAAATCATATCTCAGGATGATTGAATTACTTGACACCAAGTAAACTTTTAGATAATAATTTGTTAATACGATGATTTGGCAATGACCAAAGTTGCACCTTCCCTTTTAACCCGGTCGATAGGATATGAGAAATGTTTTTTTGTCAGAAGTTCATAACCCGACAGCAATTGTGCAAAAGAACAACTGGTACTCTGCATGGTGCCGATTGGACAATGTTGATTCCTGTAGCTCCTGCTGACTTTGTCACACATGTTCAGTGGATAAAGTGTGAATGTTCTTGCAACTTGAGCCGAATCCCCCACACTAGTTCCTTGAGTGGAAACCCTTTAACGATTTAAACAATAGAAGTAAAACTAACTAAAGTCTAACGAAAACTTCTTGTACTAGAAATAATGGTTGCCCTTTTAAAAAAGCCTCTCTGTGCGAAAACATCGTTGTTTTGGAGCTAGGTGAACTTGAGAGTAATTTAGTATTTAAGAACATGATCCAAATTACACTTGACAGAGCGGTCCTTCCTCACTTCCCCCTCCCCTGCTGCTAGGTGAAATTGGCACCCGTCCCGAGCCCATTTTGTACTTTTCAACACAGGGCTCAGGATGTGAAAACATGAATTAATGACCCACCGCTAAGACATCCAAGCGTGCAGCGTTTTGCAGAGCACGGACCCTGTCGAGGGAAAACAAAATTAACAAATTGAGAGGTTCACATTATAAGATCTAGGCCAAGCTGTTATGACCCCATAGTGCCCTTGACTTGAATGAAAATAAGCTTTCCTTAATAGTTGGAAAGTCAAGATTCAGGGGGTAAACTTAAAGTATGTTACAGCCTTTCTTGGGCCAGATTAGGCTTGGGCGATATCAATTTTTTTCATCCACGATATATCATCAAACATATATATCGTGATTTTTGATAGTATCGCGATTATTTGTTTTTCATTCACACATGATTGCTTTAGAGCCGATAACCACAGGTATGTACCCTTCTACAATAAATCGCAAATTCATTTTTCAATAGTGTGTATGTACTTCTGAAGTAGTTTGCTTTTGTTTCTCACTTCCGAAAGCTGAAAAGACTGTCCTAATTTCATTTCATGGAATTTCTGACTTGACTCACAATGATGTTTTTTTCTTTTCTTGCGATATATTTTTTAATCACGCTTTTCCAATATCTCGAAAACTTGAAAAGGTTTTCGATTTTGTAATCGAATAAAAAAAGGTATCGCGATATTCGATATTATTGTGTTATCGCCCAAGCTTAGGCCAGATTGGGCGATAACAATTAGTACATGGCTTTTTGTTTCTCAGGACTTCCTTCATGCTGAAACGATCTATCAAACATAGTGCTATAAGTAAGATTTGTAGCTTTGCATCCTGAAGACGATCAGAGCATTCTGATCGAAACGTCGAGTTGTAACCACCAGTTCTTTTCAGAAACTAATTACTACTCAAAAAGAGAATTTTTTTTCACATGGTGTCACCACAAACAGTTGTGGTATAAAAACACTACCCTGTACAATTTGTCATTTTTATTAAAAACATTTTTTGGGGGGGTTAAATTTATTTGAGAAATTAATGAATTTGTTGTGATCTTACATTCTCAGTATTTGTTCATTCTGATCGAAAGAGCTCCATCTCCTTGTCATTCAGTGGTGGAGGGACTTAAAGGGACAGTGTCGTCACGATCAGAGCAGATAGGGCATTGAATCGGTGTCCTAGTTTAAGATGAACACAGTGACTGAAAATTACCGGCTCATTTATGCAGCAGCAATGGTAATATGACCTTATCATTTGGGGGCATTATTTTCAGTCACTGAGTTAATCTCAAAACTAGCACTCTGATTCCATGCCCTGTTGATCATGACGATATTAGCCCTTTAAGGGAGGGGGCACTGGCTTGTCCCCACCTAAAAAAAAAAAAATTAAAAAAATTTAAAAAAAAATAAAATATATGCATGATATTGCGTATTGTGTATGTAGTGCAGTCAACAGGTGAGGGATCGGGGGTACAATTAGTGTTCACGGATTGGGAGGAAAATCAGAGATTTATTCTTGTTATTGGAGTTGCTCCCCCCCCCCCCCCAACCCTTCTGAAATTCAGGGTCTGCTTCTGTCATTGGTCAAGTTTGTGCGAATGACTAATGACACCCGACATCAACATTTCTTCGTATTTGTTTGTTTATCGTTCATTCCGGGCTGATCACACATGATTCATGTCAGTCAAAGAGACATTACAAACCTGGTTTTGGGATGACCGGTCATGTTGATTCATTGATTGACTGTACAGCATCACAGCACCAGTCCTTGGCAGTTTTACCCTTGAGAATAATAAGGTTTCCTATTATTTCAGGTAATGAAAGGCGAAGGATTTCTTTAAAAAAAAAAGAAGCGCCGTAGGGCATAATAACCTGAAGAAAAACATGAAATTCTCAATCGACCTGGGGCCAATTTGAGCTGCTTAGCAGATAAAATTGCTTAATCGGAAATATTTGCTTAGCACATTTCTTTGAGTACCAGCCAAACTGTCATACAATATGTGTGCATTTTGACTGGTAGTCTGTTTTATATTGCTTAGCAAAAGTATTTGCTTAGCAAAATTCTCTGCTTACCAGCTCTATGAAATTGGAAAGAATATGGAGGAAAAAATGACGTGTAATATGAGAGACTAAAAACACGGTCATGGGGAGGAGGATATTGGGTCAGAGAGGGAAAAAAAAATAGTACCCCTGTGACTAAACCCTTTGGACATGCCCCTATTGGAAAGAATGTGGAAGGGAAAAATGACATGTAATATGAGACTTAAAACACAGTGGGTAATAATAATAATAATAATAATGTGTGGACTTATATAGCGCACGTATCCACCAACTGAGTGGTGCTCAAGGCGCATTATATTATTACCCCTGCTCATAAGGCTCATAAGGCTCATAAATCATTCCTGAAACCATCTCAGCTCCCTGGGGAGTATACAGCTCAATTGCTGTCATTACAGCGCATATAGGGCTAATCAACCAACTCTGCCCTCACAGGTACTCATTTAACCTCTGGGTGAAGAGAAGCAATTATGGTTAAGTGTCTTGCTCAAGGACACAAGTGTCACGGCCGGGATTCGAACCCACATTCTGCTGCTAACACCAGAACTTGAGTCCGGTAAGCTAGACCGCTCGGCCATGACACTCCATAGGAGGGGATATTGGGTGGGGGAGGGAACAAAACTACACGTAGTGCCCCTCTGCCTAAACCCTTTGGACATGCCCCTATTGGAAAGAATGTGAAAGGGAAAAAATGACATCATGTAATATGAGACTTAAAACACAGTGGGTAGGGGAGGGGATATTGGGTGGGGGAGGGAACAAAACTACACGTAGTGCCCCTCTGCCTAAACCCTTTGGACATGCCTGAACTGCCCATTGGTGTAGCAGTAGAGGAGGGAGGGGAGTAGTGAGAATATTTGAGGATGCATTTTCTGTCACATACTGAGACATGCAAAATCTGTTTGCTATTCATATTAAATATGTTTATTTTCTATATTTTTATATTTGGGGTTAATTTCCACAGTAAGTTTGCATTTTTTTGTCTTGTTACGTCTGTCGTACTTTTGACGGCTACTGATCTGTTATGTGTGACTGTAATTGTTTGCTATATTTTCTACATTGCTACATTTCTACATTTATTAGTGGGGTTGATTTCCAAAGTAAGGTTGCATTTTTTGTCCTGTCTGTCGTACTTTTGACGGCTACTGATCTGTTATGTGTGACTGTAATTGTTTGCTATATTTTCTACATTGCTACATTTCTACATTTATTAGTGGGGTTGATTTCCAAAGTAAGGTTGCATTTTTAAAGTAAGGTTGTCTGTCGTACGTTTGACGGTTACTGCTCTGTTATACACTGTAAGTCTTCCTGTTTGAGTTGTATTTTCTACACGTATATTTCTACATTTGGGGTTGATTTCCACAGTAAGGTTTCATTTTTGTTCTGTCTGTTGTGCATTTGATGGCTACTGATCGCTTGGAAGTATAATCGTTTGCTATATTCTGAATATATGTGACCTGCTTTATCGAAATGAGGAATGTCCCCCAAATTTCACATTTTGAGATATATGGATATCAACTTAAGTAATGGGCTTTCTGATGATGCCAAACATTCATTTTTTGGTTCATTTCATTCCTGTGTTTAGGATGTGATAAATTGATAATGTAATAATGCAGTCATGCACGTTTTGTGAACTTTGTGAAGTCCATTACAAGGAAACATGTGTTGGGGGACATTCCTCATTTCGATGGAGCGGGTCGCATATAACATTATGTTTATTTCCTACAGCAAGGTTTACATTTTTTGTTTTTGGATGAAGTCGAAATGTTTGCCATGAACATATTCTGCATTTTCTACATTTGGGAGTGATAACGAATTGATTATTGCATGATTTTGAATATTTTTGTGAGTTTACGGTTTGACGGATGGGACGTGCAATATGCCATTGCCTATATATACCCACATGCGAATTGCAAATGTACATTAATTAACAGCCTATACATGGGGCAGTCTAGACGATATCATTTGGCCTCCCGAGTGCATAAATTTGGTGTCCATGTGTACTTGTACTCATAGAGTTACCATATCCTCCAGTCACATTGATATGCTTATTCACATTACATTGAAGAATATGATATTGCATCACATTGTGAAGGTCTGTGAACCCCCTTCAAAACGTTGCTTGATATACTTTAAAAAAAAAAATTAATCAAAATATATTTCACAAAAATGTAATCTCTAATTTGCGGGTTGCTTATTTTTTATGATGTGCTCCGTCTCATCATAGAGTTATTTCAAAAGGTCACACCATTTTATTATCATGGTATGTTTATTTTCATGATCGTCATGATCAACAGGGCATGGAATGGTGCTCTTTTAGAGTGCCACTTTTAGATTAACTCGGTGAATGAAAATTTACCGTTGTTGCTGCATAAATGAGCCAGTAAATCTCAGTCACTGTGTTCATCTGAAACTAGGACACCGATTCCACTGATTCCCTGTCTGCTCTGATCATTATGAGACTGTCCCTTTAAGACTGAAACTAAATGTTGCTTACCATATTGATGAAGTGCTTTTATAAAAATTGTTTACATAGGACTAGAGGCACATGCTTGAAAGCATGCTGTTCAACAATTAGGTTACCAGAGCAGCTTATAGGTAAGATAAAATCACAGATTTTGTTAACACACCCCCATCCAAATTAAGCCACCACACCACAAATTAATTTTTGGAGGAATTATTTTTGTTGTTGTTGGTGAGTTGGAAGAATCGGGGTAATTATGGTGATGTGGTGAAACTTCATAGCTGAAGGGGTCGTTCTCACCCTAATATTAATAGCTAGTACCCAGGCAAACATACATCTCCTCTAACCTACATACATGTAGGATTGAGATTGCTGTGGTTTCTCAGGATTTTATTTTTATTTTTACAACTCTCCCTTTGCCGTAAAATTGTCTTGAAAGAAGAGAAGTAGCCACAAAGGAAAGAAAGATGTAGTCATGATTGGGGAGTATCCTGTGTGACAAAGACCCTTTCAGCCATAACGTTGCTACATTGTATATCGCAGGCCTGTGGTTTCTCAGGATTTTTCCTGATTTCAGAATTTTTATTTTTATTTTTACAACTCTCCCTTTGCCGTAAAATTGTCTTGAAAGAAGAGAAGTAGCCACAAAGGAAAGAAAGATGTAGTCATGATTGGGGAGTATCCTGTGTGACAAAGACCCTTTCAGCCATAACGTTGCTACATTGTATATCGCAGGCCTGTGGTTTCTCAGGATTTTTCCTGATTTCAGAATTTTTATTTTTATTTTTACAACTCTCCCTTTGCCGTAAAATTGTCTTGAAAGAAGAGAAGTAGCCACCAAGGAAAGAAAGATGTAGTCTGTAATGTGTCAAAACTTCAAGTTTCTTGTTTGTGGGGATGTGGAGAGTCTGTAAACATCCAGGAGGTCCAGGGGGCTTTGTCATCTAGTAGGCCAAAGGGAGACCCAGGGCTGCTATGCATTTTTAATGATTTTTTTTGTCAAATCACACCCCCATGATATCAGGGTGAATGTAAGGTTGACGCCTGGGTGTGAATACTTGCATGTACGTAAAACGACTTTTATGATTAATTGGAGGGTGACTTTCAACATTGTTACATGCATCTAGTACTGGCCCAATCATTTTGCTTTCAGACTGAGAATGTTTATGTTTAAAAAAAACAACAATATTTTGCATATTTTTGGTATTTTTGGTGGCCTATATTTCTGGATACTCCGGATTTCAAATTTGCAAGTATTTTTTTCTGATTTCTACAAATCTGGTATTAAATGAAAGAGGAAAACCTAGAGAATCAAATTATACAAAGTTTTATACCAATTTTCAAAAGTGAGATTTTGGTATAGATACCGGTACCAGATTTGTAGAAATCAGAATTAAAAATATTTTTTTCTGGTTTCTACAAATCTGGTATCAAATGAAAGAGGAAAATCTAGAGAATCAAACTATACCAAAATCTCACTTTTGAAAATTGGGTCCAAGTTTAGGGTTTTGCCAGAGCCAGTCACATTTGTCAGTGTTATTTGGTATCCATGTATTCACATGAACACTGAACGTAAAGTAGCAAGGTTTTCACGCTCTATTAGAGAGTATTACGTTCAAACGGGGCTCTTTGATGATTAGTTCAGCTATATACCGGGTATCACATGGTTATTTCCTCTGCAATTTATGCATTATGATTTGTAAAAATTTCTTCAAATAAAGCGGAAGTCGCTCATGCCATGAATTACTTTTAGCTGGGCTGGGCTTGTTTCAAGGGCGCAACCACGTGTTGAAAGTTGGGGGGTCCCAAGCAGCAGTGGCGGATTAACCATATGGGCAATTGGGCACTTGCCCAGGGCCCCAAGGCTGGGGGGGCCCCAAGCAACAACAACAAAAAAAAAATTCCAAAAAAATGTGTTTTTTTTGCTTGGTGCCCCTGGTGCCCCCCAGCCTTGGAATTTTACCTGCTGCCCCTCAAATTATTTTGTATGGAGCCCACAGAGAGCCT
Organism: Zoroaster sp. YZ-2022; assembly: GCA_029582265.1. Taxonomy (NCBI): domain Eukaryota; kingdom Metazoa; phylum Echinodermata; class Asteroidea; order Forcipulatida; family Zoroasteridae; genus Zoroaster; species Zoroaster sp. YZ-2022. The sequence goes on along the minus strand of CM055827.1, from coordinate 6,592,637 downwards.
AAACACTATACTTCATGAGGGGGGGGGGGCCCTGTGTGAAGTCTTGTCATGGGGGCCCAAAATCCCTAGTGACACCCCTGCAACAGTGATCTTGGTGTCCTCCCTAAAATAAAATATAACCCTAATTAAAACTTGTTTTTGGTATTTATTATGTCCTAGGCACTCTGTGCTTGGTGCCCCTCGAATTATAATTATAGTTTGTATATATTTCTGATAAACGTTTGATTGGATGAATGAACGATGTTTGGATTAATGAACCAATGAATGCTGCTCCCGCACTTGATTTGAAAGAAGCGAGACAGTGAGCGTTGCGTTGCCGCCTAGCCATAAACGAGCTGCAACAAATGAAGAGAGTGCAACTGAGATCAACAATGGCACAGCGGCGACTTTCTGCACTTTCACTAATGACCATTGAGTCTGAACTGGTAAAAGGACTGGATTTTGAGGACATCATATGCGAGTTTGCATCATCAAAGTCAAGAAAGGTGCAATTGTAGCGCACTGAGTGCCTTGTTTCATAAGCAAAACGTTAGGTCTACAATAGTCTAGCCTAGGCCTACACTAGCCCTGTTAAAAATGTTGCCTATGGTTTAGTCATTCATTCATTAGTTGTTGTTGTTGTTAATGGGCATTCGCTTTTAGGCTATAAGCCTAATAAAAAATATGTCGGTAGTAGTTGGCGGCCTAGTAGGCTATTATTATCCTGTAAAGTGATGACTGTAATGCATACATCTTGTTATGCGATGACCGAATCCGAATGACAACCTTGTGCACTGTCCCGTCTGTTTCTTTGTATAGAGTTCAGCACTATGAAGAACAAATCGTTTAGCCTACTAAACTGACAGTGGGAGTGGGACTATTGTTTATTCATACTCCGTTTCATTATATGTTCTGGTGAGTTCAGCACCACGGACAGAAAATCGTTTAGCCTACCAATCTGTTTTTTTGTCTTTCATTCTTTTGCTGGTAACTGACACTTGGGACTGTTGTTTATTCATTTAAGTATGTTATAAACTGTAATAATTTCTAAAGTCCAAGTTTGAATCCATTTGTATTTTCTCTAGCCAACAGTTTGTTTGTAGTTAGCCTACAGTGGAGACCTTTTGTGGTATGACTGACCCTTACACTCTTGACTGGTGTGATTAATAAACAATCAAAAGGCCTACATTCTCTTCATTCTCTTTCCAGTAGCCTAGGCCTAGACTGTCAACTGAATAATGTGTAAAACAACCTCAGTAGTGTACTTCTAGTGCCACCTAGTGGCGACGCGTAGGTAGGCACCAGTCACTGGCGTGCCCAGGGCACCATGGATTCTTAATCCGCCCCTGCCAAGCAGCCAATAGCAACGTGATCTGCGGGCGAGCGAAGCGAGCACGCCACTAGCAGCTGGGGTCTTGGTTCAATATCACGTATTTCAGCGTGTTGATGGAAGTGTTGCATAATTGTGATGTCATGAATGACATTACTAGGATCATGTATACATAAAATACCAAAATGTTCCAGAAGTTGGGGAGGTCCACATAAAAGTAGGGGGGGTCGTGACCCCCCCGACCCCCCCAGTGGTTGCGCCCTTGGCTTGTTTGCTTAATATAATTAAAAATGGATTATCTGTTCATGAAGTTGCCTAAATAGCGATTCACGTGCCAGGATTTTTCCTGATTTCAGGATTTCTTTTTACAAATTTCCCTTTGCCGTTATATTATATCATGTTTGTTTGATATCAGTCTGGGGCTACAGAATTTTGCACTCTTTGATAAAGTGATTTTGTGAAATAAATTGACCCAAAAAAAGTATGGCCATAAAAAAAAAATTACAAATTAAAAAAAGAAATAAATCAACTGATTGTACGAGTTAGTAACGCTATTGAGAGCCGTGTCGTTTCCGTATGTTACGTGTAATTGGCATTCCAGAGGACCTGTGGTTGCATTTGTCAGTGTTTACTCTTTGGTATCCATGTATTCACACGAACACTGAACGTAAAGTAGCAAGGTTTTCACGCTCTATTAGAGAGTATTACGTTCAAACGGGGCTCTTTGATGATCAGTTCAGCTATACATCACACGGTTATTTGCTCTGCAATATGTGCATTATGATTTGTAAAAATTTCTACAAATAAAAAGGAAGTCGCTCATGCCATGAATTACTACTACTAGCCGGCCTGGGGTTGTTTGCTCGATATAATTAAAAATGGATTATCTGTTCGTAAAGTTGCCTAAATAGCAATTTACACCTTGATGAAATTCAAATGCCATAAAATATTTGCCAGAAATTTTTTCCCAAAGAGGCCTCTCCTTGACACTTTGACATAATTTGTCAAGGTTTGTTGATTCATTAAGGTAATTCCTAAGCAGTACATTGGATCCTTTTATATTCTTGAGTTTGAAAGTATTTCTCGTTAAACGCGTAGCATTCCTGCTGAATGGGGACAAAAACTGGGGCAGATGAAATTGGCACGGTGATATTCAAAGATGTGTGGTATTTCTTATCAAAGTTTTGAACTGTGTTTTGTAGATTGCTCATGATCACCCAGTTACCGGGGTTTCACATGTTTTGTCGACTGCGCAGAGGGCAGAGTCAGATTAACAAGTACAGTGTATTTGGGTCAGTGGCCACGGCGGCTCTGAAGTTGCAGATATGCACTGAGATCGGGATTAAAGTAAGGGAAAATGACAGAGAAATCACCGAAAGTTATTTGGCTTTTTACTCATACAATAGAAACATCACTGTAGGCAAACATGGCAAAATTTACACAATGCAATGTAATTATGTACATGTGTGTGATCGTATGGTATTTCCACAGGGCAATATACACTGTGGTAACGGTTGACAGAAACTGCTTGTAGGAGTATTGGACAATAATTCCACTATTCTTTAAAATGGCAGCACCAGTCAGACAAAAAATAAATTGATACCATCATCAGCATTACACCAAATTTAACTCTGTGGTTAATGCTTTATTTACCCAATTCTATTCCTAAATCTTTAAGACTTATTTTTTTTTCCAATGGAGCTGCAAATTCCCCCTCCCTCCCCCCCCCCCCAAAGAATAAAAAGGAAGGAAAAAGGAAATTATGTAGGACTAGTAAACACAATTTAAGTTCTGTAAGTAAGATTTGTAGCTTTGCATAGTGAAAAGGATAAGTAAAGACTGTTTGCGGTGACACCATGTAGTAATATTTGTAGCTTTGCATGGTGAAAAGGATAAGTAAAGACTGTTTGCGGTGACACCATGTAGTAAGATTTGTAGCTTTGCATGGTGAAAAGGATAAGTAAAGACTGTTTGCGGTGACACCATGTGAAAATTCTCTTTGGGGAAGTAATTAGTTCTGAAAAGAACTGTGGTTCTGTAGGACATGAAGTGAGTCACATCAGTGGTGAATACAGGGGATCAAATGATCCCCCATGCCTTAAATTTGTTGTTATCCATGAACACAATTTAAAGTGAGTCCATTGTACCCCCTTTTCCCAACGTGATCCCCGTTTCACTGCAGCCACCTTGTCTCCTCAGCTCTTAAGACCTCTTTGTTCTCAAACAAACTCCTTAAAACTTGACTTGACTTGACCAGATACAATGAGGTTTATTTGTACAAGTGTACTAGTCTCCTCTTCCACAAATATTTTGCTGCATAAAATCAATTACTGCACTTAATATTCTTTTGTGTGACATTACTGCTTGTCATCATGTACCGAGTTTGTTCTCGCATACATTGTAAGGTATCGATTCTCTTATTGCTTTTACCATTGGCAGATGGGGGTGGGTGGGGTCGAGGAAACTAGCAAAGGGGGCGTGTTTCCCCTTTTTATCGCCATGTACCCGTAAATTTACCATCCCATTGTCACCCTGATGTACATGTAGCCCTCTTTTAGAAGATGCCACCCAGGATTTGCCGATGGCTCACACTCAATTTTAACAATGTGACACTCAAAGATTGAATAATTTCTATAACTGAACTCCAAATTGAGGCCACTAACCGCAGTGTTGGTGTTGGCATTGAAGCCAACTGGATGTGGTTACAGTCAGGACCTCGTAGAAGAGATTGATATCTAATTGCGTTATGAGGCCCGGCCGGCCGGCCGGCTGGCCTGCCACCGAACTCCAAACATGTTTGCTGTATCAACTGAGTGAGTTAATGCCACATTAGCGCTGGAGGGTTGTTCAGGTAATCTGTTTGCACACAGACCGCCTTTTGTAAGGATTGCGGTATGTTTCTGTTGTGCTGTACTGGTGGGTTCATTCAGTGGGGATTTATTTCAAGGGCCAAGTGTGGCCTAGGTTCCTTTTAGAAGGATTAGAGATTACTGCTTATTGTATGAGCTGTAATCTTGCTTGTAGTGCACTTAATTGGTTTAGACACACTTGATTTGATCTCACTCGCAGATCAATGTGGGCCAGCCTCGATTGAAATGTATTGAAAACAAATCTCAGGCAGAAGCTAGAGGGGATGGGGGGAGAGTTCTAGGGGGTTACGGGAGAGTTCTAGGGGGTTACGGGAGAGTTCTAGGGGGCTACGTGGAGAGTTCTAGGGGGTTATGGGAGAGTTCTAGGGTGCTACGTGGAGAGTTCTAGGGGGTTACGGGAGAGTTCTAGGGGGATACGTGGAGAGTTCTAGGGGGTTACGGGAGAGTTCTAGGGGGTTACGGGAGAGTTCTAGGGGGTTACGGGAGAGTTCTAGGGGGTTACGGGAGAGTTCTAGGGGGTTACGGGAGAGTTCTAGGGGGTTACGGGAGAGTTCTAGGGGGCTGGGGGAGAGTTCTAGGGGCTGGGGGAGAGTTCTAGAGGCTAGGGGGAGAGTTCTAGAGGCTAGGGGGAGAGTTCTAGGGGGCTAGGGGGAGAGTTCTAGGGGGCTGGGGGAGAGTTCTAGGGGGCTGGGGGAGAGTTCTAGGGGCTATGGGGAGAGTTCTAGGGGGATAGGCGGAGAGTTCTAGGGGGATTTTCGGAGAGTCCTAGGGGGAGAGTCCTAGGGGGAGAGTCCTAGGGGGAGAGTCCTAGGGGGAGAGTCCTAGGGGGAGAGTCCTAGGGGGAGAGTCCTACGGGGAGAGTCCTGGGGAGAGTCCTAGGGGAGAGTCCTAGGGGAGAGTCCTAGGGGAGAGTCCTAGGGGAGAGTCTAGGGGAGAGTCCTGGGGAGAGTCCTAGGGGGAGAGTCCTCGGGGGAGAGTCCTAGGGGGAGAGTCCTAGGGGGAGAGTCCTAGGGGGAGAGTCCTAGGGGGAGAGTCCTAGGGGGAGAGTCCTAGGGGGAGAGTCCTAGGGGGAGAGTCCTAGGGGGAGAGTCCTAGGGGGAGAGTCCTAGGGGGAGAGTCCTAGGGGGAGAGTCCACCGGGGAGAGTCCTAGGGGGAGAGTCCTAGGGGGAGAGTCCTAGGGGGAGAGTCCTAGGGGGAGAGTCCTAGGGGGAGAGTCCTAGGGGGAGAGTCCTAGGGGGAGAGTCCTAGGGGGAGAGTTCTAGGGGGAGAGTTCTAGGGGGATAGGCGGAGAGTTCGGGGGGCTAGGGGAGAGCTCTAGGGGTAAATAGCCCCAATCGTTTTTTTTTTATGTATAGGTAGATAAAACATCTGTCATACCTGATTTGAATATTTGACAAAAACAGAAGCCCCACCCAGGCTTTTTAAGACTATTTTCAAGGTGGACAAAATTTGAATGTAAGGTTCGAAAAAACAAAATATTAGACTCCCTAAAACTGCGGTTACAGAACCGTGCCTCATCTCAGGTGTACACACACTGTACATACAGGTTGTATTGGATTGTATAGAATTAACCAATCTGTTGAAGTTTCAGCTTATTTCATTGTGTCGTTATCAACGAGAAAATGGTGAAATTGCATTTCAGATTTGTTTGTATGTATTCTCAAAAATGATAGCATGTCGGACAGAATAATTTCTCAGGATTTTTGGTTCGTACCATCACCGACTTCACATTGAGTAAGTTTTTAAAATCATATTTAAAATCATATTAAAATCATATAAATCATATAAATCATATTTTGTAAACAGGTGCATGGTAATTACTAAAGGTCTGTGGGTCATTCCACCAGGTTGGGGCAAGCTTTGTGATAGGTGTCCCTTGTTTATGAAGGTTCAATGTACCATTCATTATCATTTATTATGGCTCCTAGTCTTAATTAACATTATTGAAACTTCCTAATCAAGGCACAGAGATTTGTTTTCATTCTAATTTGAAGAACAACTGAGAATGTACACTCATAATGAGGATAATGAATGGTACATGTACATCTACCTACGTAACAAGGACACCATGTCACAAAGCTTGCCCCCAACCTGGTGGAATGACCTAAGAATGTGCGCTCATAACAAGGATAATGAATGGTACATCTACCTACGTAACAAAGACACCATGTCACAAAGCTTGCCCCAACCTGGTGGAATGACCCCAAGAATGTGCACTCATAATAAGGATAATGAATGGTACATCTACCTAAGTAACAATGATACCATGTCACAAAGCTTGCCCCCAACCTGGTGGAATGACCCAAGAATGTGCACTCATAACAAGGATAATGAATGGTACATTGACTTACGTAACAAGGACACATGTCACAAAGCTTGACCCCAACCTGGTGGAATAACCCATATATTTAATTTCAGTTTGGTAATAAAAATTAACAAAGTCAATAACTTCAAAATGAGTTAAACTAAGTTAAATTGAGTTAAATTTTGTTGGAGATTACCTGCCAACATCTTAAAGATTCTATAGACAGTGGCGGCGCTACGGGGGGTGGGGGGGGGGGTGTTACTTTCTTAGCCCTCCCAATTTGCCCCCCCCCAATTTTTTCCCTGATGGTAAGTCAATGCTTTTTCAGCAGTACAAAATTACATTAAAGATTAATGTTTGCCCCCCCCCCTTAAATTTAAGCTTGCCCCCCCTCTTGCTACCCCCCCTTGCTCCCCCCCCCCCCGCAGTTTAATAGGTCTGGTGCCACCGCCGCTGTCTATAGATCATTGAGGAATGTATGGATTGGGGTGAGTGACCGTAAATCATTGCACTGTTGTACTTCCAGGTCCTTATCCTTTCTGAAAGTGCAGATTTAAATGATAACATCATGTTATGTGTTGATTTGTATTGGCAAAGGTCTTGAAAGTTACCTGCACTTTACCCCCCCCCCCCCACCCCCCCAAAAAAAAGACTGGAATGGATTAATGGAGGTGTCCGGGAAGATTATCTACAATCTGGGACTTGGTTATAAAACGTTGAGAGTATTAGGTTCTGTTGGTTGTACAAAGTTTATTGTACAAAGTAATGAGGGTCACAGTTGCCACTCCACAATATACACCCTTCTGCATTAATTTTCTTTCCAGGGTTGATGCCAACACCAGGAACATTTATTTATTTATTTATTTATTTATTTATTATTTATTTATTATTTATTTATTATTTATTTATTATTTAACCTGGGGAGACCTTTCATTGAAACACTGTTTTTCAATGGTGCCCAGGAAACCTGTAAACAAGGGCGCTTGCTATGTGAACCAGAAACACCGGGGTAAACCCCCTACTCTTCCACGATAAGTGTTCTGGGTTCTTTTACGTGCATTACTTTAATAATCTAGTACACAGTCCGAAGGACGAAGCAATTATGGTCAAGTGTCTTGCTTAGGGACACAAGAGTCAAGACCGGCCAGGCCGGGATTCAAACCCACATTTTCAAATAGTTTTTAAAATTATTTCATTAGAACAAATTGTTATTGATTTATTTATATAGTGTTATTTAGTGTTTTACTAAAAAACAAAACAAGAAATAAACAAATTTATTGATTATTTTTATTAAATGTATAATTTGGGTCATTTGTTGATATTCTCATTTTAAAAACAAAGACTCGTGTTAGCTACATGAACTCTGCAAAATATGACACTATTAATGAAATAGATTGGTGGAGGAGTGCCGAGTTGGTCGCGGACAAAATTGCACTCCACACGGACCCTTCTCTGTTAATTTTCTCCTTACACGGATGGAGGAAACGGCAAGGACATCTCAAGTTTGCTGCCATTTCCGTCAAAGCGTTTGTCACTGTATGAGATACATTACCAAAACCAAAACCGAAACCTCGCATAAGAAAAAACCTGTAAAGGGTTTCCCCCTAGTCCTGTTATTGTACGTCTAGGTAGTGGACTTGTAGTGATTAATGGTGAGAAGGAGAGAGATGAGACACTAACAAACAGAAAAAAAGGTCAAATGTCCCATGAAAAGAAAAGAAAAAAAAAACATGGAATAAATCCAAAAGAAACCTTTTTTTTGGAAGTATTTAAATAAAATGAATTCCCTGTTGTTGGATTAAAAGGTAAGGTAATAGAATTGTTTCATTCAAAAACAAATTGCACAGTGATGAATTTCGTTTTCTTTTAAGTTTATTTTGAATTTGGGTCAGAAATTTTTTATATTTCCTCTTTTAAAAGGTAAGGTTAGTGAACACTGATTGAACAGTGATTGTAATGCTGTAAAAAAAAACGTATGCGTGCACACAGAAATATTTCACCCATGAACTTGATGACCCGAGCGTGTGACATGTGCCGAAGTCCGTGAGCTTCTTTGCAACTTCTCCATCTCCTGTTTCTGTCATGTTTACATCAGAGAGCGGCACATTGTGCCTAATTAACGCATGAGTTATTCATTTCTGCTTGACCTTTGATGAAGTAGGCACCTCAAGACAGACAGCTTGATTCTGTCAAGGATCATGTCAGTAAAATTATAAGAAGAGATTTTACCAAGCTGTACTGTGTCAACAGAAGTTGCACATGATCTTAAGGGTGGAGAGGTGATGGGTATATAGCCCCTGGAAGGAAAGACAAAAATACATGTATGTCCCAATAAGTTTTTTTTTTTTGAGTTAAGGTCTATTGAGAGTTACCCTGGTATGAATGTAGCTATCAGTGTGAGTGTCTAATGTTCAAAATGGTGGAGGGGGGGGGGGGTTGGAGGTTCATGGTTTGAGGGGGAAGTGGTTCATGATTTGAGGGGGCAGTGGTTCATGATTTGAGGGGGCAAGGGTTGTCAAGAAAGGACCGAGACTATGGATGTATGGAACCATTCTTTTGGAGGTTCATTCTTGTAGGGGCAAGGCCACTTTTCCTCAGTAAAGGGCACTTCCATGACCAGATTGTCTATGAGAACATTTTTAGGGTGCGTTTGAGTAGCTTCTCCGAGGTAACCTGAATACGTCACACGGGTGAGCCCAGAGTACAACCTAATCGAACGAGCATCCTGTTGAACGTTTACCCTCTTGTGGTCGTTGTGAAGCGATGTGAAGAATGTCAAAGGTCACACGGACTTTGTAAACAACAAATTTACAATGAAACGATCGCAAAATAATTCTTTCCCAGGTAAAAAAAGAAACTAATGGTCTTATTCCACGTACTTCTCAGGTTCGTACAAGAACAGTCTAAACTCACAAATTAATTGTTTAAAAGATGAAAATGTATGTCAAACTTCACGGAATTGCCGCACTGAAAACAAAAATGGCATCCATTCAGAATATTCTCAAAGTGACGCCACGCTACGTCATTTACCTGGGTCTGCCTCAAGTGACCTGCTCCCGCGAGCAGGTCACTTGAGGCTGACCCAGGTAAGCCCCGGTAGTGACGTCAGGCCTACTCGAACGCTCCGGAGTCAGACCCGGGTCGACCTGGGGAAAGCTACTCGAACACAGCCTTAAGGGGCACCAAGGCCAAGACTAGGGCAACAGAGGACATGGCCTCCGTGAAATTCTAGGCATGATGGGGCATGGGGGGGGGGAGGGGGAGAATGTGCTTTCCATTTTGGAAGGGTGGATGGGGGGGGGGGAGTATTGATGGTGAGGAGATTAGATTTTAGAGGTGAAAATAACACCAGTGGATGAATTCCTGAACCACATATTTTGTGTGAAGTCATGCACGACTAGTCAAGCACCTGGCTATATAGATTGATGAGGTAATCAACTCCCTAAAGCTCTTTTTTTTCTGGGCTTCTCACAGACGGTGTCTGAAGTGGAATTTCTAAGTTGACAGCCACTTACACGGTTGGTCCCAGGTCCTTAAGGCCTTAGCTTTGACAAGCGCAGCTCCCCTGCGCCTGCATTTTATCATGAAAACTCCATTGTTAAAGAAATTTGTTTTAATGGAGACATTTTCCAAAATAAACATCTTATTGCCACTTGCCAAATTAGGCTTATTTTTTAACCATTAAAGTATCATTTTTACCTTTGGTCCTTAGGTGGAGTCTTTTAGGACTCAGTTTATACCCTCTGGGGGGGTGGGGGGGGGTATGTCCTGCTTATGTTACCCCTGAGGATTATTGAAAGGGAATGTGCAGTATTGGTGTTTCAAAAATAACAAAACTGTATAATGTTAATATATACAAACTTAGGCCCCTTCCTTGAAGTGAAGGATTTTGAAGGATTGAGGTTACATGCTACATGCTCTTTGCTAAAGTGAAGGATTTTGGAGGATTGAGGTTATTAGGCATACTTGCCTTTCCATGGTACATGTACATCCATGTTTGTTGTAGTGATTGCAAGGTCAGTGCTTGGGTCAGTGGACACTGTTTATTGCTCCATGCATGCAGGGAGGGTCCCTGGCCATGTACATGTATCACAGATTAGAAACACATGTGTGCATACATGTCATGTGCTTGCTTTACTACTGAAGGATTTTGGAGGATTCAGGTTATGTGTAAGCAAATGGGCCAAGGGAGTTAGGGTTGAGAAAAGACAAAGTTTAAAAACCTGAAGTAGACAGAGTCTGGGCCTGATTCCTCCATTTGGAGGAAAAAAAAACCCAAAACAAAAGTCCTTATATTTTATTAATTTAATTTGTTTGTTTTAGGTTGGTTATGGCCATCTTATGCTGTTAACATGCCCAGATATACAAGGTAAGAAAATACCTTTATAACCACAATGCAAATGGCCATAAAATGTCACCTTACCTTTTTCCCCTGCCTGTTTATTTATTTGTTCACATTATGGGGTGAAGAAGAGGGGACAATAACAGTGAAAAGGCTAAAATGTCATAATGATAAAATAAACAAAGGCTTGTCTTGCCTGACACAAGGTCAATGGGTAGTTTATATTGAGTGTAGACAAGCATTCCTAGATTAACTTGTTTGCAGAGTCACACTAGGTGTCAATGCAGTTCAGGCAATACTTCATACACTTCCTGGGCGGTTAGGCCAAGAAAAAAAAAATACCAGTTGATTGTCTCCGCCCGCATCCTATTTTGAGGCCGCATCCTTTTTTTAAATTATTTTTTATTTTTTATACTTGTCCACAAAAAGAGTAAATTTTTCATGTATTTTTACTTGGGTTTAACAAAATACATCAAACATTGTTTAACATGAATATTTTTACTCAACTACTTGTTCGATAGCTATAAAAAAAAAGTTGGCGGTGATTTCAAACTGAAAAATTGGTGGCCATTTTGAATTTAAATGCTTAGCGGCCATCTTGGAAAAAAATAAAAAATAAAAAATAAAAAGGCCCTCATCCTCTTTTTGAAAAAACCAGGACGATCAACTGGTATTTTTTTTTTTACTTGGCCTTATGTATTAAGGATTCTTTGTGAGCCTGTTGTGGTGAGTGTTTTTTTCGCATTTGTAGACTTCAGGAAAGAGTATTCCTTCCGATTAAAGGAACAATAGCGTCGCGATCAGAGCAGACTTTCAACAGGGCGTGGAATTGGTGTCGTGGGTTTAAGATGGACACGGGGACTGAAAATTACCGGCTCATTTTTGCAGCAGTAACGCTAATATGGCCTTATCGTGTGGGGTGTTATTATCAGTCACTGAGTTAACCCTCCTTGTTCTGGTGCCTTTTTCAGACAAGTTGATGCACCATTTGAAACCATTCGTTTTGTGAAACACACCAAGGTCACAAGGTGTAGTGTATCCACCATTCAAAACCATTTGAATGATTTATAAGCCACTGTGTAGTACATTCACCATTTGAAACCATTCGGCTATGGAAACACACCAAGGTGTAGTGTATCCACCATTCAAAAACCATTTGAATGGATTTGAATGGTAGTAAAGCTTGCTACCAACACTTTTCAAATGGTATCACCATGTGTGTACAAAACCCAATGGCCATTTTGGTAAGTGGAAATTATGAATGGTTTCAAACAGTCAAACACTAGGAGGGTTAAATGAAATCTAAAACTAGCACTCTGATTCCATGCTCTGTTGATCGTGATAATATTGTCCCTTTAGGCCAAAAGAAAAAGTCTCCTGTTTCTGGTCTCCGCGTGTGTCGCCTCAGACCCGCGCGTCGGCATTTTTAATTTTCGTTTTTTTTTTTTTTTGCTATATGAAATGATGTCCAATTGCAGCCAAAATTGCTGGATCGATTGGAATTCTGCCATGCTGTGCTTTAAATGACTTTTTCACATTTGCCTGATTTGTGAGGCCTCTCTTAATTAATGTAGCCATCATACTTTGTATATGGGAAATTTGGTCCCCGCGTATACAATGTATCACGTATTTCCCTGTTGGGGAAAAAAAAAAAAAAGATGGCCCGAAAAAAAACACCTTTCATTTTGAAGCCGACCGATGACCAGAAACCGGAGACTTTTTTTAGCCTTACCGTTTTTTTGTCAGGTAAGTTTTACATAATAATTTGGTTATTTTTTAAATGAACAATTCAGTAATTTTAATACTAGTATTTAAGAAGACTAAATCTGAAGGTGCAAATGAAAAAATTGTGTGTAAGTTAAAGGGAGTTTGGTAATTATACCCAATTACAAAATCACGGAATTGTAATTTATAATCTAAAAACTTACTGGATGTGAAGTTGGTGATGGTACCATTGTGCACACAGGGGCATTTTTGACTGGTTTTTACTGTCATATTGACCACCCTCAACAATACCAGACAATGCTTTTACCAGTGAAAAACGGTTGACTCATTTTGACCTGTAAATGTACTTACATGTACTACATGTAAGGTTTGACAGTGTTTGACTTTTAAGTGCACTAGATGTAAGTAAGACTAATTGCGGTGACACCATGTGAAATTCTCAGTTGAGTAGTAATTAGTCCTCAGGAGAATCTGAGCACACTGATCGAAACGTTGAGTTGTACCATGGAGGAAGGAACCCTCCATGGTTGTACCTCCAGTTCTTTTCAGAACTAATTACTACTCAATTGAGAATTTCACATGGTGTCACCGCAATTAGTCTTACTTATCCTCCTCACCATGCAAAGCTACAAGTCTTGCACTTAGATGTACCTTGGCAAGTATATCAACATTTTGACTGATTTTGACCCTTGCAGTTATCAGAAGTTTAATGGTTTGTGTGTACTAGGCTTGGGCGATGACACGATAATATCGAATATCGCAATATATTTTTTTTATTCGATTATGATATCGAGAACTTTTTCAAATTATCGAGATATCGGCAAATCGAGATGAAAAAATATATTGCGATGAAAAAAAATATCGTGAAGAAAAAAAAACATCTTGATTAAAAAAATCCTTGATTGTCAGTTGGCTCAGAAATTCCATGGAAAAAACTTATGAAGTGAGAAACAAAATCGAACGACTTCTGTGGTAAGCCGACTGTCGGATCACAAAGGAGCCGCCTGACAGAGCATTGTTTAAAATCTACCGCCACTCAAAAAATCTATTCAGATGGATTAAGTGTTGGGGATTGAATGGGGCATTTGATCCAACAATGTGTAGACAATGTTTAGTCTCACTGTCTATCCATGGTGGTCTGTGACTCTGGCTGGCGCACCACAGTTGAGTACATTATATCATGCATATTTAAATATATGCAGACTATGGGCGCTACCTTAAAAATCAACAACAAAATAACATTTGCAGTACTGCAGGTTTCTCTGTGCTTACATTAGTCATGAATTAAATCAAAGCATGGATCAGCAGCGGCTCGATCAAAGTTGAGGGATTAGGACACCATTCTATTATACCATACTGGGATTCTTGTCTAGTGACAAAACACATACACGTACTCTTGATAAACCATGTGACGTTTATTTAAAATAGCGTGAGTACAATCCAAACTCGGCCACATTTTCCGAAGTGCAAATGATGTGTCACAATCACATGGTTTTTATTCCCCATGCAGGAATAAACCTAGTCACGTGTTTATACTATGACCCAGTCACGTAGAACGCGAATCACGTGAACTCGGGCTGATGATTTGATTGGGACGCACAATGCAGTAATAACCGTCCCACGTAATCATTATGGAAACAAATTTGCCAATGGCCATCCTGCACTCGTGAATGGCGCGATTCCACGTGTCTCTCAGGTAAGCACTGGTAATATATTGTGACGCTTGTATAACGGGAATATCCCTGTCATTGATCGACTCTAAAGCACTCATGCGTTAAAAAAAATAATCGCGATATTATCGGAAATCGCGATATGTGTTTGACGATATATCGTGGATGAAAAAAATCGATATCGCCCAAGCCTTGTGTGTACTGTTGTCATAATTTTTAAGAGGTACATGTAAGTTATGAGATTGGTTATTCCAAAAATAACCAAATGATCAATAGGCATGTGATTTCTCAGGATTTTTCCTGATTTCAGGATTTTTTTTACAAATCTCCCTTTGCCTCAAAATTTTCTTGAAAGAAGAGAAGTAGCTACCAAGGAAAGAAAGAAGTAGCCTGTATTGTGTCCAAACCTCTAGTTTCTTGTTTGTGGGGATATGGAGAGTCTGTAAATCCTCCAAAATTAAACATCCAGGAGGTTCATGGAGCTTTGTCCTCCATTTTTCAGGATTTCTTTTTTTACTTTTGTCAAATCACACCCCAGAGTCAAATTTAAATGTTCAAACTTAGTTAACGAAAACTGGAAAAGTTCCAGCCAAAGTTGAAACTAATATTGTAAAAAGTACTGGAAACTACACAGAATTGGGATAAAAGATTGTTGAAAAGTGATTGAACTCTTTTGATTTTGTAACTTGTAACTTTTGATACTCGTAAGTGAAAGTCGTTTTGAATTTTTTTGTCTGCTGTGATATATGGTTCATGGCATTTGTGCACCAACTGGTAAGGGAGATAAATGGCTCCCAGGGTGAAGCTGGGAGTGCCATGATGTGGGTGTACAAAACTCAACAAATTCAAGCCAAAGTTAAAACTAATATTGTAAAAAGTACTGGAAACTACACATAATTGGGATAAAAGATTGTTGAAAAATGATTGAACTCTTTTGATTTTGTAACTTGTAACTTTTGATACTCGTAAGTGAAAGTCGTTTTGAATTTTGTTGTCTGCTGTGATATATGGTTCATGGCATTTGTGCACCAACTGGTAAGGGGGATAAATGTCTCCCAGGGTGAAGCTGGGAGTGCCATGATGTGGGTGTACAAAACTCAACAAATTCAGTCACAGCATACAAAAACCATGAACTGCATCACAGTATTTAGACAGTATTGTTTGGTTATCAATACCATGGTATTTAAGATTGTGAGATGAAAACACAAAATCATATTGGGAACAGTAGATCTAAATAACCTTGTCGTAGTGCAGCATGGTAGGCCTACATGTATATTACAGGCATGTATTTTCGTTGTTCTGTATTTGGGAAAAAAATATATATATATAAAATTACCCACTTCTCATGCCTATGATTGGGTGGTAAAGTTCAAAATAACTCAATTTGGCAAAAAAAAGTCTCCGGTTTCTGGTCATCGGTTGGCTTCCAACTCGGTGCGGTGATGCATTTTTTAATTTTTTTTTGCCATCTTTTGTTTTGTTTTGCAAACAGTGAAATACGTGATACATTGTATACATGGGCAGGCCTGATACTATACGGAGGCAATGGAGGCAATTGCCTTGGTGCACCCTGGTCATTGCTTTGGTGCCCCTTGAAGTGTTCCAATAGAAATTTACATTTTCCTCAGAGGTGCCCTTAACCTAGCTTAAATTGCCTTGCCCCTACCAATAGATAGTATCAGGCCTGCATGGGGAGCAAATATCCCATATATACATATTGTACAATGTATGGTGGCTAAGAGAGACCTCACAAATCGGGCAAATATTCATACCCCTATGTGAAAAAGTCGTTTGAAGCACAGCACGGCAGAATTCCAATCGATCCAACAATTTTGGCTGCAATTGGACATCGTTTCATGGCAAAAAAATAAATAAATAAATAAAATTAAAAAGCTGACGTGCGGGTCTGAGGCGACGCGCGCGGAGACCAGAAACCGGAGACTTTTTTTGTTTTTGGCCTTAAGGGGCATGTTTCCACAACAGAAGTGGTTTCTGACAACAAATTCTTGACCAGATAAAAAGTTCACTGATCTACACGAAAACGTGTACAAAACCAGAAACTTATTTGAAGCTTACGACTTGTGCAAACCTCAAACATTTCTCAAAATAAACGGTGTAATTTTAATGTTGGCAAAATGGGAAAATACCCGAGAGGACTGAAACTCATACGATTAGCTTGTAGGAACAATGGTTAGTTCATTTTTGAATGAACTGCGAACATCTTTACCTTGTACAATCTGCTATCTTGAAACCAAGCGTAACTGAGTACAAATTCGGCTGGTTGGAACAGTCACACGATTGCCGCCTGACCGAACTCCCAAAATAGATGAATCGATGTTCAAATGCCGAAACGTGTTATGTTTCTGGTCATGTATCAGTTTTTAAAAATATTTACAAATAACTACCTTTAAATTTGGTTTATGTGCATAATTGAAATCTATCTAGTGTGGAAATCAGTCATGCTTGGTCATACTGGCAGCCCCGCCGCCAGCACCCCCTCCCCCAGCACCCCAGCACCCCATCAAACTATTTATTGTTTTTGTTATTCACAAAGTGATTTCAACCGGCTAATGTTTGAATTGCTTAGGAGATCAGGAAGTTTGTTTGATCATGTGTAAAGAATTGCATTCAGGATGAGTACTGTGCAGAAATGTATGACACCGCAAAAATATATATTGATCAGGATTTGATGCGTGACTATAGTTCTGTGCGTCGTCCGTGTGGGTATTTTTGGAACTGAGTTTTTATTATTTATGTTGAAAAGGTTCGTAATCAAAATTTCTGATGTGTATAATTGTGGAATCAATATGGCTGTTCACATTTGGTCGTTCTTAAATATGATAGCACCTCAGATCACACTGGCACAGTTTCAAGGGATGTTTGATAAGACATAAAACACAATAAAGAGGGCCACTTTGCATCCGTCACATTAGCAGTTTTTCCAATGGTTGTTATTTATTTTTAAGTACCTGAAACCGACCAAAAAGTGTTTCAACATGTGAATGAACATGCAGGCTTATACTAGAACTAATTTGAGTTGATTTATTTAATTTTTTAATTTTTTAATTTTTTAATTTATTTTTTTACCCTCAAATTTCCATAAAAATTGGACGGAAAAAGTTACAAACATTTTTCCGTCCATTTGTTGATGGTAATTTTAGGGTAATTAAAAAAATAATAGTAATAATCAACTCAAATTATCTTTAGGATAAGCATGCATGTCTATTCAAATGTTGAAATTCTTTTTGGGTGGTTTCAGATATTAAAAAAAAATTACAACCATTAGAAAAACTGCTAACGTGACGGTAGGAAAGTGGCCCCCTTTATTGTGTTTTATGTCATAAGCATTGTCAACTTTATACCAAGTAAGTTGTATAGTTGTGATATGGAGTTATAACATAAATTAATCAGACAATTAATTATTGTTATTAAAATGATTTCCTTGCTTTATGCGCGAGCTGCATGCGTACGCGAGCTGCATGCGTGCGTAAGCGTATGCGTGAGTTGATCTTTCTAAGAAAATAATATTTTGTTTTAGAATGAAGATAATAATAAGGAAAGAGGTTAAATATGTTTGCTGATGGAATAGGAAGTCAGTCGGAGATTGATCGGGATAAAGAGAGGAACTGGTGAGTTTGGCATCAGTGACTAATAAAATAAGTGATCGTCAACTAGTAATCCTGTCTCATTGTTGTGTGTTTATTCAATCTTTGGCTCAATCGATGAACCCCGCACTTCGCACGAAGTCATTTACAATCACTCGTACAAGAGAACTTTACATTTAGAACAAATGCTGTTTGATTAGCCCAAGGACTCCGTCTCTGTATGCACCGAAACCAATCAGCCAGCAGGTCAGTCGCTGTGCAGAAAACGTCTTTTGTGTTTAAATCTTACCTGTGTGGGGAGGCTGAAACTCTGTACGAAATTTCCATGAACAACTATATTGACACGCGCTAAGGTTTCAATTTCAAAATATCATTTTTACTAAGTCATTTTATTGAAAGCAAATCCAGATTTCGAAATCTAGATTTCGATGGTTATTCATCATTTCAAAGTCCATTTAGCATACACACGTGTAGCGACAAAAAATTGTGTTCTGATGGCTGAGTTGTCAGAAAGTGGGTTCGAATCACAGCCGCGACCGGGGTGCTTGTGTCCTTGAGCAAGACACTTTACCATAATTGCTTCTCTCCACCCAGGGGTAAATGGGTACCTGTGAGGGCAGAATTGGCTGTTGTGTTTGATTAGCCCATATGCGCTGAATGGCAGCAATTGAGCTGTATACTCCCCAGGGAGCTGAGATGGTTTCAGGAATGATTTATGCGCCTGATGAGCAGGGGTAATAATATATGCACTTTGAGCACCAGTTTGGTGGAAACGTATGCTCTATAAGTCCACATTATTATTATTATTTGGTCATGGGATTCTACTGCCGAGTTTCAGCAGCTTCACACAGCAATTCAGCAATTCATGATTTTACACAAAATATTTCATTTCTGTATTAGCAATATTTTGGTTAAATCCTGGACGTCACCATAGTACACGAAGGTGAAAGTCCAACCTGGGCTAGCTATTTGATGTATACTTCAGGTTTACACAGCTTTTAACCCTCCTACAATCAGTGCAATTTTCAAAACAACCCATTCCAAGCCATTAGCTGTTGCCAGTGGCCTCCTATGGTTACCCTTCTGTGCACTGTCACACCACTGAGATTGCAGGGTAAAGTGGTCTCCCATTGATACATTGCAGGCCATACTAATATGTTCAAACATTTACAGTGGCCTTGGGTGGCACACAGTTGATTTTGTAAGATTACTTGGAAAGGACAGCAGGCTTGTACATGTATGTACTGAAGGTTGCTCAAGAACAGAATTTTGTGGATCGGAGTGGCCTCCATGTGTAGGAGGGTTTTAATGTCAGATTAATTAATTTATTAATTCAAAAGTGAACTGAAGTTTGTAAGATTCAGTATTTGCTCTTTTGCTCTTAATGACAGTATTTAGCTTTTTTGTAAAATGTCTGTAAAATGCAGATAAGAATCGAGAGATAGATGTACAGAAACCAACCTGTGAAAGCTTCGGCTTATATTTCAATGTGGCGTTAACGAGAAAATAGTGACAATATATTCACGGGCCTCGACCTTTAAGGATTGAGAGGGCACGGCCACTTTGGCCTTGGCTGCCTCAAAATTTCGAGGCCAACCAAAGGGGCATTACGGCCAACTCGGAGGGGGCGCCACGGCTATGGCCGCGGTGGCCGCGATTAAGATCGAGGCCTGTAATTCAGATTGTTGTGATCACTCCAACGTTGGAGTTGACTAACTGGAGGCCAAAAGTTAATTGGCAATTGGCAGTGAAATTTAATTAATCATACTAAATCAGAAATATTTCAGTGGGTGTTTGATACCATCATCAACTTCACACGGAGTACAATGTAAGTTTCATGTGAGTCTGTGATCTGTTTACGTTTATTTTGTTGTTGAGAATATCAATATATATGCGTATAGGGGTTTTAAAATCATGGTAATGTGGTTAATCCTACAGGACATATTGTTAGCACCTCTGAAGAATTCCCCCTTGAAGTCCATGCATTAATTTTATTTTTCAAGTTTTTTTCCCCAGGGACAATGGGCTTTATTATTTGCTGGCATGTGGAAATTGGCACTAAATAATAAGTCATTTACCAGAAGTGCCTGTTGTAACATGGTCTATTGGGTTTTATTGAACCAGCATACAATTAAGATTTTTTTTTTTTTTTTTTTTTTTTTTTTTCAAATAATATAGTCGCAGGAATTTTGATTGTAACCGGTTGGACTGTAGGCTCCCCCCCTTGATGGTCCACTATTAAAGGGGAAGGTACGACATTGGTATTTGGTAAATTACTAAGTTTTCAAGAAGTATCAATTGTGAATCTGACCTGTGACCAGAGTTTCCTCACGATAGGCGATCACGTTTTTGAGAAAAATTAATTTACAACAGGTGCACATTTAAAAAAAAACTAAAAAAACAAACTGTTATTATTATGTTTTGTATGTATTTATGTTTTACAAAAAGTTGTCAGACTGCAGATTTGTGTAAATTCAACATCACAATTTCTGGGGTTTTTTTTCGAAGATAAAATCACTTTGGATAAAATAACAACTCATGAGGATAATTGCTGCTTGTACCAACGTTACGCCAAGTGAGAGTTTTTCGATAATATCCAGTTAATTTGACAATCTGGTAAAATGTACAGATGTTGTACACGCACCTTTAAGAGGAGGGATTTGGGTGCTTTGGATGACAGTTTGGTGGGGGGCAAAGGAAGTAGGCTATCTGTAATGTTTGTTTTGTTTAAAGTATGCTTCAATGATTTCCCCCACCCCCTGCCTTGAACAAATTCAAAACGTTGTCGGTGAAATCAAAGAGCTTTTGTTAACTCTTCCGGCGCCGATTTGTTGTCTGCATTATAGGAGTATGGGTGGTTGGTTAAATCACCTTTATTAAAGACAATGTGTTGAATAGCTGACTTCCGTTGATCAAACTACTCAAACAAACAAAAAATTGTCAGCAGATTCAGGAATTGGGTTAAAAAGGGACAACATCGTCACGATCAACAGGGCATGGAATCGGAGTGCTACTTTTAGAATAACTCAGTGATTGAAAATAATACCCTGCATGATAAGGGTCATAATACTGTTGCTGTTGCATAAATGAGCCAGTAATTTTCAGTCATTGTGTTCATCTTAAACTAAGACACTGATTCCATGCCCTGTTGAAAATCTGCTCTGATGGTGACAATATTGCCCCTTTAAGTGGTTTCTTGAAAGGATTTGAGTAAACCCCTTAACCTTTTTTTTTTTTTTTTCTTTTTTTTTTTCATCAGGCTAAAGAGTCATGCATGAGAATTCCTGACCGAAACTGATGGTAGTCTTGATTTTGTTCCTACCAAAAAAAGGGGGAGTCTTTGAGATTTCATGGGCATCGCCATCTTGGTAAAAAAAACTTTTGTTGATTCATCTCGCTGTTAAAGCCAAATTCAAAGATAGACGCACTTGCGTGTGCGATGGTGTACCACACCCAAGAACAATCTTGTTTGCCATGCACAGTGGTTACAGAGAAGTTGTGAAGAATTAGCGGTGACTTTTAACCATGAACATTTCAGGCTCCAGTTCCATCAAAATGTTGGTTTTACAACAACTGAAATCATTTTTTAGTTGGCATTTAGAGCCTCAGTCGGGCAAATGAAGTCATTTTCATAAATTTGTCTGGTCATATTAGAGTTGTGTCGGTAAATTTACCAGCAAAAACATTTTTCGCCCCCCCAACACTGATGTCAGTCGGCAAATTGGTTCCACACCTCCCAGAGTGTCGTGGCCGAGCGATCTAGCTTACCGGATTCAAGTTCTGGTGTTAGCAGCAGAATATGGGTTCGAATCCCGGCCGTGATACTTGTGTCCTTGAGCAAGACACTTAACCATAATTGCTTCTCTTCACCCAGGGGTTAAATGGGTACCTGTGAGGGCAGAGTTGGTTGATTAGCCCTATATGCGCTGTAATGGCAGCAAATTGAGCTGTATACTCCCCAGGGAGCTGAGATGGTTTCAGGAATGATTTATGAGCCTTATGAGCCTTATGAGCAGGGGTAATAATATGCGCCTTGAGCACCACTCAGTTGGTGGATACATGTGCTATATAAGTCTACACATTATTATTATTATTATTAAATAATAATAATAATAATAATGTATAGATTTATATAGCGCACGTATCCACCAACTAAGTGGCGCTCAAGGCGCGTATATTATCCTGCTCGCCAAGGCTCAAACTCATCATTCTGGCTCTCAGCTCCCTGAGTATAGCTCAGTTGCCATTTCTAGCATGAGAGCAAACCATCTCTGCCTTCACAGGCTGCCATGTCCTGGTGGAGAGAAGCAATTATGGTTAAGTGTGCTCAGAGACACAGGTGTCACGGACGGGCTCGAACCCACACTCTGCTGCTGGCAACACCAGAACTTGAGTTCAGTGCGCTAGACCACTCGGCCACGACAATCCACTTTTCGTGCATTATACAACACACGGGACCTACGGCTTTACGTCCCATCCGAAGGACGAAGCAATTATGGTTAAGTACCTTGCTCAAGGATACAAGTGTCACGACCGGGGCTCGAACCCACACCACTGTAAAACAATTAATGATGGAATTGATAAAAAACAACACAAATTCAACCAAAACTTAATTTTTTTCTTTGAATATTCGAACTGGAAAAAAACAACCGGATATTCGAACCATCGGTCGAATATTCAAATATTCGGTTATTCGGGACAGCTCTGTGCTGAGGGAGAAGCTGTGTTGGGAACCAACGGCACCAAATGTGGTGGGAAATGTAAGATTCAGTGCTTTGCATACCCAGGGGCAATGTTGTTCATTTTAATAATTTCACAGCCCGAATGTAGAATGGCGGTGGTGCAATGGACCATTAATTTTTATCGCTTCTTTCATCCCTTCACCTAAAAATGCACCTGGGGCGTCCGATATTGGCTACGCCATAACCAACACATTCCACATTTAATCATCACAAGAGGAAAACAGAGTATTACAATGATGGTTACGGCACATAAAAATGAAATCTAATTTGGTTTAGGCCCAAATGATAAAGTCTCTGGTTTCTGGTCTCGGCACCCGCGCATCAGCATTTTTAATTTTCTTTTAATTTTTTATTATTTTTGCTATGAAACGATGTTCAATTGCAGCCAAAATTGCTGGATCGATTGGAATTCTGCCGTGCTGTGCTTTAAACGACTTTTTTTCACAGTAGGGGTATGAGCGTTTTGTGAGACCTCTCTTAACCACCATACTTTGTATATGGCAAATTTGGTCCCTGTGTATGTACAATGTATCACGTATTTCCCTGTTGGCAAAAAAAAAAGAAAAAAAGAAAAAAAGATGGCCGGAAAAAAGAGCGTGTCACCGCACCGATTTTGAAGCCGACCGATGAACAGAAACAGGAGACTTTTTTTGGGGGGGGGGGGGCCTTACAGTGGTGAGCAACAACTGCTCAATTATATACTGCATAAAATGAACACTTAAAAATGAAATATTTACTATCCTGTTCTCTTTATCAGCTACATAAAAAATGTTCCACTTTTCTGAGCACAAGTTAAACTTTACGACCTGTATGTCTGCACTTTTTGATTGCACTGTTTACACTGTGTACAATAATATTGATCAACCACTCAAATTAAAATTCCAATTACTATTAAGCCATATATATATATATACATACATATAATATATGTTTTTGGTCTGAAGATTAAGTGTGGGTGTTTTTTTGTAAAGGGACTCGCATTTCTAGTTATTTTTAAAATGTTACTGTCTGGGTTTAATTTCGGCTTTACTGAATAATGCTGAAATTGGGAGAATGTACACGTAAGTGAATGACACGCGTCATTGCACATGCATTGCGTGCTTATTGAGGTCCTCAAAACAAGATCCGCATTAAGGCTGTGCGGGAATCAGATACCCGAAATTTGAAATCTTTGGATACCCGGGTACCCGGGTACCCGGGTACCCGTAAACAATTTTGTAAAAACACATAAATACTCCAGAATTTATAAACTAACCAATATAAACACAAGTTTGTCTTGTTTGTATTAGAGTGATAATAAATGTGGACTTACTGTAATAATTTCCCGCTTCTATATTAAAAACCACTTGTAGCATCACCATTTCCCTGCACACATTTTGTTAAAAAAGAATCGAACACTTCCGTTTGTGTGGCTTAAATGTTTAGTTGAATTTGTCAAAAGTTGCTTACGGGTTATTCACACTGAAAACTGGAACTGGGTAATGACAGTTTTGGTTCGTAAAAAAGAAAATT
This sequence comes from Zoroaster sp. YZ-2022, assembly GCA_029582265.1. Classification (NCBI taxonomy): domain Eukaryota; kingdom Metazoa; phylum Echinodermata; class Asteroidea; order Forcipulatida; family Zoroasteridae; genus Zoroaster; species Zoroaster sp. YZ-2022. Next base: position 6,568,556 of record CM055827.1, on the reverse strand, counting down.
AAAAAATTAAATTTAATTCATTAAGACAAAATTTGAAGAAAAAAAACCAGACACGGTAAAACATGTACCTCAAGTACATGTACCAATCAGTGTGTATTGTTCTCCATAACAGAATCTGAGTAAAGTTGGGCACGGAGAATTAATACGCTCTACTTGGGAGTTTCTCATCTGAATTTACAGTTTAATAAGATCAAAGTTCCATGTTAGATCAAAAAAGTTTGCATACTTTTTCACTATTTTCTTTTGAGCAACACAGTTTTCACAGATAAGTTGTGGTATTTGTTAACATACATTAATTTCAACCCTCTGATTTTCAAGAAATTTCTCGTGAAATTTGCATCACAAATAGGTGCTCACATTTTGGAGAAAATTACGAAAAACATGTTTTTTTTTCTTCTTCAGTTTCTAAAAAAGTTGCTGTAAATTCAACATAACAGTTTCTGTTTTCTCTAACACTTCTATGAAATTGGCCCCTGTTAATAATAATGTCGGGCATTTTAAAGCACTTTTAAACAAGGTATCAAAGCGCTGTACATTATTACCCCTGCTCATCAGGCGCATAAATCATTCCAGAAACCATCTCAGCTCCCTGGGGAGTATACAGCTCAATTGCTGCCATTTCAGCGCATATGGGCTAGTCAAACACAACAACCAACTCTGCCCTCACAGGTACCCATTTACTCCTGGGTGGAGAGAAGCAATTATGGTAAAGTGTCTTGCTCAAGGACACAAGTACCACGGTCGCGGTTGGGATTCGAACCCACATTCTGACGACTCAGCCATCAGAACACAAATCCAATGCACTAAACCGCTCAACCATGGCACTCCACTGTTATATCAACCAGTGCAGTAGAATTGATCTCTAATTACACTGGTCTACAGCCAAAATACTTCCGGAACAAATGAAGTCAAACTTGACTAATTATGGGTCACTGAGAATGGAAATGATGCTTAAAATTGTTGATTGGCTCTAGTTTTCAAAATCTACATGTACATGTGTACACGTATGGGAATAACGTATGATAATTCATGATTAAAAATCTGCTATGTACACCATATACATAGTACGTAAAATGTAAAAACTTAAATATGCCAATCAGCAATTTTAATTGTCATATTTGAATTCAGCACATCAAACTCCATAATAAATAGCACATTTTATCTCCGAAGCAGACAACTTTAAAAAAATTGTTGACCAGTGTACTTATTTGCCTAATTCGCTCCCTCAAAAGTTTGTCCTAAAACCAATTTCCGGACGAATTTGTTGCACATGGTAATGGCAGAGCTGCTCGCAGATGCAGTGTTTATGACGTTATTTGCCGATCCACGCTATTGCTTGTATCTAATACCATGGTAGTTGGACAACAATTGCATGACGTCATAGTCATCTTTGACACATCAATCTTGTGGTCGGTCAGTTACAGGTTTTTTTTTTTTTTGCTTCACAGATCAAAGGATGCAATATTCCCAGGGACTCGTTTTCACTTTCTGACTTTTCCCCTTTTGGGAAACCACTCCTTCGTGGTTAACAAACACACCCAGTGCGTACACAAAATTTATAATTAGATGTGTGCATGGAAACACCTGTTTTCTTCCTCCATGGTATAACCATGTATAACAAAGGTTTTGTGCATGAATGGTATTGTGTATCCCATTTGAAAGAGGAAGCTGGAAACCAATCATACATGTAAGGTGTGACTATAGGGATTGATTGATGGATTTAAAGAAATATTATTTTGTTAACCTTGTGACGACATTTTTTTTTCTTCAGTTCTCCTTTTTTTCCTAAAATGATTGTAATATTAAAAAAAAAAAAATGCCTTGATGGTGTTGGTTCCACACAATATTAACAAAATTCTGCTTCCAAAAAGAACTTGCCCCATTTTGTTGTCATCTTGCATTGAAGTTCACCATACACATATACAGTGTGTATGTTTTGAGTTTGGTCTGTCTGTCTGTCTAGCTAGCCTATTTCGCTCCACTGCAAGAGGAAGACCTCTTCATCAGCTTTCCCATTTCACTCTATCCTGTGCTGTCCTCTTCCACGTAACACGACCATATTCTCTGATGTCATCCACCCACCTTCTGCTTTGTCTACCTCTCCTTCTGGTATATGCTCTAGATTGTCCAGTCAGTCAGCTTACGGGTCCGGCTGTCATCTTGCCTCCTAGCTAGATGACCAGCCCACCTCTTGCACTTCTGTTTTCTTCCTCGAGTCTTGGTTGCTAACCCTGTCCTTTCTTGTGACGCCAATCAATACTCTTTCCATCGCTCTCGCATTGTGACTCTTTTTATTTGGTAGTAAGAATTCCTGTTTCTCTCTTAGATGAAAGCACTTCAGACGGAATAATTTCACAGGATGATTGATACATGTGTACCAACATTACACCGAGAAATGTTGTAGATAATTTATAAGTAAATTTAATTTGATAATTTGGGAATAACCAATGTTTGTACCTTCCCTTTAATTTTTGTTTATGATTTGTTTAAATAATAATAAACAACAACTAATATTTTTGTTCATTGGTGAACATAAAGTGACACTTCCTGGCACTGATTCACAGAGGAAGGCCCCCTCCATGATTCTATAATCCTCACAACAATTAATCATAATTGCTATTTACAGGATCCACTGTCCCATCTCCCCCCCCCCCCCCCCCTCTGACAAATTCACCCCCTTTGTGCTACCCCTCCAAATACTTTTGGAACAATCCACTTTTGTCAGTGACTTGGCTGGGCGTTCATTCAGGCATTGCCAGTGTCTAGTGTGTGTGTGTGCGTGCGTGTGTGTAATCATAGAAGCCTATAATGACAAGGCTTGCAGTATCCACTCTATACATGCCAGCCGACTGCTCGCCCGTAACCACTGCAGTTTATTCACTGTACGGCCCTATAGCTGTCACAGCTAGATCTGAGAAGCTATCAGTGTGACTTTGGATTCAGCAGAGCGAGGATCATTATTGTACTGGGGATTCTCAGTTTGTCCCAGCAACCTGTGTTGTAGCTGATGCTAAAAATTTTTTTTATTTATTAGATGATTCAATTTCTGTGGGCTCCACAGTCCTGCTGTAACTTTTTGTGAGCGGCTATCAGCTCGAGGACAGAGTGATAAGTGGATGTTTAAAAAAACATTTTTATCTGTTATCTTGCCAGTATTTTTCTGTTTGGATGTGCTGACAGTGATAATGATTGTTTGAGGGGAGGAAGCTGAGGAGATCTAGTTATCATCTTACAAGGAGAGGAGATGCAGCTTTTTGGTCATTACCTTGTGGAATTATAACTGACGTCACTGAGAAAAAGCTGATCAAATTTAGAGGTGAGTTCTCAAAGTAAAACAAAAATCATATCTTCATATTATGATTAATAGCGTACTTAAAACCAGTATAATTGTTTGTTTTGAAGTGCATCTATACTTTAAAAGAATCAACTGTATGTATAAAAACCAGCCTGTGAATGTTTCAGTATACAAGTTGTATATCATCATGCCGTTTACAATAAAATGCTTTCAGATTGTCTGTACTTCATTCCTGAACTTTGTTTTGTGAACTTATTTCACGAATTTTCCTAACATGATAAAAGCACCTGAGACGGAAATATTTTCAAGAGATTTTTTGATACCATCACACACTTTTATTAACACCAAATTAGTTTTATGTAGAAACTGATGATCGTTTATGCTTTTTGTATATGTCTCTAATGTAATGTACCTTTACATGTTTTATTTACCAAAAGATCATAATTAAAACTTTGAAAATTATTGTTTTCCACAAACAAACTTTTTATTGAAAATCTGTTTTTAGTGAAAATTTTATTCAGATTTTTTATTTATTTATTTTTTTTGGGGGGAGGGGACATTTAGAATTTGTTCATGGGAGGGGATGAGGGTTGGAGGATGCATTATTTAAAAGAAAAAGTAAGAAAGAAAAAAATCTGGATAAAATTTTCACTGTTAAAAAACATTTTCACTAAAAAAAAAAATCCCCGTCTGGTAAAAGCTTCCTTTATTAATGCCAAATTACTTAATAAAAGATGTGATAAAATGTAAAATTATTGTGTGTAGTCAACAACCCTTGACCAACCAAAAGATACTTTGCACAGAACCTGCACATTATAAAGTGACTCAACATCTTGAGGGCAATTTCATTGTTACTCACATTACATTTTTGAGGTTTTGGGCCCCCTCCGAAATGCTGTTATATATATTTCACTCACCATTTGTTTTTCACAGTAGTTACATTATACCCAGATCGTACTCAGCACAAAATAATAATTTCAGAGAAAAAGCAACATTTTATGCATTTCCGTAAAATGTAACTGAGTAACCAGAGTTTTTCTCTTATGTGTTGTACTTATTTGAAATTATTAGAAATTATTATTATTTTTTTTGTGCTGAGTAAGGTCTGGGTATAATGCAACTTCTGTGAAAAAAAAAAATGATGAGTGAAATATATAAGTAAAGAAATTATGGTATTAAGAGTGGGCCTTTCAAATGTAGCGTGACTAACCATGGAATTGCTCATAAGGTTTTATTCGTACAGTTTAGATACTGTCCTTATATGTGTACATCAAATGACAGTAATTCACAAATCATCAAGTTGTGAAGTTCTTAAAGGGGCCAGTGTCGTCACGATCAGAGTAGACTTTCAACAGGGCATGGAATCGGTGTGCTCGTTCAAGATGAACACAGTGACTGAAAATCACTGGCTCGTGTACGTATACAGCAGCAACGGGTAATATGACCTTATTATGTGGGGAATTATTTTCAGTCACTGAGTTAATCTAAAACATGCACTCCGATTCCATGTCCTGTTGATCGTGACGATACTGCCCAGATATACACCCAATCTTCTTAGGATGAAGACAATGTAACGCTAATTCCTCCAATATACTGATTGGGCATTGAGATGTAATTTTTTATTCTGAACTCTGTAATTTTTTTCTGAACTCTTAGAGAATTTAAATAGAGAATTAGCTGTTGCAACCTGCTTACCAACCTAAAGGACATGTGGTATAAATGTAAAATAATGGTAATTGGCCTTAACATTTTGAACCTAGCAGATTCTTTCTCAAAGGCAAAGACCGCGTTTACACTAGATCCGGCAAGGGCGATCAACGGAGGATCAGATCCTGCAAGGGCGATCAAACTGATCGCGGACACGTTCACACTTGAGTCTGATCGTGCATTGATCCCCCTAGCCCGACCGTCGGTTCAACGGAAGTTCCACACTGCTCGTGTGACAGGTCAACTGAGCAAGGTCATTGATTGTGCGCACACGCAGGCACACGCGTTGCCCGGGGTGATGCATGCCGCCATCTTAGCTTATGCTTCGTTCGCTAATTTTACAGACACAGTTCGACCGACTCACTTTCACCGTTTACGTTTGATTTTTTCCTCATTAAATTACAGTTTTTTAATGGATGATCAGTTTCGTTTATTTGCGGTGTTGTTGCCATAAATCTCGACAGGCTCCGCTGATGGCCTATCACCCAGGATAATGTCCAATTTATCTTTGTATGGCATCTCTTTTCGAGCCACACCGCTCCTCTTGTTGTGGTCCACTATCTTCTTATAATCCCGTTTCATGTTTTTCATTTTTTTTTTCTTTTTCTTTCGGAGGTCTTTCGAAACCCATCTCTGACATCTTTGACGCTATGTTTTTGAACACGGCAGTGTTTCTGGTGGTACCATCCAACTTACCACGAATCTCTTCGCTGGCCCAGATGTCCAAAAAACATGCCAGCTCCCCCTCCGACCACATTCGACCCCGTACAACAGCAGCAGCTTCGGCCATGTCGTACAAGAAATAACGTAAACAACCACCAACAACACTAAACCTTAAGTGTACTATAATACTGCGACAAGAAAATACAAAATATGGATATACAAAATGATTTTCAAATACTAATGAAAACCGTGGTATTATGATAAAAAAACACGAAAGCCTGATGAGAAGGAAACTGGTCGATGCATAGAGGTAGAAATGGTCGATGCATGTGGTTCGTCACGCACGGTTGTTGCATGCAGAACAGGGATGCAAATGCCAAGTACCATTCAAATCGTGTAATGTTCTTTTGTGCACAGAAATGCTGTGTTACGTGTTGGAACCAGTGTAATAAGGGGACGCTCTCATTGCATAACCAACACTGGTTGTTTACAAGCTGCGGTTTATTTTTTTCAACTCGCGCTCAGTCTGTTTGATTAGACCGGATGTCGGTAGGTCAAATTGCGGGGTCTGATCCTGTTTTGCGTTTACACTTGTTTTGATCCACCTTGCAGGATCAGATCCTCCTTTGATCCCGCAATAAAGGGGGATCAAAAAGGAGGATCAGATCCTGATCGCTCTTGCGTTCACACTAGCTGTTGATCGCCCTTTGATCGCCCTTGCAGGATCTGATCCTCCTTTGATCGCCCTTGCCGGATCAAGTGTGAACGCGGTCAAAGTGGACAAGATACATACATACATGTACATCAACACAAGAGTGAGCAGAAGTTAGTCAAGTGTGAAATGAACACCAGAAAAGTTATCAGACTTGCATCTTCTGACAAAAAATCTAAAGTAAAGAAATGAAATTTCCCTGGAATCAAAAATGAGCTGCCTTCGTCTATTTAAGTTTCAGTAGAATCACTTTAAGAAATTGAAAAGATCCAGAAATTGAAAAGATTTAAGCCGCAGCCCTTTTACAAACTGCTGTGGTTTCAATGCTACGTGTATAAGCTCCAAGAGCTACGTGATGTGCAGTTTTATTGCCTTATCCATTGAACTTACTTGTAATTTATCCTGGAGCTGTTATTTAATCACAACCCACGCGTTGATTTAAAAAAAAATGTTTGTTCCCTAGAATTTTATTGCCTTACCAAAGTCAAGGTTTGCAGTTTGGAAATAAAGAAGTAAATACTTCTGCGCCTCAAAGCTTTCTCCAGCCACCATTTCGGAAATTGTATTTTGTAGTAAATGTCTCATTGGGCCATTAATCATGTGAAATGTGAGTTTAAAATCACTTTGAGCTTAAATGGCCATATATCACGTTTGACACCATTCAGTGAACAACGTCCTATAGATTAGTACAAGGTGTGTTTACTCTTAAAATAAGGTAAACAAGTCAAACCGTGGTTAGCGGCCAAAACATAATGTTGATATTCAACTGGTTTTTCAGGATTATTTCTGATTTCACTCCTAAGGATGTTTTCGTTTGCAAATCTCCCTTTGCCGCAAAATTTTCTTGAAAGAAGAGAAAGTAGCCTGTATTGTGTCCAAACCTCTAGTTTCTTGTTTGCGGGGATGTGGAGAGTCTGTAAAGCCTTCAGAATTAAACATACGGGAGGTTCAAGGGGCGGGGGTGGGGGGGTGGGGGGGTGGGGGGGGGGGGCTTTGTCCTCTAGACCAAAGGGAGACCCAGGCCTGCTACCCATTTTTCAGGATTTATTTTTACTTTTGTCAAATCACACCCCAGATAAAAAAGTTCCTTAAAAACTAGGATCTGAGTAAACTAATAATTACTAGTCTGTGTCATTACATGTAGCTTATTCAGGGGCTGGCATCTGAGTAAACTAATAATTACTACTACTAGTCTGTGTCATTAGCTTATTCAGGGGCTGGCATCTGAGTAAACTAATAATTACTAGTTTGTGTCATTAGCTTATTCAGGGGCTGGCGGCAGAAGGGAGAACGTGTCCTCCCCCCCCCCCCACTCCCCTTCATACATATAAATTTACTCTAATTTGTTTGCATGCTTTCTATTTTTAGGCCTCATCTTGTTTTGCTGTGTTCCCTCCCCCACCCCCTTAAGTTTTGCGAACCTGGATATGTCCCCTGGTCTCTGTGTTCCAGACTCACCGATTTGAATCCTCAGACCTTGAATCCGCGTCTGACACGGGAGTCATTGTAACATGTTGAAGTGCAGTCTGAGTCAAATTAAAAAAAAAGAAAAAAAGGGGGGACTGGAGTCAGACTCTTGTTCAAGTCCGGATCACTCTATAGTCCATGCCGGTCAGCTGTGTTCATTTATTTCTCACTAAGGCAGTGGCTACCAGTGAGTCATAGGCCCCGAGTATGTAGGGTCCATGGGCAAACCTGGCCTTCCCCCTCCCCCCCATTTCCCATGGTGCTGCTCAACACGGAATTCCATGCAGCTTACAAAATACCATTTCTCTGCTTACAGGGTTAGCCCTGCAAGCCACTAGTGCTCCGAGTATACATGCGCACAAGCTGAAACCACTGAAATACGCATACGTGAGCGCATACTTTTCCTCGTTGGTAACTGTGGATTTTTTCACCGCTTACAAGAAGCACAGCCATGATATTGGGGCTTAGGTTAGTTTCTGGCACTTGAAACCCCCTCCTCTTCCCCCTCCTCTTCCCTCTCCTCCCTCCTCCTTCCCCCTCCACCCATCCCCACTAAACCAAAACACATTTACTCTTTTAGCTGAACTCTAACTGACTTATCAGCTCCCTAGCTGTGTGCTGTCTGCCCCCATGCACATGAACTGCAGACAGATGTTAAGGGTGTGTTCCTAATATTTTGTTTAGTAGGGACTTTCTTTGTTTCTTTCTGGTGTTGGCCCCTTTATTGTTGTTGAAATACATGTATTGTGGAGTGACCTTAGTTATGGTGTTAGTCATTTCATCTGCTTTGAAGTGTGAAGACGGATCAATGGAGTCCTGTTCTGAATGCCAAGTTTGTCAAGTGCATAATGTCGTGATTAAAATAAAAAAGTGCATCCTTCCAGCCTTGATGGGAACATGTAGACATGTGTTGAGTGCTAGACTTATCCTACGGTGCCAATTCTTCCACCTTTATCCCGAGGAGAAAAAGGGATATGTGACAAAAAATCCCTGAGGTACATGTACTTGTGGGTGGTGGGGGGGGGGGGAGGGGAACATACACGTTGTTGAGTGCTAGACTTATCCTACGGTGCCACTTCATGCGCCCTTATCCCAAGGAGAAAAAGGGATACGTGAGAAAAAAATCCCCGAGTTACATGTACCTGTGGGTGATGGAGAGGGGTGGGGGAACATACATGTTGTTGAGTGCTAGACTTATCCTATGGTGGCATTTCTTACACCCTTATCCCAAGGAGAAAAAGGGATACGTGAGAAAAATCCTTACACTACAGGGGAAAATGCCACCCCGAGGAAAGGCTATCTCTCCTATGTGCCTCCCCCCAAAAAAAAAAAATCACATTTCTCACATTTAGTGACACCAAAGACTCCATACAAAGACATTGTGTCCACTATGCACACCCCCCCCAAAAAAAAAAAAAATAAAATAAAAATAACAATAAAATATAAAACTAATTTTGGATATATGCCGCTGAGTGCAGTCATACTTGATCTGTTGGTCTGCCTGACTTTTTGTAATGTATTCCCTGTCTTTGTATTGTGGTTTTTATATGTTGTCAATTTCTTATTCTTAATTTAAAGGTTGGTAATACAAGCAGAGTAATTGGACATCCGCAGGAGCATCTTATTGTGACGGAACCTTAAAACACTTCTTAGAATTGCACTTTTCTTAAGACTGCCTCTCCATCTACTGGAAGGATCCTAAACCAGCTTAACCTGAGAGCAAATAATTTTGCATTTACCAAAAAAGACAGTTGAACACGATGGCAGTCAGACTAGGATTACTTGGACTGGTTATAGTCACCATAGCAACGGCAATGGAAGATGATGCCTGCTTACATCCGGTCACGAAACTCATCAAATATCAAGGTAAGAAGACAGTTGTTTTAAAGGGAGGGTACGGCATTGGTCATGGTTGGCAAAACTGCTTCTATGAGTATGCTTACTCTCTTTGAATCAAGGGAAGATACAACATTGGCAGTGTTTGGCAAAACTGCTTCTATGAGTACGCTTACCCTCTTTAAATCAAGATATATACAACAACTGACCTGTGAAAGTTTCAAAGCAGAGTCTAAAACATGTAGACAAATGTGAAAAAAAACAAAACAACAACAAAACATTCACAATTTTTATAGAGAACACTTACTGCAAAAAAAGTTTGTCAGACAGCAAATGTGCATATTTTGTTGTGATTCCTCGGAAATGAGAGCAAGTTAATAGCTTTCGGAATGATAATTTGGTAATTTTTGTGAGCGGGTATAATTACCAAGTGCAATTGCGCCTGCCCTTTAAGAATATGGAGACAGTGAAGCTGCGTAGCAGCTGCGAGGAGTTAGCCAAGTCCGGGATGTGAGAGACACCCAAGCATGGAGGATACACTGGGCCCAGCCGGCAGAGAGGCAGACAGCCTGATTGAGGTAGCTGTGAGATTTCTCATCAGGGGGTGCTGCTTGTGATATCGGCGTATCGATATCACAGACGCTGCGCAGTGGGCCAGGTGTGGTCCAGTGGCTCTTATTAATGCTGTCGCAGAACCGTGGTGGCGGCGCACAGGAGTTTTTGTTAGGGGGAACCCGGCCATACAACACAAAACTGTATTAAAGCTACTATTCACTGAATCTCAACATAACATAATCTGAACACGGTTTTACATCAAACTTGGTGCCAAGCTGATTATGGTGTAAAACATCGCCCTCATTTTGTAATAAAATTAGGGAAAATGTTTCCCAACTGAGTTTAGAACTCTATGAGATGAAAACTCCATGTTTGAATGAATAGGCCCTCAAAAAAAAAAATCTGAATGTTTTTTCACAATGGTCTTGTGAATAGTGCTGGGTTAGTTAATGGTTAGTTCGCTAACCGTAACTTTCACGGTTGATTAACCAGGTAACTGCAAGGTGGCACCTGACGGTCACACAAGCTAGATAGTCGGCAAATGTGTATAACGTTTTCAATCAAAAAAGCAATTAGTAGACTTCCTGCAGTGATTGTTTAATGACCAATGCGGTAAAAAAGAAAGAAAGTCTAGAACAACAAAATGGGTGGCAAATTCTTCAAACAGTGTTGATTTTTTGTTGTTGTAAATATTGGTTTCCGTCAGCTGGTTTATAGCCAATTTCTAAACGGTTATTGCAGTTTTAGTCAGTTAACCATCCCAGTACTACTTGAGTAGCAACAAAATGAAAGAAGTTAACCATTCACAGGTACAGGTATCTTTTGAGACAAAGTATGGATGCATTTGCAGACATTTTACCGAAAAGTGTACACAGGTTTTAAACAAAGTCTGATGAAGTTGCGCCAAACGGAAGGGTGATGTGCCTTTTAAGATTCTGTTGGAGAAAGTGCAGTTGTTGCATGATCAGCTCAATGCCTTCAATGTACTGTTTTGAGTATACAGTTACACAAACGTCTTGTGAGATTTGCCTGAACATGCTGATCACAGGAACAAACTTCCTGTCTTGATAACTAACACAGGGAAATAGCACAAGGTTTTATTTTTCAGCTGTCCGTTCATTCCGGATCGTATTAAATTTGATCGTTTGGGGAAACTGCTTTTTTTTTTCCTTCCCCTTTTTTTTTTCCGGTAAGCTCTTGATCACTAAGACATTGACTGAAAGACCACACAACTTAAAGATGGGTGAGTCAAGGCTAAAGGGTTATGGGAAAACCCATCTTCGATTTCATGTTTAAAGTTATCACTGACAGATGGCGGTCGTAAGGGGGCCCTCGGGTGAACGGGGCAGGGAAGACACTCCCCAAGTGGTCAGAAATCGCCCTCGGCCTGGGATAGATGTTCCAGTTAAACAGCGATGTGTGTAATTCAATAACTCAAGACGGTTTATTGTGAAAATATTCCAAAGCCTTATATTACTCGGAGCTGTATGACTTTGCTACATGTACTTTTTGCCAGCAATCAAGTGACAGTGTTGCGGGTTGAACGCTTTGCCTGGGTGGTTCTGTGGTATTCGTGATATTTTGGCCTTTTTCCAACTTCCGATTTAACCAGATCTCCATTGTGCTACATGCATATGTGAGCCCAAGAGTGTAACAGTCACGATGAACGGTTTCACTCATATTTCACAGCAAAATGGTGGACAAAATGTATCAATTGCTGTTTGAAAATACAAGGTTTTCTTTTTTAAAATTACCAGTAATGTACATCGTTCGCTGAATCATGCTGCTGTGGCTTGAAAGGTGTTGTTTTTCCCTCATGTGCTTTTTCACCGGTAAATTTAAAAACCAGTCATTTTTCCACATGATTTGATTTATAATGCGGAAGTGCCTCGTGGTTCCATGATGAGCCCCACATTCTCGGCCATCCTAGATTACTTAAGCCCCACGTATCTTTTAAATAAGGAAACTGGTTTAAATCCACATGCTTAAAATATAATTTATAAGGGGAGCCTATATCCCATGCAGATGTCAACTTGCTGAAAGAGACCTGGGCTGGTACACCCAGTCCTAGCATACATGTACACGGCAAATTAGCACACTGTAGGCCTATCGATACCCTTGACACACAAAAAAAACAGATTTCCTGTTTATCCCCACTAATCCGTGGGTTATTTTCTCCCTGCCTCATTGAGCTATTTAAAGTAGCTGTTGAAATCCCAAATAGCAATCTGAATACAAAGCCAAACAATTTTTTTTTTAAATTATTATTAAAAAAAACCTTTATTCGATTAAATCTTTCTGGTATGAAACCAAGGGTTCCTCCAAACCATCTGTGAAAAGAAGACGATGACAAAATGTTCAGTTTTAGATGTGGTTAGGAAAACCCCAGACATATCCCCTTCCCCCCTCCCATATTATAGGGTAAACTCACATTGGTTGGGGCAGAAACCCAACTCCACATGTGGGGTCCCCCCCCTCCCAGGTTGGATCCCAGCGGAATTCAAACTTTGATCCACAGAGATGGAAGCATGAGGAAAGTCCCTGCTGTACTAAGCTGATCCCCCCCCAAAATACTGTAAATAAGTACTCGATTTGCAACTCGACAGCCAAGTTATTGTGAAGTACAGTACATGTATGAACCTACCTTACAAGTTCATGGGAAAGGGTGAACGAGAAATCACAATGACTGCATTTTTTTTGGGGGGGGGGATTTTAAATTGTTTTTCCTCTGAAAAAAAAACACTCTTCAGACAACAATTGTTCAGGAAGTACATTTACCATGTTAGCTTTCGGATTATAATTCAGTAAGTTTGTATCAGGTACTTAGAAATGTTTACCTTCCCTTTAAGACCACCTCTTAGTTAATTCCTTCTTTGGTTTTAGGTTTTAGGTTTTGAGGTGATAATGGATTATTAATCTGTAAGGTATGTGTACCTTAGCACAAGATTATAGCCAGTAACACTTCAGATTGTTTGATTTTTTACCCACCCCCCCTTTTCCTTTTTTGTGTAAATGGACAGTTAAGCATTTGGACGCCCAGTTTTTTTCTTCTACGGAATGACAAAATTAGGAAGCCCTGTTTTCCAAATCCAGGCTTACAGATTACGCCTTGGCATTAACCCAGCAGTCCTGAAGAGTTTTTTTTAGCTGAAGTTGCAAGAGAGTTAAATGCGGGGCCAAGTCACTTGTCACTAAAACAGAGTTCAGAATTTCCAGAATTCCACTTGAGGGCTCCTATTTCCTATGGGGAATCGTGGGCTGAATGCTCGGCTTTTGAAAAGAGCGAGAAACAAAATTAGAATGTGCAAGTTATGCATCTTGGTACAAGTGGGTATAAGTTATTTGGATGTTACTGCTCTGGCTCCTGTCACCTTTTGATCTTCATCGGCGATACTTTTGGGTCAGCAATGCCTGGGGTTATTGGTTCTTTAATGGTAACGTTGTAATAATGTCCCTTCGGTGGGCTATTACAGGAAAACAAAATTCATCTTTTGTAATGTGTTTTGATTGTTGATAAAAAGTTTAGAAGTCGAATTCCAGCGTTCTTTATCCCTTTGTCGCAATGAAATACTCGGGCTCAGTGTTGAGGTCAGATACATGTGTGTAGCCTTACTTGTACTATTCAGAATTGTCGGCAGGACTATAAGGTATTATGACAAGTTCAGTGCACCTTTGGGGTGACTCTCGGGGAAATCCGATATCCGAATTTCCCGAACCTGGTTTAGGAAACTTCGCTCAAAAAAATCCTGGTTATCCAACAACCTCTCTCATTAGCTCTCTGGAATAGATGCTTTTTTTATTTAAATTTTTTTAAATTTTTATGGGCGGATCAGAATTGGCCAATCGAAAGCTCTCAATCAAAATCCCTAGTTGGCCAATCGGATCTGTTGAGTGGTCAACCCTGACCTTCCCAAAGCCTCCAAAATCCTCTTTGCTAAAGTGAAGGGTTTTGGAGGATTGAGGTTATTAGGCATACTTGCCTTTCCATGGTACATGTACATCCATGTTTGTTGTAGTGATTGCAAGGTCAGTGCTTGGGTCAGTGGACACTGTTTATTGCTCCATGCATGCAGGGAGGGTCCCTGGATATGTACATGCATCACGGATTAGAAAACACATGTGTGCATACATGTCATGTGCTTGCTTTACTACTGAAGGATTTTGGAGGATTCAGGTTATGTGTAAGCAAATGGGCCTAGGGAGTTAGGAAGGATTCAGGTTATGTGTAAGCAAATGGGCCTAGGGAGTTAGGGAGGATTCAGGTTATGTGTAAGCAAATGGGCCTAGGGAGTTAGGAAGGATTCAGGTTATGTGTTACAAGCAAATGGGCCCAGGGAGTTAGGAAGGATTCAGGTTATGTGTAAGCAAATGGGCCTAGGGAGTTAGGAAGGATTCAGGTTATGTGTAAGCAAATGGGCCCAGGGAGTTAGGAAGGATTCAGGTTATGTGTAAGCAAATGGGCCTAGGGGGTTAGGGAGGATTCAGGTTATGTGTAAGCAAATGGGCCTAGGGAGTTAGGAAGGATTCAGGTTATGTGTAAGCAAATGGGCCTAGGGAGTTAGGAAGGATTCAGGTTATGTGTAAGCAAATGGGCCTAGGGAGTTAGGAAGGATTCAGGTTATGTGTAAGCAAATGGGCCTAGGGAGTTAGGAAGGATTCAGGTTATGTGTAAGCAAATGGGCCTTTAAATTAAACAAAGTTACTACTTTGTCAAATGGTTTGTAATAAGTAAGAAGTGTTAGCTTTACAGTACATGTGCCTATTATTGAGAGGTTACATGGAGAGATCTTTACTGGTTGGATTCTTGGATTCATTATCTCAATGGGAGACTTTTGGGACGCTAGAGGACAGCAGACTTACTGGTCGTTTTCCCGTATACTGCTCAGAATGATGTCAACAATGAGAAAAGGGACCCGTGAGTCAGCTTGCCACTGTTGTCTCAGGAGTCTACCACTTGCCTATAAAGCTGTGGTTCTTAATGTCGTTCACTTTTTTTTTAATTTCTTGAAGAAAAAAAATGTATCCAGGAAAATAACAAGATCTGAGATTTATGCTTTGAGTCAGTGTCAATGACATTGAGGTTGTGGCCAAGGCTGTTAATGAGAGAGATCATGACATGGGACAGAAGACAAAACCTGTTCCTGGGACTTCCAGACTTGAAAAGTGAAAGAAAAAAACCCACCTCCCTCCTTGGGAGAGGGGGGGGGGGGGGCTAGTGGTTTGTGGTTTTTGGCAAGGGTCCATTGTGGGTCTGATTTGAGTGTTTGATAGTCTTAGGATTCTAGCGCCAGCGAAGCTCTCGATTCGTTTGTGTTTGTGTGACAGAGTGTTGGGGGGGGGGGGGAAAGTACATATCGGAGGGGTAGCCGGATTACTGTGTTTTCCAGAATCGGCACCAGTACGCAATGTGTCTATGTGGTTGCCATGGTGATAATGTGCTTGCCATGGTGATACGTCACTATTGCAGAAGGTCAGAGCTAATGTCACCTGCACGGCAACGACATTATGCAGATGCTGAAGAACTCGAATAGTGATCGCTGTAATTACTTCTCTTGGGACCGCAATGAAAGGTTACAATTTTAACAGGGGAAAAAAAAAATATTTTGATTTCTTCAAACGCAGGTGGGCGGCGGCGGCGGCGGCGGGGCAATGTGAAGTGTGAAATGCAATCGGTGAGGGACCTTTAATGTGTAATTTATACCGGTACCCATGGCACAAGCAGGTGAACACATTAGAATTGAACTCATGTTGCTTAATAATTGGGCAATTTGATATTGGTCACATTTTGAGAGCACTTAGTTTCAAATCGAAGGACTTGGTCTCAGAAGTTACAAAGGCAGAAACTGTGCATATAAAATACTTGATGAGAATTTAAAAAATACTTTTTTTCAAAAAAAATAAGTGGTTAAAGTTCATTTAAGCACAATTACACCTTGCATTTTGGAGGATAATTTCACATTTTCAAGCCATAATGCAGAGCTGCCAACTCTTCCGGATTCTGCGGAAGACTTCGCGTATTTGACGGTAATTTACTTACTTAAAATATATGCAAGGAGGCCTCTCCTTTTGGTGCCAAAAGGAGAGGCCTCCTTACATATATTTTAAGTAAGTAAATTACCGTCAAATACGCGAAGTCTTCCGCAGAATCCGGAAGAGTTGGCAGCTCTGCATAATCACCTGGGGTTTATTTGCAGTGATTACAAGTGATTCACAGTGTACTGTGTGTGTGGGGTTGTGGAGAGTCTGTAAATCCTCTGTAAATCCCAAATATCCAGGAGGTTCACAGAGCTTTGTCCGCTAGACCAAAGGGAGACCCAGGCCTGCTACCCATTTTTCAGGATTTTTTTGTACTTTTGATCAAATCACACCCTCGTTTTCTCAACAACAAAAATGTGAGCACCAATTGGGATGAAATGTTTCACTGGTTAGTTTAACCCTAACTACCCCAAAAATCCTGCAAAATCCTCCAAGGTAAGCTTGGGCGATAACACGATAATATCGAATATCGCGATACCTTTTTTATACGATTATGATATCGAGAACCTTTTTAAGTTATCGAGATATCGGCTATTCGCGATTTAACAAAAATCAACATTGTGAGTCAGAAATTTCATGGAAACAAAATTAGAACAGTCTTTTCAGCTTTTGGAAGTGAGAAACAAATGCGAGCTACTTCAGAAGTACATTGCAAACTAATTTGCGATTTATTGTGATGCTTGTAGAGGGGTACATACCTGTGATTATTGGCTCTAAAGCAATCTAATCATGAATGAAAAATAATTGCGATATTATCAAAAATCACGATATATGTTTGCCGATATATGAAAAAATTGATATCGAACAAGCTTACTCCAAGGGGTACTTTTTTGGGAAAATTCAGCATTGTTGGAAACTGGTACTTTCACCTCTTCAAATGGGGCAAAATTACTTACCTGGCAAGACAAGAAGTACAGGCCATAAGTGCTGAATTATGAAAGATCAACGAAAATACATGGTGCATTTTGAAGATAAGGGCATGTTTCCGAAAGTGCACTGATGGATTTTGGAGGATTCAGGAAGGTTCCTAGCCAGAATACCTGAGGGGGTTAGGGTTCAGGAAGTTTCCTATCCAGAATACCTAGGGGGTTTAGGGTTTTAATGATCCTGAAAACAAGGCGGTTGAGATGGGACCGAGCCTTCCCTTCATTAGGTGCCATGATCATTTTGAAGGTGTCATGATCATTTTGTAGGTGTCATCAGTTGTCAGGGGGGCAGACTAGACGCAGCTGTTCAGTTTTTATCCATCTATACACAGGGTCCACACTTCATACCCACTAATCCCGGTGCCTTGTCATCATGCAGTGGCTGCAATTATTTTTACGATATGTGGGGGGGGGGGGGGATCATGGTAGGAATCAGGAGTCGTGACATTTTCCCCTTCCTTCCCATCCCCCTCTCCTCTCCCCCTACCATCGTACCGACAAAACCCTGCAATTAATTTTTTTGAAGTATGACTTTATTGAAAAAAGTTGATTGTTTCAGTGTAGGTTTTGTGCTATTTTGGGGGAAATTATAGGCACAAAATAATTGATTAAAGAATAGGCCTTAATGGGCTAATGAGAGTGTCTGCTATAGAAAAACAAAATGCAATAGTGTAATGATCTATATGCTCCGAATAAGTTTTTCTTAGGGGAAGGTGATAATAATTACATCTCCCCCCCCCCCCCCCCCCCAGATCGCTGCCTCTGACAGATCATGCAGATCCATCAATCAATTGATGTACCAGCCAACATCGAGATATACAGCTCACTGTTGCAACCAACTCCCAATTCTCCTCTTTGTATAGATGTGTGATTAACCTAATAATAGATACAATAAAAGAAGACCCTTCCCCCCCCCCCACAAACAAAATAACTAAAGCCAATAAACAGTGAACACTTTTCCATCAAAAGTACAATGACTAGTTTTACTCAATGGCCTTTACAAGAAAAAATACATATATATCACCTAAATAACAAACATTGAGTAATAATACTGTGTTTATATCTCTGCCAATGACACAGGTTTACTACCAAATTCCAGAGATTTATTATGGACCGTAAACTGGAGTAGGCCATTTCAACCCCCCCCCCCCCTCTGCTTTTGTTACATCCGATTGTATGACTCTTTAAAAGCAGACAGTCGGTGGTGGTTTAAGGTGTCTTTCTGTCATAATGGGAGGGAATTTTGCTTTTGTTGCCCAACTCTGTCTATGGCGTCAGTGCACCACCACTGATCCCGGCAGGTAAAAAGGTGGAATCTGAAGGTGATGGGGCGGCAGGGCATCACATCACTTGTTGTCAATGGAAGGCACACTGAAACATTATATTTTGATGAGTAAAAAAAACCCTTTATTTTGGTCATTTTAAATTCTAAAGGCATTTTATCTAAAATCTCATTCATGTAAAAACTGCACATGTACTTGTAAACATACACACATTTGCCATGAAATCCATGGCACTCCCCAAGGACACTCACAATTGTAAGCACATGTGACATGGTGTATTCACATCTTAGCCCTCTACCTAAAATGATAAATTTTTCTTCAGCCATATTGTATTTACATGTACAGTGGAAAGTCTTCCCTGGCAGCAACTGGTAAAAACTGGAATGGAGCCAATAGTGCGCGCGCAAATCAGTGATATGCCATAAGTCTCTAGCGACAGCTGGTGCTGGGTGCAGGGCGCCCTCATACGACCATGCACGAAGCGGATATCAGATGATGGTTTATCCAGAATGCTGTGGAAGATATGGCTGCTGTATTAGGGCACCCCCCCCCCCCAATTCTAAAATGACCCTGAAAGTACACGTATAATTACAGTAGATGTATATAGCCTTGAATAAAAAGTACAGTGAAGAGGATTCTCTTATGAAGGGATAGCTTTTCACATACATGTATTGAATTACATGTATTAATTAGTGGATCCTGTTGAATGTTCTTATACGGCCTTGAAATTAAAATCCTGTAAAAAAAAAAATAATAAAAAATATAAAAAAACCATTCATTGCTTTACCATGAATATTTCACTGTTAAATTGTTGCGGATACATTACAGAGACTTGCCATCGGTGCTATTTTACGACTTAATGCGAACATTTTTTTTTTTTCCTCTGGGTAATTACCGGCACTGTACATCCAGACAAGATGGGTCCAGTCAGTTCAAAGAACTATGCACAGAGTGCATGTGCAAATCTTTTAAAGATGCTGGAATTCACTACCTCTCAACATTCACGCTTGTAACTCTGTTCACCGATTCAAATGTAAACTCAAATCATATCTGTTTTTTTATCTTAAGGACACTTACCACCTGCTTTTTCATTTCATTGTCTCTTTTTTTTTTTTTCCTCTGGAATTGTTCTTGTACATAGCGCATTGCAACCCTCGGAAAAATGCACTTTGTAAATGCTTGTATTTATCGATATTCCACCATGCAAAGCCTCAAAACTTATATTATTATTATTATTATTAAGCCACAATAGATCGGTAAAAGGCCATGCATTGATACTCAAAAGGGGAGGTACAACTTTGGTAATGTTTGTAAAACTGTTTCCAGAATTTTTATTTAAAAAAAAAATTGTTTTTTTTAACCGAATCAATATTAGCAACCAACCTGTGAAAGTTTATTAATTTGTGTTTACTTTGTATTATTTCAGGCAGAGTTCAAAAGCAATCAAAAATGTTTCTAAAACCAAACCAAACCAAACCAAACACTTGAAAGTAGAGCTTGGGATTGGCCAAGAGCGAATAGAATTATATCGAACACCGAGGTGCACAATGGGGGAATCCAAGTCAGGAGGAAAGTTGGAAACAAGCCATGCGTAGCAAATACGTTTTTTGAAAAATGTGGCTATTTTGTGATGTTTTCTCTGAAAATTTGCAGACTCATTTGGTGCCGTGTCACCAACTTCAAATCAAGTTGGCTTTCAGCTAATTTGTTGGTGATTTTGGCTTTATGAATCATTTGAAATTGTGTGAAATTGTGTACACACATTTACTTGTGAAACTAACACCACAAAATTTGTTATTCCTCAAACAAAAACAAAATTATGAAGAAGAGAATTTGTTATCTCCACAATAACAACAAATTAAGGAGAAAGAACAAAATATTTTACTGTCGAGCTGGTTATTAACTTACGTGCAAGTTTGTATTTGTGGTGGTGCGGTGTTTGAATCCTTGTGGGTTTGAATCCTGCCCACGACTGTGGTACTTTTGTCCTTGAGCAAGGCACTTTACCGTAATTGCTTCTCTTCACCCAAAAATGCTGTACAAAATGGGCTGTATACTCCCCAGAGAGCTGAGGAAGATTATAGGAATGATATTGGCCCAGTGACCAGGGAAAAAAAATGCACATTGGGACATTATGTGAAATGCATTATATTAGACTGAAATATTATTATTATTATTATTATTATTATTATTATTATTATTATTATTATTATTATTATTATTATTATTATTATTATTATTATTATTATTATTATTATTATTATTATTATTATTATTATTATTATTATTATTATTATTATTATTATTATTATTATTATTATTATTATTATTATTATTATTATTATTATTATTATTATTATTATTATTATTATTATTATTATTATTATTATTATTATTATTATTATTATTATTATTATTAGAGGTGCTTAGGCAATGTTTAATTTTTTTGTCACACACATTTTACCTATTAAATTGTAAATTGAACCCAGACACCGTTGAAGGACTTGGGTACGTTTTGTTTGATATCCAGTGGGTTTGTAGGAAGGTCATCGTATTTACATTGAATTCTCATCATGTACTGTGCAGTTCTACTCGGTTTAAAAAAATTAAATTGATGCAATATGTTCAGTGTAATGCAGTCCACATTTGTAATATCAGCCTACAAGGTTTTGCTGTTGGAAAGGCCATCTTTTAAGGGGACAATATCGCCACGACCAACAGGGCATGGAAACGGAGCGTTAGGTTTAGATTGACTCAGTGACTGAAAACAATACCCTGCACGATAAGGTCATATTACCGTTGCTGCTGCATAAACGAGCCAGTAATTTTCAGTCACTGTGTTCATCTTGAATTAGGATACTGATTCCATGCCCTGATAAAAGTCCGCTCTGATCATGATGATATTGCCCCCTTTAAATAATTGTTTATATGTCCACCACTGAACCATTGCAGAAAGTTTGTTTTTGTTTAGATAGGTAGAATGAATCACAGCTGGTGATAGATAACATCAATTATGCATTGTTTACAATCAGATGACCAATGTGGAGACTAAACAAAAACAAACAAAAAAGACAGAAAGGTAGACAGATAGATTTTCTGAGAAACAATCCATCCACATTTTCTCTCTGACCAACAGAGACCATCCAGTCTAACGGCTTAGATTCAAGCACCATGCAATCTATAGTTGGATCTGGGGTGGCTTTAATAAATGGGTGGTGTCAATTGGCTCTGCAATAAATGAAGACACACTACTGAGGGTTAAACACTGCAAGAAAAATGGGGGGGGGGGGTAATATTTTAAGAAAAAGGAGGAACATTGCAAGAAAGGGGGTGATTTCTCAGGATTTTTCCTGATTTCAGGATTTTTTACACATCTCCCTATGTTGCCTCAACATTATCTTGAAAGAAGAAAAATAGCCACCAAGAGAAGTAAATGTTTCATTGGACCATTAATCATGTGAAATGTGAGTTTAAAATCACTTTGAGGTTAAATGTCCATATATCATATTTAACACCATTTGGTGAACAAAATCCTATATATATATATATTAATACAAGGTGTGTTTACTAACCTATAAAAAAGTAAAAACCATGGTTAGCGCCCGAACATAATGTTGATATTCAGTATAACAGGCCTGTGATTTTTCAGGAATATTTCTGATTTCACTCAGGATATATTTTTTTTTACAAATTTCCCTTTGCCTGTATTGTGTCCAAACCTGTAGTTTCTTGTTTGTGGGGATGTGGAGAGTCTGTAAATCCTCCAAAATTCAACATCCAGGAGGTTCAGGGGGGCTTTGTCCTCTAGACCAAAGGGAGATCCAGGCCCACACTACCTATTTTTGCAGGATTTTTTGTTTTCTTTTGTCGAATCACACCCCTGACCCTGCAAGAAAAAAAAGGTCACAGTGTAAGATTAAGTAGGTACGTTGCAAGAAAGGAAAAGCCCTGTAGGAAAAGATTTACAAGTTTCTTACAGTAAAACTTGTAGCTTTGCATGGTGAAGAGGATATTAAAGTAAAGACTATTTGCAGTGACACTATGTGAAAATTCTCAATTGAGTAGTGATTAGTTCTGAAAAGAACTGGAGGTTTACAACTTGACGTTTCGATCAGTCTGCTCTGATCGTCTTAACAGGAGAATGCCGGACTCTGGGATGTGCTGCCACTGCTTGAGTTTCTTCAGACTAAACGGCAGCATTCAGTACCTGCTGTAGGTGCTACATGTACATGTACATGGACCTGCTATACACATGTAGGTGTTTTTGAGGAATTCTTGGTTTCATTTGTTGACGGATACATGTATAATAATAGGTGGTAGGAGTGGCACATATTAAAACGTATGTTAAACCCTAACCCCCCCCAAAGTATTCTGGCTAGGAACCTTCCTGAATCCTCCAAAATCCATCAGTGCACTTGTGGAAACATGCCCTTATCTTTAAAATGCACCGTGCATTTTCGTTGATCTTTCATATTCAGCACTTATGGCCTGTACTTCTTGCCGGGTAGTAATTTTTGCCCCATTCGAAGAGGTGAAAGTACCAGTTTCTGAAAGTGCAAATTTTTTTCCCCCAAAAAAGGTGCTCCTTGGAGGATTTTGGTGGATTTGGGGGTGGTTTAATGTACAATGTACATGCACAATTATCAATGAGGGATGAAAAGAGAGGGGGGGGGGTACTTGTTTTCTTCAATGCATGTAGGCGGACATACACCAAGATAGACACCCAGCCCCCCCTGTCTGACAGATACAGTATCAACAAGAATTCAATCGATTGTGTTATTGTGTTGACAAGATAACTGTTATGGTCCATGGAATGTTTTTCCTTCCATGGTCTGCCTCACATTGGAATGATTTAAACGTTGTTTGTGTTAAAGGAAAGATTACAACATTGGTTACATCAACTGCCAAAACTACTTTTTGAGTGTGCTTTTTATAGTATACTTTCTTTCAATCAATTTATTTATTAAAGTCACAGCATCTCCACAGTGAGAGCAGACTTTGACCAGGGCATGGAATCGGTGTCCTTGTCTAAGAGGAACACAGTGACTGAAAATGACTGGCTCATTTATGCAGCAGCAGCAGCAGCAGCAGCAGCAGCAGCAGCAACGGGTAATGTGGCCTTATCATGCGGGGTATTATTTTCCGTCACTGATTTAATCTAAAATTAGCACTACGATTCCATGCCTTGTTGATCGTGACGATATTGTCTCTTACAACAACGCAACCAACCTGTGAAAGTTTCAGCTCAATGCGGAGTCCGAGGCATGAGAAAAGTGTGAAAAAAAGCATTCACAATATTTGGTGCATTAATTTTTGTTTTTGTTTTAAGAAGTGATAAATGTTGTAAACCGCTTTCAGAAGTTCATTAGAAAGAGTACTGTTTTCAATATATTAATTCCACATTATCCTTAACCATCCCATATCCTCCAAAATTCTCCAAGGGGCACTTTTGGAAAAATTCAGCACTGTTTTAAACTGGTACTTTCACCTCTTCAAATGGGGCAAAATTACTACCTGGCAAGACAAGAAGTACAGGCCATAAGTGCTGAATTATGAAAGATCAACGAAAATGCACGGTGCATTTTGAAGATAAGGGCATGTTTCCAAAAGTGCACTGATGGATTTTGGAGGATTCAGGAAGGTTCCTAGCCAGAATACCTAGGGGGTTAGGGATTTATAGAATGGATATAAAATTAAATCATTTTTCATTTTTTATCCTCCCAACAAAATAAGCTGAAACTTTCAAGGGTTGGTTGTTGTAATCTGGATTCAAAGAGAGTAAGCATATTTTATGGAAGCAACTTTCGCCAGCATTACCAATGACATACCTGAACTTTAAACATTTGAAAAAAAAATTGAATCCACCCACTCTCGTTGGATAACAATCTATTCTATAAATACAAACAAGCCACACAGGTGGCGTTCAAAACTATATTGTTATCAGTAATGTAAATAATGAAATAATCCAGGAATGCACAAAAGAAATACATACTGTGTGTAACAATCCACTTTCATACACTTTACTTGGCCCCAGGCAAATTGTATCACATCTTTTCTCCCCTGTTACCCTGCACTTTCCCAGATGTTTCTGTAAAAAAATTGTTTGACTTTTTAAATATATTTTTGAAAGCGGCCATTTTGGAATGCTATATATAAATATCGGGTTATCTCTCTGCAAATTTTGGGTTCAAGTATTCAGCCCCTTTTCACATGACAGCCAAAAAAAAAAAAAAAAAAAGCAAGCATTGCTTGAGAATTGTTCTCAGTGCTTGAGAAAAGTTACAATAATTGACGTTGTGTGAAAGGACTCTCAAGTCTCGCACTCGGATGGCATTCCATGCTTTTTGTCTCAGTCTATAGAGATGTTTTTGGCGGGTTGCTTTGGTGATTTTGTTTTGCATACAGAGATCTGTTCGATTGTTGATACAACTGAAATGGCATTTCATACTTCAAAGTCAATAGAGAACAGCCCTCTGCTGTGTAGATCTGTTCTAAAATTAAACCGACAACACATTGTTCAAGAGCTTTTTTAAAAGTCCCCTCGACAAAGAGCGGGGGAGGTTGTCAGGGGTGGTAGATTTGTTCGCTTTGTCATAGACTGAACAAGGAAATATTTCATTTAAAAAAAAATAGGCCTACATGTACGTGAATATATGTCATTGAATAAGTCGGAAAGTATAGAATCTAGATCAATTAATTGATAGCAATACTGGCACGTTGTAAATCGCATCCATCTTTGAGTATTTAAATTTGTTCTTTTCGCTCAGGAATTTTTTGGAGAACTGTACTTTTCATGAGCTTGATAATAAAATTGTCTAGAGGAAACAGACTAGGTGACTGCACTTTATCCATTCAGACTGATTTTCCCCCCATTTTTTCATAGGGATTTTCCATTCCTGATAGATGGTAACCGAAGGTAACTGTAAACTGGTTACTGAAGTGCAAAAAAAAGGCATATTCTCGGGCCTAGTTGTCCAAATTATGCCGAAATGTGGAGCGAGTGTCATGGGCAGACTTGTAGTCAATTGCTTTTTTATGAGTATGAGTACAGAGAATTGTACTTGAGTATGAGTAAGAGTATGGGTACGTGTACTCCAACTCGAGTACTTTTTTATGAGTACGAGTACTCGAGTATCAGTTCTCATACTCCAACTCTGTAGTTGTAGTTGAGTACTTTATCACGAGTACGAGTACAAGTACAGAAAATTGTACTTGAGTACAGAAAATTGTACTTGAGTACAGAAAATTGTACTTGAGTACGAGTATGAGTACTCCATGTACATGTAGCCTACAAATCACCATTGAAATTTTTAAATTTTTAAATTTTTTAATTGATAGAAACATTGAGAGCAGTACTTTTTTTTAAATGAATACAGCTGCAGAAAAAATATTTAAATTGATTTGTTTGCAAAGGAAAAAACCTGAGTAATTGGATTTTAATTCAGTTTTAATCAACTTTGGTGTTATTATTATTACTATTATTATTATTATTTATTATTATTTCAGGCAATTTAAAAAAAATACAATCACAGTCATACATGTCATTAGAAAACCAATTAACTAACAGAGGCTAGGATTACACAAAAGCGAACCAGATCACCATCTAAGAAGGCACTCCCTAAAAAAAAAAAAAAAGAAACCAAAAAAACAGAAAAGTTAGTCACAAATACATGTGTATGTGTTCCAGTCTTCCTGTATATTTTTGTTGGGGCTTGTTTTTCATTGCTTATTTGTTCCTACGTTGTCTTGTTGATTGAAAAGATAAACGAATAAACAAACACCTACAAATATTTGTTGTGGTTTTTGAACACCTGCTGATGAAAAGGTTTCTGTTTTA
Source organism: Zoroaster sp. YZ-2022 (assembly GCA_029582265.1). Lineage (NCBI taxonomy): Eukaryota > Metazoa > Echinodermata > Asteroidea > Forcipulatida > Zoroasteridae > Zoroaster > Zoroaster sp. YZ-2022. The sequence goes on along the minus strand of CM055827.1, from coordinate 6,542,239 downwards.
AAATTATACACTCTAAAAAACGAAGTGCTGAATATAGCACCTCAAGTGCAGTCACTATACAAGCTCCTAAAAAGTGCTAAAATTAGCACTTGAGGTGCTATATTCAGCACTTTGTTTCTAGAGTGCATATACAAAGTACACTCGAAGTGCTGAATATAGCACCTCAAGTGCTAACTTTAGCACTTTTGAGGAGCTTGTATAGTGACTGCACTTGAGGTGCTATGTTCAGCACTTCGTTTTTTAGAGTGTAATTTGTTTGTGGGCTGACAATATGGAGGCGTGATCACCATTCTTGCAAAAGTGTATCGACTGACATCGTTATACTGAGTATAATTTGAATATTTTCCCCTTGATATTTTCTCCATAAATTGCCAGTGGTGAAGTCTGCCTTTGAAAACAGAAGTCATTCTGGAAATAACTTTTAATTAAATTTCTCCGATGTAAATGGAGAACTATGGAGTGGGCACAAATTGTCCGGGTGTACTTTGCAGTAACAACCGATCAGGAATGTTGTTGACAAGTGTTCTAGGCAACAACAAAAACTATCAACATGTCAGATCCACTAAGCATTTACCTGATTTTTAACAAGCGATTGTGCTATTTTTTGACCCAAATTGAAATGTGTAAATGTAATTCAGTTCCTTTATTAAGAAACACAGTTTCCATTCAGAGAAAAAAAAAGAGTGTGGGTGGATCAAAGACGTGCATGGATTTGTTCTGCCTTGTTGCTAGCAGAACAAGATAATATAAAAAAACATCAGGAAATTAGCCTGTGCAGAAGCAGAACTTGCGTTGGTGGAATGATTAATTGAAAACAGCGCCTCGTAAAAATCTCACCTCAATTTTGGATTTTAACTTGACCTGTAAGAATTCGTGCAAGCGATCATAAACAAACTAAGCGTGTGATGAGTAAAGGGCAGTGTGTACCTTTTGAACATTCTCAAAACGCATAATAAACGTTCACAGTTTTTTTGCATAAAACTTACTTGGAATAAAGGGACTATATTTCTGTCTGAAGTACTAAAGAATAGTCAAATGTGGAGACCAACTCATCTCACTCAGCGGAAGTGAATGTATTTGTGAGTTCCCCGTCTCCCAATCTACTCAGGAGCAGTCGGGTGCATCCCACTTAAATAGACTCCCATTGTAAAGAGTGCTAAATACAAAATATTCAAAAATCATTAAAAAAATACTTAGAAGTCGAACAGTTTTTAAAACCAAAAGAAAAAATATTGATCGATATATAAACTTTATTTTCTTCTCAATTGATTGTGGATAGTCCAGGTTTCCATCGAGTTATTCTCATCCCAATGAAAACCACCCTCTACAGTAGTGAAAAAGACCACACTGAAAAGCAGCCATTTTGGAAAAAAGCTTTACGCTCGAAATCAAATTAGGACCATTTTTTCGGGGCCTAGTGTATCCAAAATACTCAAAGTTAGAAGTTAAGCACCCCAGGTTATGATATTGGGCCATTTTTTACACAATCACATCAAATGTATGGGCCTCAAATCTTTGTTTTTTAGAAAAATTTGAGGACATACAAGTTATCATAAACTGCTCGGCGCATGAATTCCTCACTATTTAGTGGGGTGCACCCAATAGATAATAAAGCAGGTTCTTATCAGAGCTAAATCTACTGAGCAAGAGCAGATATTATCACATGGTGTGACCGCAAAACCGACCCAATATAGTCGACTGTTATTCCTCTATTATGCTCATTAATCTTAATTCTGGTGACCGACTGTACTTAAAATTCCACATTTTATATTCAATACAACGATCGTTTTTTTACTCGGATGAAACTTCCACAGATTAGTTGTTTTTATATGATCTTTGGTCACATGAAATGAGACTACTAAAATGGAAGTTTACCATTTGTGTATTTATTTTCAGTCCAAAACGGACTGTTCTTATTGAAAAGGATGCAATGAATAGTCTGAAGAGTACTCATTGTACCATGACACTGTTATAATGAATATCTATTGATGTGATGGCCTTGACGGTGACGAGTCAACTTCCCTTCTTTTATGGTTCGCCGACTTTCATTTGTGTCCAAACCAAACAAAACCAGGCGGCACTCTTTCATGTTCAGTAATAACCCGCCGTAAAATCCATTCTTCACTGAAGATCCATTGTCAAAGTTATCAATGAAATTGTTCTCTCTGGTTACAAACTGCTTTGAAACAAGCATGGGGATAAATCATCGAGTCTTGAGTCTCTCTCTCTCCTGAACGTGACAGCAGCATTCTCCCAGTATTATTTCCCCCAGATTCACTCTTTAATTAATTTCTAGAATTGGATTTGCCCGTGGCCTTGGGGCCGAGAGAAATTATATATTTTTTTAAACGTTGAATTACATGTACATTCAGTATGGGGTTGCTGCTATTAATTGTCAACTTGCAAATGCTGCAAAACCAACCCTATGGTACAGTGTTTGTGTACGCATGTAGGTACTGCCTTTTTATATGGGATCATCGTGATGTTTTTTAAATGCACTGAAAAGAGCATTTGTGTTAAACGATTCATCATGAAAGTGGTTGATTATTAATATTTTAGAGTTGGGAAATAGAAATATCTAAATACCAACGTTAACCCTAACCTTCCCAAATCCTCCAAAATCCTCTTTGCTAAAGTGAAGGATTTTGAAGGATTGAGGTTATTAGGCATACTTGCCTTTCCATGGTACATGTATATCCATGTTTGTTGTAGTGATTGCAAGGTCAGTGCTTGGGGTCAGTGGACACTGTTTATTGCTCCATGCATGCAGGGAGGGTCCCTGGCCATGTACATGTATCACAGATTAGAAACACACGTGTGCATATATGTCATGTGCTTGCTTTACAACCGAAGGATTTTGGAGGATTCAGGTTATGTGTAAACAAATGGGCCTAGGGAGTTAGGAAGGATTCAGGTTATGTGTAAGCAAATGGGCCTAGGGAGTTAGGAAGGATTCAGGTTATGTGTAAGCAAATGGGCCTAGGGAGTTAGGAAGGATTCAGGTTATGTGTAAGCAAATGGGCCTAGGGAGTTAGAAAGGATTCAGGTTATGTGTAAGCAAATGGGCCTAGGGAGTTACGGTTAAAGCATCTTTTGTATGTTTTGACTTCTGGGTCAGTTGGCTTACTACTGGTACTGACAGTCAGTTTGTAACAATGTGTTGTGTATTGGTTTCATGTACATGTACTTATTAGACCATGCAATATAATCAAAGAAAAACGCTTGATATGGTTCCTTTACGCTCTTGAGGGGAGGGGGAGATGGAGGAGATGGAGGAGATGGGGGAGATGGAGGAGATGGGGGAGATGGAGGAGATGGGGGAGATGGGGGAGAGATAATAATAATAATAATAAAGATTTGTAGCATGCATGGGGGATGGGGGATGAGAGCTTATTTATTGGTAGAATGGAACTGCTTTAGATCAGAGGGATTTTAAGATTAACAAAAAGGGGCACAAACTGGAGGAGTGAAGCAAACATTGTTTTAAGGAAGGCATCTCTGATTGCACTGTTGCCAAGTACTAGGAAACCAAAAGTCTTGCTCATAAAACGTAAACATGTAGGTAATGTCCAGTTGTGTAGTGTTCTTCGATCAGGTCTTATAAATGATAGCTTTGTGGTTTGTGGTTTAGCTACTTGTTAGACAGATTTAAGTGAGTCACAGCTTTTTAAAACCTTGGATAATGGCTTGTGTGTTTTTTATCTTGTTTATTAGTGGTTTCAGGTCTTTGTTTCTTTCTGTCAATATTGTATCAACCCCTGCCAGGGGGGGGGGGGGAGGAGGAGGTCTTCGCTGGGCAGAGGTTACTTGATGTCAAAACATGATGTGATTTGCAAGACTAATTGTGGTGACACCGTGTGAAAATCTCAATTGAGTAGTAATTAGTTCTGAAAAGAACTGGAGGTACAACTCGATGTATCGATCAGTGCACTCTGATCGTCCTCAGGAGAATGATGTGATTTCATAGACTTAATGCTTCTCATCATTGTCATTAGCCCTCCTACATGTACAATCAGTGCAATTTTTGAAACAACCCATTCAGGCCACTCCAAGCCATTAGCTGTTGCCAGTGGCCTCCTATGGTTACCCTTCTGTGCACTGTCACACCACTGAGATTGCAGGGTAAAGTGGTCTCCCATTGACACATTGCAGGCCATACTAATGTGTTCAAACATTTACAGTGGCCTTGGGTGGCACACGGTTGATTTTGTAAGATTACTTGGAAAGGACAGCAGGCTTGTATGTACTTGTAAGGTTGGTGAAGAACATATATTGAAAATTTAGTGGATCGGAGTAGCCTCCATGTGTAGAAGGGTTTTAATGTAATGGCTGTGGCAGATACCACCTGCTATCAGTGCCAAGGAAACACTGTTGTGCAACATTCATTTGTTCTTGGGAATGGGAACATGCTGGGCCAGTGAATTGTTTTATTCTCAGTACTACTGACATCCATATAAAATAATCTAGGCCACGGAACTGAAGGAAACCCACAGGTAGGGTCTAAAAATAAAAACCCAAATTTGCCTTTCGACGCCCACTCCGTGGAAAATCTCTGGGGAAAAAAACAAGTTGTGGTTACATGAAACATGTAAAAGACTTTTCAAGATTGCGAGAGATAATGGCATTGCATCATGTCCATATTTTGCACACACTGCTGCATAACAAATGCGATTGGACAATAAGTGATTTTTAGGGGCAGTTGAAAAGAGTCAGTCAACGATTTTCCCCCTGTATCGCATCGCAAAATGCGATGTAATTCATTGGATAATCTGCGATGGAATTTTAAAAAAACAACATTTTGCAATACAAATTTCAACAGATTTTTTTTTTTTTCACCACTGTGGTTTAGTAATAAACATTATTTAAATGTATGATCATCATTGTGAATAATCACAAACGTTTCCCGAAATATTTACTGTACCCAAAGCTGAGATAACATTTATATTTCCTTTACTAATGGCGGGTGTAACATGACACCTGCCCAGTTTGTTAGATTCGCATTTTTTGTTTTCCTATTCTGAGTTAGGGGGTTGGAGCAATTGACAATTAGGCCACCCCCCATACACATGAAGCACCATGTGTGAAGTTTTCACACCATCACTACGGTATGGGCAGTAACCATAACCACACCCGTGCCGTATTGAAGTGCATGTGAACTCTAGCAACGGTACTAACTTCGTTTTACAATATAATTTATAAAGTTTTCAAACATTTTCAAAATTAACATTCATTATGATCGCTCTGGCAGCCACAAGTGAGCCACTAATTTTTGTTCAAGACTGTTCTCCTTGATTGGCAAAGCCTGAATTTTGAATAAATAACATCAAGCTTGATCATACCACAAAGTGCACCTGTAATGTACTTTGAGATGCACTGGAGCATGTCGCTGTCGGTAAATACTTTTTTGCAATATTGCATCTGTTTTAGCGATCGATGTTACAGTGTAATTATGGCCCAATTTCTGGACACTAATTATTTCTGGTCAAGTACATGGGCATATGATTGACCACATGGCAAGTCACGTCTAGGGTTTCCCCTGTTTTCAGGATTTTTTTTACAAACTTCCCTTTACCTCAAAACAAAAATAAGGAAAACAAGTAGCTTACCAAGGAAAGAAAGAAGTAGCCTGTATAGTGTCCAAACCTCTAGTTTCTTGTTTGTGGGGATGTGGAGAGTCTGCAAATCCTCCAAAATTAAACATCCAGGAGGTTCAGGGGGGGGATTTGTCCTCTAGACCAAAGGGAGACCCAGGCCCGCTACCCATTTTTCAGGATTTTTTACTTTTGTCAAATCACACCCCTATTAAGTTTATGTGGTTAGCACCAGTCTTCCATTCATGATACAAACAGAATAAGCAACTTGACTGTTTGCGGTGACACCATGTAGAAATTCTCTTCTGAGTAGTAAATAAGTAAAGACTGTTTGCGGTAACACCATGTAGAAATTCTCTTCTGAGTAGTAAATAAGTAAAGACTGTTTGCGGTAACACCATGTAGAAATTCTCTTCTGAGTAGTAAATAAGTAAAGACTGTTTGCGGTGACACCATGTAGAAATTCTCTTCTGAGTAGTAAATAAGTAAAGACTGTTTGCGGTAACACCATGTAGAAATTCTCTTCTGAGTAGTAAATAAGTAAAGACTGTTTGCGGTAACACCATGTAGAAATTCTCTTCTGAGTAGTAAATAAGTAAAGACTGTTTGCGGTAACACCATGTAGAAATTCTCTTCTGAGTAGTAAATAAGTAAAGACTGTTTGCGGTAACATCATGTAGAAATTCTCTTCTGAGTAGTAAATAAGTAAAGACTGTTTGCGGTGACACCGTGTAGAAATTCTCTTCTGAGTAGTAAATAAGTAAAGACTGTTTGCGGTGACACCGTGTAGAAATTCTCTTCTGAGTAGTAAATAAGTAAAGACTGTTTGCGGTGACACCGTGTAGAAATTCTCTTCTGAGTAGTAAATACACCGTAAGTAAAGCCTATTTGCGGTGACACCGTGTAGAAAATTCTCCTGAGGACGATCAGAGCATACTGATTGAAACGTCGAGTTGTAACCTCCAAGTTCTTTTCAGAACTAATTACTACTCAATTGAGAATTTCACACGGTGTCACCGCAAAGAGTCTTTACTTATCCGCTTCACCATGCAAAGCTGTACGAGTAGTAAATAGTTCTGGAAAAAAAATTGTTATTTTTCACTGAACTACTTACCAGAATTTACTTAGCCTTTTCATCATGCGAAGTCATACATTAACCCTCCTACTTTTGGTATCTTTTTCATACAAGTTGATGCACCATTTGAAACCATTCGCTTTTGTGGTTTTGAATGGTGAAATAACTGTGTACAGTATTGATTTCCCCAAATGGTTTTGAATGGTAGGTCAGCTCATACAAAACCTTGTTTGGATCTTTCCAAATGGTAGTACAACTAATACAAAACCTTGTTTGGATACTTCTAAGTGGTGAACCAGTGGACCCTCTATGCATTTAAATGGATTTGAATGGTAGTAAAGCTTGCTACCAACACTGTTCAAATGGTATCACCATGTGTGTACAAAACCAATGGGCATTTTTGAAAGTGGAAATTTTGAATGGTCTCAAATGGTCTATCAGTAGGAGGGTTAAACAGACAGACATGTTTCCTGACTGCATGACTTTTGAACATACACATGCTTGAGTTTATGCCTTTATTATGTCCGGATGCTAATGTTCATTTCTCAGGCATGCCTCATTCAAATTAGCTTTTTTATTTTTTATTATAATTTTTTTTTTATTACAAACTGTTTTATTCCGAAAGAAAAAGGAACATACCCCCGTAACCCCCGGGGGAGGTTAACAACAATTACATTATAACAAAACAATAAACAAATCGTGGCGGGTGTGTTTCTACACAGAGAACGACTAGCCGTGCGTAGAGCAGTGAACGATTGAAACGGAAGACCACGGACAATTTCATCCTTTGTTGTGACAGTAGTCGCCGGCGACGCTTTTCAAAGTGCTAAAACATCAATGAGACCAAAGCACAGCCACTATATATCTGTCATCCTGTCACAGTGTCTTTGTCCTGTACATCTTACAGCCGCACTGGGGAGATCTCTTTGGTCATTCCATTAACCCTAACTCCCTAGGCCCATTTGCTTACATGTACATATAACCTGAATCCTCCAAAATCCTTCAGTAGTAAAGCAAGCACATGACATGTATGCACACATGTGTTTCTAATCTGTGATACATGAACATGGCCAGGGACCCTCCCTGCATGCATGGAGCAATAAACAGTGTCCAATGACCCACGCGCTAACCTTGCAATCACTACAACAAACATGGATGTACATGTACCATGGAAAGGCAAGTACGCCTAATAACCTTAATCCTCCAAAAACCCTTCACTTTAGCAAAGAGCACGTAGCATGTAACCTCAATCCTTCAAAATCCTTCACTTTAGCAAAGAGGATTTTGGAGGATTTGGGAGGGTTAAGGGTTAAGGGAGAGTATCGGCACGATCAGAGCAGACTTTCAACAGGGCATGGGGATCAGTGTCTTAGTTTAAGATGAACACGTACAATGACTGAAAATTACTGGCTCATTTATGCAACAGCAATGGTATTATAATCTTATCATTTGGGGTACTATTTTCAGTCACTGAGTTAAATCTAAAACTAGCACTCCGATTCCATGCCCTGTTGATCGTGATGATATTGTCCCATTTTTGTTTTTGTTAGAGCAGTTGACAAGATCATTGTATAGTTTTACTGAATGTGGTTGTTCGGAAATTTGTTGCACCACAATTCGGAGGTGGCGGTCAAACGTCAAGTAATATTTTGCCGTGTATAAACAAGGATGATCTTTATGGCAAGTATTCACTTGATTATGATCAGAGCAGGGCTGTGATTACTCAGGATTTGGAAAGAAAGAAGTAGCCTGCATTGTGTCCAAACCTCTCGTTTCTTGTTTGTGGTGATGTGAAGAGTCTGTAAATCCTCCAAACCCTCCTTTTATCCTCTTGACAAAAGGGAGACCCAGGCCCGCTCCCTATTTTTCAGGATTTTTTTTTTATTTTTTATTTTTTATTTTTTTACTTTTGGTCAAATCACACCCATGTCAGAGGCAGATTGTGGTTGAACATCAACATTCAGATCGCATGGATGTGGTTGAGTGGTATCTATAGTTTGTTAAAAATGGCCCTGGTGTCTTTCAGGAAGGTGCACACCCGATTGTGATAATATCCTGGACACATGTATACATATTCTCATACAATGGACATTTTGTGTGTAGGAGAAAGGCACTTGTAATAATATTTCTTCATTGCTTTACATCAAAGGAGTCTATTACCTGTGTACAGACATTATAGTCTCATAAAGCTACCGCAAGCAGTCCATGGCATTGTACTCCCAAGAACAATGGATTTTTTTGGGGGCCGTTCACTGGATGTTAAAGGTCTCGAAAGGAATCAGTGCATTCTGGGCCCAGCAGCGTGGCATGTGCTAGACTGGTCCCCCTGTCTTTATCCTATATTGAGGATACAGACGGGCTCGTGGGGCACCATTCAAGGGGTTTCATTGGATACGTCGTGCTGATAGATCTGCCGTCACGCTTCGAATTAGGCTCACGCACGAGCTACCAACCCAGGTTGAACATCTGCCTTCATCAAAAAAGTACCATACATGTACATACCATTCGGTACGTCCAATAACATCATTTATATAAATGGTGTTATTGGACATACCGAATGGTATTTACGGTATTTTTTATAAGGGTGGGTAAAATATGGCGGCTGCACAGCCAGGATCTGGCATAATTCACACGCCTCTAGCTCAAAGCACGACGTCAAGTCTTCAGGCTAGGCATGTGTGAGAACTGTACTTTATAGTCGTGTTTAACGCGCACTGTGCTGTAAATGCATCAAAGTTATAATGTAAGTCAATGGAACAGCAAAAATGCTATGCTAACTTCACAATTTGCTAATTAAAATTAGCATCACAAACACACACAAATATTTCTCTGCATTAACCCTAACTCCCTCGGCCCATTTGCTTACACATAACCTGAATCCTTCCTAACTCCCTAGGCCCATTTGCTTACACATAACCTGAATCCTTCCTAACTCCCTAGGCCCATTTGCTTACACATAACCTGAATCCTTCCTAACTCCCTAGGCCCATTTGCTTACACATAACCTGAATCCTTCCTAACTCCCTAGGCCCATTTGCTTACACATAACCTGAATCCTTCCTAACTCCCTAGGCCCATTTGCTTACACATAACCTGAATCCTTCCTAACTCCCTAGGCCCATTTGCTTACACATAACCTGAATCCTCCAAAATCCTCCAAATGGATGTACATGTACCATGGAAAGGCAAGTATGCCGTCCTATGCATGCATGTATCACTCCACGAAGCAAGAAACATCACCCAGCCCAAGGGAAAACAAAATAATCATAACAAAAACAGATATAACGCAAGGAAGTGCTCAGGCACTGTAGCTTAAACACCTTAAACACTGTCAATAATTACCTTTTTTTGGTAGAATTGATGGCTTTTGTCAGTTAACCCTCCTGTTAATTTGTCATTCATTATCATTCAAATGGTTTTGAATGAAAGGTACGTTGCCAACGTGTGTTTAACGCTTGCCAAAATGTTACTGTGCTGTGAATGCATCTAAACTGTGGTGCTGTAAACTGCACAGATTATCCATCATCCATCGTTAAACAAAAAGTTGTCTAGTTTTCATTATTCAGTTAACTCAAAGGAAAGTTAAACCGAGAGTAGCAGGGTTAATATGCTTTTATGTTATTGTATTTTTTTTTTTTTTTTGTGTGTGTTTTTTTTGGTATTTGTTTGTATTGTTCATTATTTTAATGAAAGTTCTGTAACTTGTACCATTCTTCTGTAGCCCTAACTCCCTAGGCCCATTTGCTTACACATAACCTGAATCCTCCCTAACTCCCTAGGCCCATTTGCTTACACATAACCTGAATCCTCCCTAACTCCCTAGGCCCATTTGCTTACACATAACCTGAATCTTCCCTAACTCCCTAGGCCCATTTGCTTACACATAACCTGAATCCTTCCTAACTCCCTAGGCCCATTTGCTTACACATAACCTGAATCCTTCCTAACTCCCTTGAGGCCCATTTGCTTACACATAACCTGAATCCTCCAAAATCCTTCAGTAGTAAAGCAAGCACATGACATGTATGCACACATGTGTTTCTAATCTGTGATACATGTACATGGCCAGGGACCCTCCCTGCATGCATGGAACAATAAACAGTGTCCACTGACCCAAGCACTGACCTTGCAATCACTACAACAAACATGGATATACATGTAGCATGGAAAGGCAAGTATGCCTAATAACCTCAATCCTCCAAAATCCTTCACTTCAGCAAAGAGCATGTAGCATGTAACCTCAACCCTTCAAAATCCTTCACTTTAGCAAAGAGGATTGTGGAGGATTTGGGAAGGTTAGGGTTAATGAAAGTTTTCATTATTGAAATTCCATGTAAATTGAACCATTCTTTTTTTTAACCAGTTCGCGTCGGGAATAAAAAAGTTTTTCTGGGCCCCCGTGGCGGCTTTCTTTTTCCCACATACACCGTGAATGGAAGCTTCCACAGCGGGTGGCCGGCACTACCGAGCATGTCACCGTGCACGCATGGCTGAACTGAGCATGCATACACATATTCCGGAGTTTCCTGTGACGTGTTTAGACGCTCTCCGATCCATGGTGCAGAAAAAAATTGCATGTATACACGGCCTCCGACGCGAACTGGTTAAGCTGCCTAGTACAGTTTGGGTATACATGTAAACTGTATCAGTGATCCTGAGAAATGGTTTCATCCTGAATAGAGAACCACAGGAACTGTTAGGTTGAATTTACAACGAGTTGCGGGAATACGACATAACAATTGCAACTTTTTGAAACGCATAAATGCATGAGAAAATACCAATCTTGTAATGTCCCTTTTAATAAATTTTTTAAATATTTTTAATTAAAAGTAGGAGATGAAGAGGCTTCAAAACCATTCAAATACAGGTTAGAGGGGATGGTACGGGCAGAGTATTAGCAAGGATTTGGAGATTTGAAAAACAGGGTGTCTAAAACTTTAATTGACAATACTTTTGCATGTGTATTGCAAATAAAACAGGGTGTCCATTTAGCAAACTGGGCATTCAAAAGACACCCAAAGGTATTGCTGGCTAATACTATGGGTAAGGGCCAGGCAACCCTTGGTCAAATTCTCCTCATAGAGGGGATAAAGAAAGTAGGGTTTTCAGGCTTGGGAAAGCGTTATCCCTAACCTTCCCAAATCCTCCAAAATCCTCTTTGCCAAAGTGAAGGATTTTGAAGGATAGAGTGCCATGGTCGAGCGGTTTAGTGTATCGGATTTGTGTTCTGATGGCAGAGTCATCAGAATGTGGGTTCGAATCCTAATTATTAATAATTATTTATAATGCTTACTTCAAATTCATGAAACCAATTTATCAAGGTTTGCTGGCTCAGCCCCCCCAAAAGATGATGATGAACACATATAAGAAGACAGGCTGAGACAAAGTATCTTTGGGCTTATAACAGATTCATTTTATTGTACTGTGGCTTAACAAAGATAATTCTCATACTCAATACTGACTGTAGGGTCATAAGACTAGCAGTACAGCAGAGAGAGAGGGGTGAGTTGTCAGACAAGAGAGAGCAAGAGACGAACTGACCTTTTCTAATCTAACAACATGTATATTAATAATGGGATCTAGGGCTTTTTAACAATTTTTAAATATTTTAACAACTTTATTGTGGCATACTTTGAAGCTCATTATATGTGATCTGTTCTCACAAACTGACCGTAAAGTCGCACAATTCTGTTGTGGACATACAAAGTCAGATTCAGTTTTGAAAAATGCCGACTTGACTCTCAATTTTTTTTTGGTAGCAGGTCAAATAAATGTTAGCTGGTGGAAGTTTCATATTTGCGCATATTCTCGGTAGTTTTTTTTTTAATTTAAAAAAAAAATTTTTTTTGGAGGTCAACTTGTCTACCGTATGACTGATGGTGACCATGTAAAAGTGCAGAGCATGGTGTGAAAAAACAGAAGAGTATTGAAAGCAGGCGTTGGACCTCGTGATAAAACAATTTCATACTTTGTGACGATACTCCGCCCCCCTCATAGCACTGAATATGACATAGCCCGGAGCTGCCCGGTGTGACCATGGCACTGGACACCATAGGGTCTTGTCCTCCGGAAACGGTGTACAGAACAATCATAGGCTATCAGTTATATATATAATCTAAATCTGAAGTAAATAGCTTTGGTCTTTGATTTTGGCTTCCCATCCAGTGAGGTATAAACCTCGCACCAGTTCAGATGGTGCATGCAGTGACATAAATATCTCTAGCATAATTTATCAGAGTGTGAAAATGATACACCCCTCTCCTGTCCAGTCCAATGCCAAATGACAAGTTTAGGGTAATTAGGTGACACTCTTTTGTGAAGCGGGCGAAATCTAATTACAAAGTACAGTGCAACTGGAGCAGGTTTTCCTTTGTTACACGGTCCATTAGTTGGTCCGAGCATTGTTGAAATTGTATCTCGGTGATAAAAATCTGCCATTAATTTGAACAGTTTGGTCACGGCGAAGTGGACAAAATTTTCACTCACCGAGAAATAACTCTCCGACCATATACAAGTGCTGTTTCAGTAACCGTACGTGTATGTCATGGAGAGCACTAACTATGCAGTTTTTTTCCATTTCGAGATCAGTTGGAGTAAATTTCTGATATTTCAGTTGGAGTTTTGAGAGTATGAAATATATGACAAATCATGTTTATTAACCCTCCCTCAAAACCGTATGACAGACGGAGGGTTTTGAGAATAGGAGGGTTAAAGGGGCAGTATAGTCATGATCGGAGCAGACCTTCAACAGGGCATGGAATCGATGTCCCAGATTGAAAATGGTGACTGAAAATTACTGGCTCATTTATGCAGCAGCAACGGTAATATAAACCTTATCATGTGGGGAATTATTTTCAGTCACTGATGAGTTAATCTAAAACAAGCACTCCGATTCCATGTCCTGTTGATAGTGATGGTACTGCCCCTTTTAATTTTTTTCTTAAAGGGACTGTACACATTTGGTAAAATTTTACCCGATCAAAAATAACAACTGTAATCTAAATAACCCGTACTTGATGTGAAGCTGTTGATTGCAAACATCCGGAGATTTACCATCCAACATGCTTTTAATTTCTTTTAGAAAACAAAATGCATTACACATTTGAAGGTTTCTGTGAACATTCTTATATTTAATTTCTACAGACATTCTCATAAAGTGCCGTATGGATTGCATTTACAGACATTTTACCAGACATCTTTAAGAAAGACTTTTAAAGGGGCACGATCACAGCAGACTTTCGACAGGGCATGGAATCGGGGTCCTAGTTTAAGTTGAACACAGTGCCTGAAAATTACTGGCTCATTTACGCAGCAGTAATGGTTATCTGACCTTATATTGTTGGGTATTATTTCCAGTCACTGAGTTAATCTAAAACTATCACTCTGATTCCACGCCCTTTTGATCGTGACGATACTGTCCTGTTAAGCTTGGTGTAGAACAGAACTCCCACACAGCCATCTTGTGGTCTCTAACCTTCTAAAAACTACTTCAGTCCCCCCCCCCATTCTCAAAAGAAGGTGGAGTTAAACCCCCCTTCCCGCCCTGGTGATACACACAATGATTTAGGATTCTCCTTTGTGTCCCGTACCAGCTGTAAATCAAACACAAACACTAGATTACTAACTCAAGTCTCTTCTTAAAGTCAGCAATATTGGTTCAAATCCCCTCTCACAAAAGTACAAATCAGGGTGCATGGTTTTGTCTGAATCTTGCAGTCCCCCCCCCCATTCTCAAAAGAAGGTGGAGTTAAACCCCCCCCCCCCCCCCCCCCCCCTGGTGGTACACACAATGATTTAGGATTCTCCTTTGTGTCCCGTACCAGCTGTAAATCAAACACAAACACTAGATTACTAACTCAAGTCTCTTCTTAAAGTCAGCAATACTGGTTCAAATCCCCTCTCACAAAAGTACAAATCAGGGTGCATGGTTTTGTCTGAATCTTGCAGTCCCCCCCCCCCATTCTCAAAAGAAGGTGGAGTTAAACCCCCCTTCTTCCCCTGGTGGTACACACAATGATTTAGGATTCTCCTTTGTGTCCCGTACCAGCTGTAAATCAAACACAAACACTAGATTACTAACTCAAGTCTCTTCTTAAAGTCAGCAATACTGGTTCAAATCCCCTCTCACAAAAGTACAAATCAGGGTGCATGGTTTTGTCTGAATCTTGCAGTCCCCCCCCCCCATTCTCAAAAGAAGGTGGAGTTAAACCCCCCTTCCCCCCCCTGGTGGTACACACAATGATTTAGGATTCTCCTTTGTGTCCCGTACCAGCTGTAAATCAAACACAAACACTAGATTACTAACTCAAGTCTCTTCTTAAAGTCAGCAATACTGGTTCAAATCCCCTCTCACAAAAGTACAAATCAGGGTGCATGGTTTTGTCTGAATCTTGCAACCCCCCCAAAATCCCCCCCCCCCCTACCCCCGGCCGGCTGGGTTGCACTTGGCCTCTGAAAACGGCTCTTTTAATTTTGTCATGAAAAATTTGAGTCCACTTGCTGCTGCGCAAAGAGTGTGTGTGGCCAAGTGGGATTATCAGTATGTGGTTTTTGTAGTTGCCGGTAAATTTCACGATTGTGGAGTTGTTCCTGCTGGCTGAGTTTACGGTTCGGCTTCCCTGCAGCTTTGATGAGCCTCAAGGAAGTTATTCTATTTCACACTAATTGAATCTTTTGAGTATCCGCACTCGGTTTTGTAATGTAATCCTGTTGGGTAATCGTGCATGATATGTATTTTTTCGGAGAAGTCACGTTTTGACTGCGGTTTTTAACTGCTGAACCAGCAAGGATCAGACATAAAACCCCCTGAATCTTCTGAGACTTTTATACCGAGACTAGCCAGAAGGTTCAAGCTCTGGTTGAACTTCCTCATCCGAAATTCAGAAGTTGAAAGCTACATGTATGACCTTCAGAAGCCGATATCTAAACTTTCAGGTCCGTGCACACTTTGGCCCTCTAGTGTTGAAAATGCATCCAGCATCTGGCGGATAGGGCACTTTCGCAACCGGTGATCATTACGTACACCTCATGTTTGAATTAAAATACTCCATGCGCGTACTTCCAACAGCCAGTGACCTTCAGAGAAACTATACGTTTTTTGCCCATCAACTGCAAATTTGTTTTTCAATTCCCACTATCGTTGCCCTAACAATCAGCAGTGATTTGAAAAAACAAGCGCCCTCAACTGCTTTTCAAGGAGCTGATAGAGCTTTG
This sequence comes from Zoroaster sp. YZ-2022, assembly GCA_029582265.1. Lineage (NCBI taxonomy): Eukaryota > Metazoa > Echinodermata > Asteroidea > Forcipulatida > Zoroasteridae > Zoroaster > Zoroaster sp. YZ-2022. The sequence continues at coordinate 6,526,360 of CM055827.1, read as the reverse complement.
TGACTGTAGAAAACATCTTTCCACAAAACCACACATTATGTGTGACATATATGTGACATATCAGAGATGATGATTTGGCAGAACTTTACGAAATATGTAGGGCTGGTTCATACTGCAGTTCTGAAAAACCAAGAAAGTTGAACACATTTAGACTTGTGCAAATCAATCACTGCTATAAAATTTCGCTTCGCATTTTGTGTGAAGTACGAACCGGGCGTTACTAGAATGGCCGTCCTGGTACGGATGAAGAGGGCAATTGGGTTAAATTGGGGCAACTGGGTTCGGTGTTCTTTTCAAAAGTATTTGAATTGTACGGTACACGCCAGAGGAATAAAACGTGCCAAAGCAATGAAATGGTTTGTGGACTCATCAAAGGCTGAATTATCAAACATGTTGATTTTGAAAGCCAAACAGAATTAAAAAATAATCAGTTACAATTTCAGGCATTAAAAAAAACCTCAATTCACATGTGACTATAAAAGCAGGCAACATGGGAATTTTGTTGGTAATTTTATTACCTCCAAAAAGCAGTAAAAGTTGCCCCGTTGAACTGGGAAGAGAACAGAAAGGTGTGTTTTCTCATTTTGTCATGCCTCTGGGGAAGAAAATAACCGGCCGTTTCTCGGTGTTGTAGTTCCTAGGTTTATGACACAATAAGATCATTTTACGGAGTTATTGATGCAGAATAACAAATGCCTGTACGGGTTGTTGATTCAGAAGTAATTCAATTTAAAGTTATGAAAACAGGTATAAAAGAAAACTTCCTGTCACATCTGGGGAGGTCAAACTTTGCCATTGTGGGGTAATCCCCAATAAATGTTTTCTTGTATTAATGCCATATGAAAAAAAACATAATTTGCCAAATTTTAATCACACTTAAGTAATGGCACATTGCGAGGTTTCTGAAAACACTTCAACGCGTCGTCTTTATGTAAGCGTAATTGCCCGCTCGTCTACAAAAACACCCCCATAATCTTGCCTCCTGGGCAAAGTTATCCAGACAATTGTACCGTTGGACCGGCAAGCATTATTTTTTAACATTCAGCGGTGAATAAACTCACCCCACATTTGGCGGGAATAATTGAAAATTGACTCTGGCAAAACACGTTCTTAATCTACGCCTCGGGACATTTGCTAGTGGTTAACGTTGGAGGTGTCGGACCACAGAGTCAGGTCGTGCTACATAGATTCCGATGTGCACTAGTAACATTTACAGAGCTTGTTTTTATAGTGAAATTGAACATTTGAAACAGTAACCTTTTTTTTATCAGGTTGTCTTGCTCCAATATCAATGAAATAAATTCTGACAAGTGAAATTAGATTCAAACCAATGAAGTCCATCTCGGATCTCACGAGGGAGTATGTCCAAGGACAACAGAAAAAAAAAAAGTTATTACAAGGGTGTTTTTTTTCATTTATTTATTTATTTCATTTGTAAAATGAGTTGGTTTTCTAAAATGAGACGTGCTTGTTAAAACATACGTGTAGTCGAAATGTCTTTCAAGAGGAACACAGAAATGATTGATTTGAAACGTTTGTGAGTTTTGAAAAAAAAATGTTGAGAGAATTGTAGGGGGCGCTTTTGTTTTGTTAACTTTTTGGCGAATAGGAAATTTTAACGAATAGCTAACCTAAAACAACGCATGATAATTTCTTTGAAAGGTTTTTGATAATAAACCAACAAAATAATTATAATAATTGAGAACATTTTAGGAAAAAAAGTTTGTAAACTTTAAGGAAAGGATATTTTTACTTAAAGGATATTTAAAAAAAAGAATTCACTTCGTGCAAATATAACATGGAGCATAAACTGACATTTGTTTTAGCAAATCCACTGTGTGGTATAAGGCTGCAAATCCACTGTGTGGAATAAGGCTGTGCGTTTTCGGTTATGTCAGGAACCGGATACCTGAAATTGGAAATCTTCGGATATCCGGGTACCCGTAAACAATTTTGTAAAAACACATAAATACTCCAGAATGTATAAAATAACCAATATGAACACAAGTGTCTCTTGTTTTATTACAGTCACAATAAATGTGGACTTACTGTAATAATTTCCCGCCTCTATATTAGAAAAGACTTGAGCATCCCCATTCCCCACACACATTTTGTTAACAAACAAAAATCGGAGACTTCCAATGTTCAGTCGAATTTTTCAAAAGTCGTTTACGGGTAATTTGAACTGAAAAATGCAACCAGGTAATGACAGTTTCGGTCGGTACCTGGCACAGCCGGACTGTGTGTCTTTGCTTTATAGTGTACATGTATATATGCCCCTTACTCCAAATCGTTTTACTGTAGTACATATAGGTGTGTTTTCTAACCTGTCAGTTTTCTTAACAACGAGACCCTTTTAGGACAATACCCAAAGGACTTGAGCAATTATAAGGTGCCCTGTCCTTCCAGAAGAATTTCACATAATTTATCCTCACTGCACTCTGGAGTATTAAAAAGAACAAAATTCAAGACATCAGTTTCTCTCTGATTACATGCAAGACAATGTTGATACCACCCAAGGGTATAATCCTTCAAAAGTTTTTCCAACATTTTTAGTTTGGGTCTGTCAGCATTTTTTTTTTTCCATTCAAATTTGTTGACCGTGAAAGGTTGAAATTCTGTCCCCTTGTGGATCCCATATAATTGCTGCACAGTTTGGTTTAAAATGCAAGTTCAATAGTTCATTTCTGCTTTCTGTATTATGGACAGCACCAGTATACTGCTGGATCATGTAGGCTGTTGTCCTCTGTACATTATACATCCATGTCGCATGTTTTGGGCTTTTTTAAACCATTTTTTACCTTAATTTGTGCCTTTTAAAAAATAAAAAAAAATTATTGGTCCCTGAATATATAAAATTTGAAGGGGGTTAATGTTTAATCTTGTTAGTATTTTCATTCAAGTTGTTAAGTTTTTTATTTAAATATTTTTTTTTTTTTAATTAATGCAAAATTGATGGGTGTTTTGAATATGAAATTGATATGATTGTGACATCATCGATGATAATTTGATTGAACCGGAAGTTCTCGCGAACACCGTGTGTTTGTCTCAACAAACACTTGAGCTCTATTTAAATTTTTTAAAATTTTTATAATGTTGTTTTGCAACTTGTATACAAATTGTAAAATCCAGTACAATTCAGCCCCATGGGAGTAAACTTGTGAATTTTGAATAAATCAATTTAATTAGCCATCCTACTGTAGCTGCACTTTAGTGGGGAGTGGCTACAGAGGTCAAAACCAGTCAACTGCCTGTTTTGACTGTTGAGCCAAATGTGCACACAGGGGCATTTTTGACTGGTTTTGACTGTCATTTTGACGACCCTCAACAATACCAGACAACGCTTTTAGCAGTCAAAAACGGTCGACTCATTTTGCCCTGTAAGTGTACCTAATGCACGTATGGTTTGACAGTGTTCGACTTTTTTAAGTGCACCAGATATACCTTGGCAAGCATATCAACATTTTGACCGATTTTTGACCCTTGTAGTAGCAGGAGGAGGGTTAATTTAATTAAATGAACACTAGGAGTGTCCTTGCGAGTGCAAGTGGCAGGCAGACAGTGTGCATGTTTATATGTGCAGTTTTTACATTCTGTAATTACTTTGAAAAGTATTGTGAAAAATACAGGTGTATCAGGTTATTAAACGCAAGTGTCATTTCTTGCAAAAATGTTGTTAGTGGCCCTGCGTTGTTAGAACACAGCAGTATATTTATCAAAGGCAAAAAGGTCCGACAGAAAACGCTGAAACACACGCACACATGTACTTATCCGCAGGAAAGCACAGGAGTACATGTGATAACGGGAGTCAGTCAGGTGTGAAGCAGGAACACGACTTCTCCCGTTGACACGGTTTGACCCCGTGGACTTTTTTTGTTTTTTTTGTTTTGTTTTTGCGCAGTGCTCTGTACAGGGTTGTGTACCCGTCTCAGTGTGAAGAGGGGGAGGGGGGTTTAAACAATAGACCTCCCACTCGTCCCTATCAGGAAATCCCTGTATCACCCCTTTTAACTTGCTCGCACCCCCCCCTCCCAACAGTCTAGTCCCTTTGCCCTATACCCTTAAACGTAGCTCTCTCTTCACACCTACATGTACATGAATTAACAATTGTTAAAGTGTTTTTCAAAACCATAAAGGCTCATCGAATGCAAACTATTCTGATTGAAAATATGTATTGAATCCGCAGTACAATATGTGACACTAGATTTTAATTTTAATTTTTTTATTATTATTATTCTCCTGGTCCATTGCCAAGTGATACTGTTGTACATGTACCATGGTAGACGCTTACTTTCATTCTCATGAACACACGGCAATGCCATACAATTGCTGATTGAACTCGGTATCATCCGACTATGTATAATTTGTTTTTCCAAACTGCAATAAGACGCTGTAAGCGGTAGTTGACTGGCATGTAGTGGACTATTATACGCGGTGTGCACATGTAATTCTGAGCTTGCGCACCCAGAGATTTCTATTACATACATGTACATGTACATGAAGTGTGCCAATGTGCTGTAATCCATACCACGGCATTGTACTCCAAATGCGCGCCCGAACTTTTGAACTTGGTTACAAGTTTTGCTCTCCCTGCCCAGCCTGCCGTGGGGTATCATGGGATATGCATTTCCACACTAAGTTAGTTCCTAGGGAACTAGAACGCAATCTTAAACTAGACGCTGTGGGGCGAACAATGGGTGTGAACGCGCTAAACGCTAAGGTGCGCACGCGAGACACAGTTCTCTCACATGCCGGGTAAGTCTGCCAGACTGCGCCGGTTATTTTTGAGACCTCGCGCGTCAGTTTGTGGAACAAAATGTCACAAATGAGGCCAAATCCATTGTTCTTGATATACTACATGTATGCCATGGACTAGGTTAGTACACGAGTGGCACACTTCATGTAGGTAACAGACTTCTGGTGCTATGCCATGGACTAGGTTAGTACACGAGCGTCACACTTCATGTAGGTAATAGACTTCTGGTGCTATGCCGTGGACTAGGATAGTACACGAGTGACACGCTTCATGTAGGTACATGTAATAGACTTCTGGTGCTATGCCATGGACTAGGTTAGTACACGAGCGTCACACTTCATGTAGGTAATAGACTTCTGGTGCTATGCCGTGGACTAGGATAGTACACGAGTGACACGCTTCATGTAGGTACATGTAATAGACTTCTGGTGCTATGCCGTGGACTAGATTAGTACACGAGCGTCACACTTCATGTAGGTAATAGACTTCTGGTGCTATGCCGTGGACTAGGATAGTACACGAGTGACACGCTTCATGTAGGTACATGTAATAGACTTCTGGTGCTATGCCATGGACTAGATTAGTACACGAGCGTCACACTTCATGTAGGTAATAGACTTCTGGTGCTATGCCGTGGACTAGGATAGTACACGAGTGACACGCTTCATGTAGGTACATGTAATAGACTTCTGGTACTATGCCGTGGACTAGATTAGTACATGAGTGGCACACTTCATGTAGGTAATAGACTTCTGGTGCTATGCCGTGGACTAGGATAGTACACGAGTGACACGCTCATGTAGGTACATGTAATAGACTTCTGGTACTATGCCGTGGACTAGGATAGTACATGAGTGGCACACTTCATGTAGGTAATAGACTTCTGATGCTATGCCGTGGACTAGGATAGTACACGAGTGACACGCTTCATGTAGGTACATGTAATAGACTTCTGGTACTATGCCGTGGACTAGGATAGTACATGAGTGGCACACTTCATGTAGGTAATAGACTTCTGGTGCTATGCCGTGGACTAGGATAGTACACGAGTGACACGCTTCATGTAGGTACATGTAATAGACTTCTGGTACTATGCCGTGGACTAGATTAGTACATGAGTGGCACACTTCATGTAGGTAATAGACTTCTGGTGCTATGCCGTGGACTAGGATAGTACACGAGTGACACGCTTCATGTAGGTACATGTAATAGACTTCTGGTACTATGCCGTGGACTAGGATAGTACATGAGTGGCACACTTCATGTAGGTAATAGACTTCTGATGCTATGCCGTGGACTAGGATAGTACACGAGTGACACGCTTCATGTAGGTACATGTAATAGACTTCTGGTACTATGCCATGGACTAGGTTAGTACGCGAGTGACACACTTCATGTAGGTAATAGACTTCTGGTGCTATGCCGTGGACTAGGATAGTACACGAGTGACACGCTTCATGTAGGTACATGTAATAGACTTCTGGTACTATGCCGTGGACTAGATTAGTACATGAGTGGCACACTTCATGTAGGTAATAGACTTCTGGTGCTATGCCGTGGACTAGGATAGTACACGAGTGACACGCTTCATGTAGGTACATGTAATAGACTTCTGGTACTATGCCGTGGACTAGGATAGTACATGAGTGGCACACTTCATGTAGGTAATAGACTTCTGGTGCTATGCCGTGGACTAGGATAGTACACGAGTGACACGCTTCATGTAGGTACATGTAACAGCCTTCTGGTGCTATGCCGTGGACTAGGATAGTACACGAGTGACACGCTTCATGTAGGTACATGTAATAGACTTCTGGTACTATGCGTGGACTAGATTAGTACATGAGTGGCACACTTCATGTAGGTACATGTAATAGACTTCTGGTACTATGCCGTGGACTAGGATAGTACACGAGTGGCACGCTTCATGTAGGTACATGTAATAGACTTCTGGTACTATGCCGTGGACTAGATTAGTACATGAGTGGCACACTTCATGTAGGTAACAGACTTCTGGTGCTATGCCGTGGACTAGGATAGTACACGAGTGACACGCTTCATGTAGGTACATGTAATAGACTTCTGGTACTATGCGTGGACTAGATTAGTACATGAGTGGCACACTTCATGTAGGTAATAGACTTCTGGTGCTATGCCGTGGACTAGGATAGTACACGAGTGACACGCTTCATGTAGGTACATGTAATAGACTTCTGGTACTATGCGTGGACTAGATTAGTACATGAGTGGCACACTTCATGTAGGTAATAGACTTCTGATGTTACCTACTGGAGTTATTAATTTCCTCAAGTGAGGTGGGACAGGAATACGTTAATGAATTCTGCCAATTCACAAATTGGAGTCAAATTGAAGCACAACGCTGAATTCCAACTGCAGTCCAACCCGGCTATAGTGGCCATCGAGTGAAAGTGGTCACACTTGATAAGGACAATCTGATGCTATAGCGATATCCACATTTGCCTTAACCCTCTTGTGTGTATTCTCAAAACCCTTTGTCTGTCATAGGGTTTTGACTGATCAAACAATACAAGGGGTTAATCTTTGTTGAGGTTTGTCAAATGCAGACCTGTGATTTCTCAGGATTTTTCCTGATTTTTCAGGATTTTTTTTACAATTCTCTCTTTGCCTCAGAATGTTCTTGAAATAAGAGAAGTAGCCACCAAGGAAAGAAAGAGGTAGCCTGCATTGTGTCCAAACCTCTAGTTTCTTGTTTGTGGGGATGTGGAGAGTCTGTAAATTCTCCAAAATTAAACATCCAGGAGGTTCAGGGGGCTGTGTCCTCTAGACCAAAGGGAGACACAGACCCACTATCAGTTTTGTTCAGGATTTTTTACCTTTGTCAAATCACACCCCTACACATGTTGAAGCATGGAGGAAGAAAACATACTTTTTCCTCCATGGTTGAAGTGTACATGCAGTGTACACAGCACAGAACATCAGAGTGAAACATATCCCAACTTGTAAGTTTTATTTTGGGATCATCCCCTCTGGTCCCCTCTAATCCAATCTGATGTCTCTCTCAACACGAGCCTGCGTTCCCCATCCTCTCTGAATAGTTTTCATCTACGCCACCCTTCCTCCTTCCTTCTGAAGAATTTAAAAAAAAAAGTGTCCAATGAGCCCACCATTCACACCGAACTGATGAAAACACTCGTCCTGTGTCGGCTGTTTTGTCCTGATCACACCATCTGGTCGCACCTTGCTTGCGTGTTTCTACATGAAAACAAAAATTCACATTGTGGGTACTGTAATGCAACAGAGATCAGTTGGTCCAAAATTTTAAAATAATTTTTTTTCTTTCTTTTTGTCAAGTTTTAATTTTTTTTTTTAAATTGTTGTATATTTACAATCCAACAAAGATCAATTGATCCAAAACTCACAATAATGCCTTAAACTTTGTTGTTGTTGTTGAATTTTTTGAAAAGTTTGTTTTATTATTATATTTTTTTTTTGGAGAAAATAATCAGAAAATATTACAGGTGTTTGGTTAAATGGGAAAGATAGATGTATTTTCACAATTTACCGCACATCCAAAGACACCCATTTGATCTGGAGTAGACTGCCGCTAACCCTAGAGACAACCAAACGACACCAGCTTTGAATTAATCCCGACAGGGGTGGGGAGGATTCATCCCTACAGGAAATCTGCCAGATAATAGGCAGTCTCTGATTGATCAGCAATGATTGACAGTCCATCTTCACGGGGGCCCTTATCTAAATTAAAAGATGATGCTGGGTGTGTCCGTGTTTTACTATGTGAAGGTAGCACGCATACCCCGCCTGACGTCACTGTAGACGGGGAGATCATAATGTACCTGTCTTTTCATTAGCGGACTCCGGGAGTCAAGGCATACATGTGTTCCCTCTTTCACTAATCAAATGGGCAATTCTATGGTTACTTACGTTACATTTTTGAGGTTTTGGGCCCACTCTCAATGCCATAATATATATTTCACTCATCATTTTTTTTCCACAGTAGTTGCATTATATAGGCCTACCCAGACCTTACTTGGCACAAAAATAGTAATTTCAGAAATGTATTATATGTACGCTACATAAGACAAAACGTGACATTGTATGCATGTTCACAAAAATGTAACGTGAGTAACCAGCATTTTTCTGTTGTATAGCGTACACGTAACAAATTTCTGAAATTATTTTTTAACTTCTGTGAAAAAACAACTGATGAGTGAAATGTATTAGTCAGGAAATTATGGCATTGAGAGTGGGACCAATACCTAAAAAAAAAAAAAGTAACTTTTAGTAACCATGGAATTGATCATAGCCTATGCTATGTGCCCATCCCTTTACTGAGTGTCTTTTTGTTGTTGTTGTTGTTGACGAAATTGATCCGCTCTATGGATCTGGTGAATAATGCCTAGATGTATGTTTCTCTTTGGTAGTTCCTTTTGTTGTGCTGAGTCTGAGTGACACACCCTTTTGGCGAAGGTGTATTTTTTGGTCACTTTTGTCTTTCCCCAAGGTAGCCCTGCACCTGTCGTTACATGGTCCTGTTACGCCAAAATGGTTTTTTTTCTTCTCTTCCATATTCGGTTTCCTTCTTTTCCCTTCTTACTTTGCTCGTCGCTGTCTCTCTTTTTTGTGGTGAATGCTAATTTTGGTGTGCACAATGTGTACTGAAATTGTTTACTATTTTTTTTTAAATTGTCTTGTACCAATGTTATGTTATGCAATACTCTGACATAACAATTGTATTTGTTCATGGTTGATACACAAGGCCTTGAATCTGAAATAATTCTGTCATTGCATCATTTGACCTCAAATTCTGGTGTTTCCCCCCCCCCCCCCCCTCTATGTATGATTATTTGGTTAAAAAGTAACCCGAGTGACACAGATTACGCACAGTAACTTATGCTGGCCATTTACTGTTTGATGTTCATGCTTTGATGGTTCACATCTGTGGACTGAAGATTCCGTGACACGCCACTTCTGTTTTTTTTCTTCTTTCTAGCTGGTGAAGTGTATATATTTATATACAGTGCGTATCAAAAAAAAGGTAATCCGAATTCAGGGGGTTAATATGCCAAGGTTATTTAGTTTGACAATTTACATGTAGTGTACCAAAAAAAGAGGAACTCCTCAGCTTTCCATTGATACCTTTATTGACCCATTGCTGTCACACATGACCGAGTACATTGTTATTGAAAATGACAAATTCAAATCGCATTTTTGCAAGTTTGGGTAATCAGTGCAAGGCAGGATAATTAGTGAAAGTCAGTATGATAAACCAGATTTTCTTTAGGAATGACTGGACATTATTCAAGAAGAATCTCTTCTAACATTGCCCTTTTATGCACCCACACCTTCAACATGTCCACCTCCCCTTTCGACACAAAGCTGACAGCGACGGAGCATGTCCTGCACTGCTCGTCTCACCATAGCCGGATTATTGCGTAAAGCATCCACTTCATTTCGAACACGGCCCTGCAATTCATCAAGATCACGGGAGGAGTTGCAAACACCTTGTTCTTCAAATGTCCCCAAAGGAAATAGTCACATGGTGTGAGGTCAGGTGATCTTGGTGGCCATTCCACCTCATGGTTGACGGCGATGACTGCTCGCCAAAGAGTTCCCTCAGACGATCTCGGACAGCGATAAGGCGATGTGCTGGGCGCCATCTTGGGCCCACCAGAGTTGTCTGAAGACCCCACGAACCTGTCGCTCAAAGTGTTCCTGCAGCTGCGGTAAAACGTTATCATTGAGCATCTGCAGATACATGTTACCATTGACATTCCTTTGAAAGAAAAACGGTCCGATCAGCTGACCACTTCCACAAAGTCCTAACCAAACAGTCCACTTTTGTCGACTCATGTTAACCTCAAAATTGAATTCTGCGGGGTGTCTTGCTGGTGCATATTCAAGAACATTATGCGTTATTGACCTTGCTGCTTCATGGAGAAAGCAGTCGCCCGATTACGAGATTCCGCAGAAAATTGACCTCTCGGTACGGGCTATCAACCATCTGGCAAACGCCAGCCTTCTAGCAAAATCTCCTGGCGTAAGTTGATGTCGGATGTGAATCCGATATGGATGCTGGTGGAGGTCCAATCTCGTGATTCTGTTGAATGTCGCAGGCAATCTCAGCCCATTTCGCCTTGCGCTGGTGTCCCTAGGATGCTCCAAAAGTTGCTGCCTTACTGCTGCAATGTTCCCTTCTGATCGCCTGCGCCTCCTGCCAGAATTCCCCTTGTTGCGGTTGAGGCTAGTGCCATACTCTTGATATTTTCTAACATTCGCCCAGATGGTTTTGGCTGCTGGGGCTCCCGTTCTGGGAAACGTTCCCTGAAAGCATCGCGAGTTTGCTGCAAACTGTGAGTTTGGTGAAATGTTGTAATCACGAAAACTCGCTGTTCAGTCGTTAGTTGTACCATCTTTCCAACTACCTGTCCCTAAACCCAGGCCCTTCTTAAATACCCAACTTGAAGAAAAGGATGTCGTAACAGACGATTACCGCACCAGCTTAAAAATCTTACATAATCATCTAGGCAGTCAAGTGATGCGTCCATTTCAGACTGCCTTGAACTGATTACCCAAACTTGCAAAAATGCGATTTGAATTTGCCATTTTCAATAACAATGTACTCGGCCATGTGTGACAGCAATGGATCGATACAGGTATCAATGGAAAGCTGAGGAGTTCCTCTTCTTTGGTACACTACATGTAAATTGTCAAACTAAATAACCTTGGCATATTAACGCCCTGAATTCGGATTACCTTTTTTTTGATACGCACTGTAGATCCCCAAACATTTGACTCAATATTCTCCATGGATAGGAATCTGGTCCCCAGCCCCTCCACACTCCCAAGTTTGGCCTCAGTATATCTTGTCAAATTGCAACATCCTCAGTGTTTAACTGACCGACACGAGATCTCGCTTGAATTAAGCTGATAATTAATCATGCGTAACCTCAGTACTTTCATTAGGCTGTTACATCCTGGAGACAGGACCCGAGAATCTTAAAATAACTGTAAAAAAAAAAACTGGATTCTCTAGGGAGAATAATCTGATCAGGATGTGTGAATCTAGACCAAGTTTTGGTCCTGAGACTGAACAGACTGTATCCCTTGGGATCATCTTATCTATTGGGATTCTCCCATCCATCTTTCCACATAACATTTCATTCCTGCCGCAGACTTTGAACAGGTCCGCTTCCTGTGCACACCCCAAAAATCACCCCCCTCCTTCCATCCACCCCGCTCCCTCAGTTACCCTGTCCATGCCTCCATGGGGCATTAAAACTTCAGAAAGAATTAGACCACTAACCCTCTCCTCCCCCTCCCCTGTTTCTCAGACCCACTTCCCAATCTGGTGAGACTGCAGTCTTTATAGGATCAATTCAAGCGTTGTAATCGAACCTAATCTTGTTAATGGCACCACTGTGAGACTGCTGTTTCCGATGCCTTTTTTTATGACTGGTCAAATCATGCAGACCCGTTAACTACACAGGCCGCCTTAATATTTCTATGCACGCACGTACAGGCAAAAATGACACTGGAAATGACATAACACACCCAGGGGAGCCCGGGTGCTCTTTGAATAATAATTCTATTTCAACCATAATATGACTCTGATGGTACAAGCCAGGTTTCTGCCTAGCATGTAACACTCAAAAAGTTTAAAGGGAAGTGCGTAAACCCTTCTATGAATGCAAGGGTCAAAATCAGTCAAAATGTTGATATACTTGCCAAGGTATATCTAGTGCACTTAAAAGTCCAACACTGTCAAACCTCACGTGTAGTAAGTACATTTACAGGTCAAAATGAGTCGACCGATTTTGACTGGTAAAAAGCAATGTCTGGTGTTGTTGAGGGTGGTCAAAATGACAGTAAAAACCAGTCAGAAATGCCCCCTGTGTGCAAAAACAGGCAGTTGACTGATTTTGACCTCTATGGCTAAGTGCAGCTATAGTGGGAGGGCTCTCTTAGTGGTCGCAGATTGCAGATTTTTTAGAAAGGGTTCAGTAACACTGCAAGGGTATTCGAAATGATTTATAATTCCCCAGGCTTTTTGCTTCCAACCAGTGGGTCCTCTACAAGTTCAATTTGTAAAGCGATGCATTTTGTCTTCTAAGAAATGTTTGTACTCTGGGAGAAACTCATTAAGCGGGAACAGCTATAGTACTGATGGATGGCATACATCAGCACCATACTGAAACAAGGCTGAGGAAAGGTTGAAGGCACATTTACCCAATTGGATATTATGGTATGCCATTTTTGTCTTGCAACCATGCTTACCAAATTGACTTCCATGCGCCTTGAGCGCCCAGCAGGGTGGATATGTGTGCGCTACAAATCTTTATTATTATTATTATTTATTACTTACCATAGATACAGGTATGTAATTTCTCATTTCTCTATACACGTAGGTCCAAACTACCTATAGTAGTAAGCCAGAAAACTCACAATTCTGGCTATCTTCCAGGAGCTGCAAGTGTGCTTTACTTTAGCCAGGTTTTGATAAAAATGTAGGTCTCTGTCATTGCTGGAAAAACCTTTAAAAAAAAAACAGTGAATGACTTTGCTTGTGTCCCATAATAATAATGAACTACACAAAATTCAAGATTTTTTGTTCAAAATAAATATTTCATACACACAAATAATATATTTCTCCTAAAAAAGCTTTTTTTTTTCTATGCAGTGTCTTGGTTTTGACATCTTGGTATTTTTTTAAAACCAAAATCGTTCCCTGTCATCAAACAACATAAACAACAGATGGGACATTTCCAGCGGCAGGGTGCTTGTGTAGAAACCGAGTGGCAGCCAATTCCCACTGAAAGTCAGGAGGCCCGCCGGGGTGGGCGGGGCGGGAGTGGGGTATGTCACATTGCACGGTTTAATTCAATAAGGACGGGGCCAGACAGATAATACACAGGTCAGCCCAGCGACTGACTATTATGGCATGAGAGACCTGCCTGGTTAATGGTGATCCTACATGTATATAGCCAGTAACACAGGAACCAATACTGGCAAATAGGATATGTGACGTTCTTCCACTTCCCATGCCCAATTACCCTGCTATACACATTTCCATTTATACCTCCAGATTTAGCCCAGAGCTCCACCCAGGAGTAGATTGTGCCTTCAGGGAAGAAGGCTATAAGGGTTGTCGAGGGCTCATTTGTTACCCCTTCTTCAGCCCAGAGGCGTAGCCAAAGGGGGCAGCAGGGGGTGGCGGCTTCCCCCACTTGTTGGCAAAATGGTGTCTGTCAGTAAATTCACAAACTTGTTAGTATTTCTGATTGACATCATTTGTTGGTACATTTGAGTTTTGTGTCAGAAAATGTACCCCCCCCCAAAAAAAGTTTTTTCCACCCCCCCCCCAACTCCAGGAAAATCCTTCAGCCAACATTGTTAAGGTTAGCGAAACTGCTTCTACGGGTATGATAAGTAAGACTAATTGCAGTGACACCATGTGGAATCTCAATTGAGTATGCTTACTTTCTTTGAGTATTTGAGTACAGATTACACAACCAACCTGTAAAAGTTTCGGTTCAATGCAGAATCATGAGCAAGGTGTGCAAAAGCTTTCATCATTTTTTTTTCTTTTCCAGAAAACACTTGGAGTGAAAAGTGCAACTTTTTTGTAAATGCTGAATATATGTGGGGGTGTTCTATGAATTGAAAGCACTTCGGACAGAATAATTTTATTTTAGGGTTATTGGTCCCTTTACCAACTTAACATCAAGATGGCTTTCTCGGATGATACTTTGTTAATGTTGTTGTTAGATAATTACCAGCATTGCACCTTTCGTTTAATACTTAAAACAGTGACATGATTGATAGTCTTTTTGTAACTGTATTTTTGGTTACCGTTCTCAGGTTTTTAAAAGTGTTGCCTCTGTCTGGCCAGTTGAATTGCAGGTTCCTCGATGTTATTATAGTTGCTCTTGCCCACAACAAAATGCGGCAAATTTCAAGAGGAGAGAGATGCTCTTCACAAACTAACTCCACTGTTACTTGTTGCATTATATCCATGTATCTCTTTATCGACTCGCTATATAACCCATGAATAACCCCAGAGTTTTTTTTTTTTTTTTTTTTTTTTTTTGGGGGGGGGGGGGGGGCGGCGTCTGTGACTGGGCTCAGTGTGTTTTGGTTGACCTTACTCATTGTGTCTGAGTGTGAATGGAGAGTCACTGATCCCATTGAAGTTGACCGACACTTTAGGAAAAATAAAATAATAAAAATGACGATGAACTCTCACTCACTCCTGTTAATGCAACTGTTTTGATTGAAATTTACACACAGACAAAATTCTTTGAATGTATATAAAGGGTGTTGTGCACTTTGCAAAGGTGGGACGGAGTAAGGCCTATAGGTCTGTAATCTGAACATAATCTATTGAGGGTTCTATAGCAATGACATCGTCCCCTCCTTCACCCCTCCCCCTCCCATCCCCCCAAATGCCACTGCAACGACCCATTGCATTGACCCATTGCAATGACCCATTGCATTCACAAACATGTGCTTTTAACCTTTCTGTGACTGCAAGTGTGAAAAATCAGTCAAAAAATGTTGATATACTTGCCAAGGTATGTCTAGTGCACTTAAAAAGTCAAACACTGTCAAACCTTATGTGTTTAGTAAGTACGTTTAACAGGTCAGAATGAGTGGACCAGTTTTTTGATTGTCTTGTATTGTTCAGGGTGGTCAAAATGACAATAAAAACCAGTCAAAAATGCCCCCTGTGTGCACATTTGGGTCAACAGCAGGCATGATATTCATCCTACTTTTGTAGGAAACCCTACCTTTTGATTTTGAAAATCCTACCATGAAACCGGGTTCCGACTAACTTCAGAGCATGGCAACTTTCCTTGTGTTATCATTTTATTGTAAATACCGATATAAAACAACAGTGTCCTTGCTATATACATGGCTATAGAGGTAAACTGCTATAGGCTAGTATATATGCCTAATGATAATGGCAAACATTTTTCCTACCTTTTCATTTTCTCACAATATCATCCCTGGTCATCAGTCAAAACAGGCAGTTGACTGATTTTGACCACTGTAGGTACTTGCTACTAAAGTGCAGCTTATAGTAGCAAGAGAGTTTTTAGTACACCTCATAAGCCAATTTTCGCCCACATGGTCACTGTTTTCCTAACTCATGGTCATGCAGTGGACCATTAATCCAGTACTTCAGTTGCAAATGTTCATTTCCACTCTCTAGTTTTCAAGAAATACCGGTCTATCACACACAAAAAAAACCAAAAAAAAAAAAAACCTGTGAATTAAGATTCTTCACAAAAGGTGGGTCACGTTTTTTTTGAGAAAAACAATGCAGAAAAGGTTGCCGACAACGATTTGTAAATTTGACAGAACAATTCCTGTTTTCTCTAAGATGAAAAATACTTCAGGCGAAATAATTTTCTCAGGATGATTCAATCACCCAGTCAGTTTTAAGATAATAAGTTTATTAATTTTGAAAATCTGGTAATTACCGATATTGTACCTGACCTTACAAGTGGTGACCCGTAAATCCCGGAGGAAATATTTTCTAAAATGGGGGGAAAAATTAAATAAATAAATGTAACAAAAAATTTCAATCACCAGTTGTTCATGCATACCCTAGTGTCTTTTTGTTCATACGCGATACAACCCATTGCCTCCATTCTAGTAAAGTTGGAATAACTTGCACGTTATTTCATTCATACTCACAGTCCATTGCTCTCTTGTTCATTCAGCTATCAGTTTTAAATTCCGCCCCCCCCCAAAAAAAAATAAAAAAAATAAATACCTTTAATACAAGATGGTGATTTTCTTGGTTGATTTTTACGTGGCGGCTCGGATGGCCATTAGACAAGCCTGACCGGCTCAGGACTTTGGCTCCGTGCTTTGGCTCAGTGCAGGAATTGATACAAATAAAATACCCCGATCAAATAGTTAGGCCTATGATTTTATGACGTCACATACTGTCACATGTGAAAAAAAAAAAATCATTCTATTATTTGTATCTCACTGGTGATGAAACCAAGGATTCCTCAGTTTAGCACCCTATAAGCGCTGTAGCTCAGAAGCTTGAAGAAACCTGACAAAGTAGTGTTCATTTTCTTCATTAAGATGTGGGAGGAAAATCCCCGAGAAATATTCTAGGGATAATCAAGCTCTGGGCCCAATTTCATAGAGCTGCTGGGCAGAAAATTTTGCTAAGCAAATATATTTGCTAAGCAATATTTAACAGACTACCAGCCAAAGTACACTCATTTTGTGTGAAGGTTTGGCTGGTAACCAACAAAATCTGCTAAGCAAATATTTCTGGTAAGCAATTTTTTTCCCCTGCTAAGCAGCTCAGCAGCTCAGCAGCTCAACAGCTCAGCAGCTCTATGAAATTGGCCCCAGGTCTCAGTACAAGCGGGATTCATTATCAGAACGATATGTATTAAAGGGATAGTATCGACACGATCAACAGGGCATGGAATCGGAGTGCTAGTTTTAGATTTTACTCATTGACTGAAAATAATGCTCCACGTGATGTGGTCATATTACCATTGCTGCTGCATAAATGAGCCAGTAAATTTCAGTCACTGTGTTCTTCTCAAACTAGGATTCCATGCCCTGATGAAAGTCTGCTCCGATCGTGACTATACTGTGACAGTTCCTTTAATAATAATAATACAAAGTTCATAATCCAACTAGGCTAGTATATAGTTTTGTCAACATTTAAAGTTAGGGCTGTAGCCAAGTGGGGGGAGGGGGAGGGGGTGTGAACCCGGCCCCCAGAATCAAACCTCAGTTGGCAAAATCGAGTCTCAGTCGGTAAATACATGCAGACTACCAAATCAAACCATCGAGGCAAGTTTATAATTTTTTTTTGCCGAAGTGATTTAATTTCAGGTGATTTTTTAAAAAAAATACCTATCGTCTCCCTCGTTCTGCAATTTTTCAGGGTAATTTTGTACACCTACCCCTCCCCCTCTCCCTCAAAATGTTCTCACCCGTCATCCAGTGATTTTGAAGGTGTTCAAATTTTTACCGTTGCTAAATTCAGTCAGCAAATTAGCTTCCCCTCCCCCAACAAAAATTGCTGTGCTTTTGCCATGGCCCTGTTTAAAGTTTCAGCTGAAAGTATGGTGTACTAAAGCAACAAAATTTGAAATACTTCTCTCTCTTTTTTTTTTTACTGATATTGTTTCCTTTTGTAATCTGATTGAGGGAAAAGTAATTGGAAAAGTTTAAAATGTAAGAAAAGAGAGAAAGAAATAGAAACCAATTTCCAAATTTGATTTCTAATTCCATTCAGACTCATTTCGTAAAATACCTTTTCAAAAGCATAAAATATTGACAGAGAGTTGATCTTTGACATATAATAATAAAATTCCCGTGAGCTTGTCATTCTGATTAAAATCCACTGGCGTAACTTGAAGAAAGGAACCACTTACAACCACACTTATGACAGTAATGACAAAAGGACAACAAAAAGAACTTAAACAAAATAACTAGACGTCAAATGTAATCATTGCACACTTTTGACGTTCTGTTATTTAAGAATTTTTCAGATACTTCTTTTCAGAAAAAAATATAGCCATGAAGTAACAGATGTTTGTCTGCATTTTTATTAAATTCCTTATTCTTTGGTTTTGATTTCTTAATAAATACCTCTTTTGGTTATTGAATCGAAAGTAATTTGAAGCGGAATTTCATGTCTTTTGTCGGGCGGATTCCGTTTTGTAGACTGTTTGTGTTTGTTGTGATGAATTTTCTGATTAAAAATGACAATAAAATAAAAGTTAATGTCCGATCAGTTCTAAAGACAGACTGATGAAGAGTTAAATCAGTTTTGAATGAGTAGTATTTTGGGAATTAAATTAGAGAATTAGCTGTTGCAAACTGCTTACCAACCTACCTGTAATATAAATCATAGTGTTAGCCAGAGGGGTGTCTGGGTGTCTTTTGGACACCCTGTTTCAATTTTGGACACCCTATTTCATCTGTCATTTACATGTAAAAATGTATTTTAAGTGAACAATTTGGACACCCTGGTTTGAAATTTCCAGTAAATTTGGACACCCTATTTCTAAATCCTGGCTAACGCCTTGGTATAAATACAAAATAATGGTTATTTTCCTTACGTTTCAACCAAGTGTATTCGTACTTTGCCTCTGAGAAAGAACCTGCTAGGTTCGAAACGTAAGGCCAATATAACCATTATTTTGTATTTGAAGAATTGTTAGGTTTGTATTTTGATAAGCCGAAAAGTGTTTCTTAAGTCTCCATTCAGTCCATGGAAAGGTACAATACTTCAAAATAACTTGGACGTCTCCACTCGTGGAAAGTTTGCATACTTGAAAAATAATTGTAATAAACTTCAAGAAGGGGAAAATGTGAAACTTCTCCTGGAGACGATCAGAGCATACTGATAAAAACGTCGAGTTGAAACCATCGGTTCTTTTCAGAAGTAATTACTACTCGATAGAGAAAAAAAAAAATTCACATGGTGTCACCGCAAACAGTCTTTACTAGAAACTGGATAGTTTCCTTTAAAAAAAAATACTACAAAATTATACATCAAAATGATGGCCAAATCATTTGCCGTGTTCTATAAAACTTTCATTAGATTTGGTTGTCTGTTTTTTTATAATTTTTTTTTCCTTTACGTGTGAATGAACGGAAATACGGCATGTATGGCATGAATGACCCTTGTGCTTTCCAACTCCTGTCAACTAAATCCAAGAAAACTGTCCCAGAAACATAATTGGGCAGCTTATACATGGCAAAATGGTGCATAACTTTTTAGTTTTAAAATGGTGTAACATCCAAAAAATACAGGATCTTTTTTGGAGATGCCCTGTACATTTTGCACCACAACTCTTTAACCCACAAAATCCACAAAATTCTGTTCTTTAGCAACCTTCAGTAACCTTCAGTACATAGCCTACATGTACAAGCCTGCTGTCCTTTCCAAGTAATCTTACAAAATCAACTGTGTGCCACCCAAGGCCACTGTAAATGTTTGAACATATTAGTATGGCCTGCAATGTATCAATGGGTGACCACCTTACCCTGCAATCTCAGTGGTGTGACAGTGCACAGAAGGGTAACCATAGGAGGCCACTGGCAACAGCTAATGGCTTGGAGTGGCCTGAATGGGTTGTTTCAAAAATTGCACTGATTGTAGGAGGGTTAATAACCAAAAATCGTAGGGCTTGTTAAACATTCAAAAATAGGGGACTTTTTTTGGTGGAACGCCTTGTACTTTTTACGCCACACTCTGAGTGCAAAAGATTGGTAAGACTTGCTTTAAGTGCGAAAAGGTTATTGGTCTCAAACAAGAGTCAGTTCTGAAGGGAATTTTATAGCCATCTGTCTCACTGTTCACCTGTCATTAGCTATCAGACCAGCGCCCCTTTCAATTAGGGAGGTGTTTTTATGGTCCACTATCAGGCATTCAAAATGCCTAAATAAAGGCAGGAATTGTTACCGAGGCCAAATTAATGGTTACATTGTGGTGCAACACTTTGAATGATCCTTTCATTCAGTGGTGGAATTTCTCAATTTGCAAGGCTTGTTTACACTTTACGATTGTCCCAGTCGCTTTGGAGATATATTGCAAAGTTGATTTTCCAAGTTTTTTTTTTACGTCTGGCTTTGTCACGGAGCCTACCGGTTCTGACAAGGGAACACCCAGACCAACTGTGGTGAACAATCGCTTGAATTCTTGTGTGATTGTAACGTAGTTTCAGCCACAAAGGCCACTTCTTAACTCGGATTTCTTTTTGAGAGAAGTTAGCATGAGTCGAAATTTCAAGACGGGCCAAAAGTGATGGAACACATAGACATTGCACTTGAACATGCATTATGGGCAAACAAAAAAGCGTAGTTTATTCAGGAATGTTTTGAATTCATTCAGCGCTGAGCACCTGCGTCTTGAAGAACTCGTTGATCGAATAAGAACTGGCGTGCTGAAACACTGATAATGCTAATAAAACCCTGCTGCCACACAGAGAAATAGTGCAACTAACTTCTGAAATACCACTCTATTGTCATGTTGGTTTTGTTACTGTATCAATAATCTGGGTCACTCAATATACATTGTGATTCCTTCCACCTCTCCCCCCCCCCTCCTCTTTCCCTTCAATGTTTGTTCAAAATAACTACATTCGTTGAACTTTTAACTGCATTCGTTGAGTGCAGAAGTACAAAAGTGTGTCGCACTTCCGAACAATGCATTCACCATTGGATAACACCAACATAAGCATTGGTAAAGTTAACCCTCCTACGATCAGTGCAATTTTTGAAACAACCCATTCAGGCCCCTCCAAGCCATTAGCTGTTGCCAGTGGTCTCCTATGGTTACCCTTCTGTGCACTGTCACACCACTGAGATTGCAGGGTAAAGTGGTCTCCCATTGATACATTGTAGGCCATACTAATATGTTCAAACATTTACAGTGGCCTTGGGTGGCACACAGTTGATTTTGTAAGATTACTTGGAAAGGACAGCAGGCTTGTACATGTATGTACTGAAGGTTGCTAAAGAACAGAATATATTGGTTGGGAGTGGCTTCAATGTGTAGGAGGGCTTTTAATGTACATGTATGAGTGTGCACACTTTTATAGTTTGATGAAATTCTTGCGTCGGGTGATAAAACATTGCTTTAATTTTGCCCTGTACACTTTCTTTAAATCATGATGTACGTGCATTTTTAACAACCAACCTGTGAACAAGTTTCGGCTCAGTGCAGACGTGGAGTTTAAGTCACGAAAATAGCGTGAAAGAATTCACAATTTTTACACTTGGAGTAAAAGTTGCGATTTGGCAACCTTTTTTTTAAGGAAATGCGCATAATTTGTTTGTGTTTTTTCTGAACTGAGAACACTTCAGACAGAATCATTGTTCAGGATGATTGGTACCTTGACCAACTTCACATCAAGGTAGCTTTCGGATAATAATTTGGTAATTTTATAATCAGCTAAATTACCTTGCTTAAAGGGCCAATGTCGTCACGATCAACAGGGCATGGAATCGGAGTCCTAGTTTTAGATTAACTCGGCGACTGAAAATAATACCCCACAGGCTAAGGTCATATTACCATTGCTGCTGCATAAATGAGTCAGTAACTTTCAGTCACTGTGTTCATCTTAAACTAGGACACTGATTTCCATGCCCTGTTGAAAGTCTGCTCTGATCGTGACGATATTGTACCTTTTAAAGCCAGCATACACTTTGGGTAAAATGTCTGTAAATGCATCCATACTTTATAAGAATCAAGAGATATGTACAGAAACCAACCAATGTCTGTAAATGCATCCATACTTTATAAGAATCAAGAGATATGTACAGAAACCAACCAATGTCTGTAAATGCATCCATACTTTATAAGAATCAAGAGAGATGTACAGCAACCAACCAATGTCTGTAAATGCATCCATACTTTATAAGAATCTAGAGATATGTACAGAAACCAACCAATGTCTGTAAATGCATCCATACTTTATAAGAATCAAGAGAGATGTACAGCAACCAACCAATGTCTGTAAATGCATCCATACTTGATAAGAATCTAGAGATATGTACAGAAACCAACCAATGTCTGTAAATGCATCCATACTTTATAAGAATCAAGAGAGATGTACAGCAACCAACCAATGTCTGTAAATGCATCCATACTTTATAAGAATCAAGAGATATGTACAGAAACCAACCAATGTCTGTAAATGCATCCATACTTTATAAGAATCAAGAGAGATGTACAGCAACCAACCAATGTCTGTAAATGCATCCATACTTTATAAGAATCAAGAGATATGTACAGAAACCAACCAATGTCTGTAAATGCATCCATACTTTATAAGAATCAAGAGATATGTACAGAAACCAACCAATGTCTGTAAATGCATCCATACTTTATAAGAATCAAGAGAGATGTACAGAAACCAACCAATGTCTGTAAATGCATCCATACTTTATAAGAATCAAGAGAGATGTACAGCAACCAACCAATGTCTGTAAATGCATCCATACTTGATAAGAATCTAGAGATATGTACAGAAACCAACCAATGTCTGTAAATGCATCCATACTTTATAAGAATCAAGAGAGATGTACAGCAACCAACCAATGTCTGTAAATGCATCCATACTTTATAAGAATCAAGAGATATGTACAGAAACCAACCAATGTCTGTAAATGCATCCATACTTTATAAGAATCAAGAGAGATGTACAGAAACCAACCAATGTCTGTAAATGCATCCATACTTTATAAGAATCAAGAGATATATGTACAGAAACCAACCAATGTCTGTAAATGCATCCATACTTTATAAGAATCAAGAGATATGTACAGAAACCAACCAATGTCTGTAAATGCATCCATACTTTATAAGAATCAAGAGATATGTACAGCAACCAACCAATGTCTGTAAATGCATCCATACTTTATAAGAATCAAGAGAGATGTACAGAAACCAACCAATGTCTGTAAATGCATCCATACTTTATAAGAATCAAGTGATGTGCACAGAAACCAACCAATGTCTGTAAATGCATCCATACTTTATAAGAATCAAGAGATGTGCACAGAAACCAACCAATGTCTGTAAATGCATCCATACTTTATAAGAATCAAGTGATGTGCACAGAAACCAACCAATGTCTGTAAATGCATCCATGCTTTATAAGAATCGAGAGATATGTACAGAAACCAACCAATGTCTGTAAATGCATCCATGCTTTATAAGAATCGAGACATGTGTACAGAAACCAACCAATGTCTGTAAATGCATCCATACTTTATAAGAATCTAGAGATATGCACAGAAACCAACCAATGTCTGAAAATGCATCCATACTTTATAAGAATCAAGAGATATGTATAGAAACCAACCAATGTCTGTAAATGCATCCATACTTTATAAGAATCAAGAGAGATGTACAGAAACCAACCAATGTCTGTAAATGCATCCATACTTTATAAGAATCTAGAGATATGCACAGAAACCAACCAATGTCTGAAAATGCATCCATACTTTATAAGAATCAAGAGATATGTATAGAAACCAACCAATGTCTGTAAATGCATCCATACTTTATAAGAATCAAGATATAAAAACCAACCTGTGAAATTTTATTGTGTCCTTAACAGGGAAATGGTGAAAAGGCATTTTGGATTTTTTGTATTCATTCCAACGTGAAATTTCCATCTTTGGATGACAGAAATTAATTTTGGGGGAGAAAAAAAATCACTAATTTGACTAAAACGATAGCACCTGCGACAGAAATAATTGAAGGTACATGTATATTTGATACCATCATCAACTATGCAGGTACACCAAGTATGCTTTATGTAACACTGTGATTATTTATGTTTTTCGAGATCAATACCAAATAGAAGTACAAAAATTGTGACTTCCTGATTATTGGCCTTGTGCCCAGCAGTGACAATGAAAGCACCACTTGATAACAATCTTACACAGTTTACACATACCTTACTCAATGGCCATTGAAAAAAATCTATCCAAATATTTGTATAATGTATTTTTGTTGCAATAATATTTTCGTGCATTGAGATGCTTTGATCTGAAACGCTGTTGTTGAAGAAACGCCCTTGAAAAAAAAAAAAAATCATATTTGATTTGTGACTAAATGTTTTTGGAGCTTGCGCTCATTCAATTTCTTTTAATAACTTCTATAAATTAAATTAAATTAAATTTTTATATTGCTGTTTGCTTCTTTCTGTAGTGTGCGTTTTTTTTCCCCACCTTGATGATAGCTTTTTGTCTTGTTTAAGCTGACCTCAAGTCGACCGTGAGTCCTTCTGTCCAGCGGTGGCGCCAGACCTGTTAAACTGGGGGGGCAAGAGGGGGGGCAAGCTTAAATTTAAGGGGGGCAAACATTAATCTTTAATGTAATTTTGTACTGCGGAAAAAGCATTGACTTAACATCGGGGCATTTACCCCCCACGTAGCGCCGCCACTGCTTCTGTCTATCTTGTCCGGATGGGCTTTGACAAACTCGGTTACAAACAACTTAGATTTTTGTGCGTTTACAAACACTGTCTGTGAAAATGTATTTTATATTCTTGAAAATTTTTCATTTTTTTTCTCCAGAATTAGTGAAGTCTAATCTGAGGTCCTTTGAAGTGGACGGGGTGAAGGATTACTCCCAGCTTGTAATAGACAACAAGGCGAATGAGCTTATCGTGGGTGCCAGGTGAGTAGAAAATATTTCATAGCTCATCATGAACAATGACAAACTGACAACTGAAAGATTTCAGACAATGAAAAAGTCACAAATAATAATATAGGTTTTGACCAAAAATTGGTAATAATTCCACCAGTACTTTTCTTAGGAAACTAACTACCCCAAAATATGAACCTTTTGTTTGATTATAATACACGATTCTTATAAAGCGCGTACGTATCCTAGCAACTAGATCAAGGCGCTGTACATTATTATCCCTGCTCATCAGGCGCTTAAATCTTTCCTGCTCATCAGGCTCATAAATTATTCCTGAAACCATCTCAGCTCCCTGGGGAGTACATAGCTCATTTGCTGCCATTTCGGCACATATAGGGCTGATCAAACACAACAACCAACTCTACCCTCACAGGTACCCATTTACTCCTGGGTGGAGAGAAGCAATTGTGGTAAAGTGTCTTGCTGAAGGACGCAGGCACCATGGTCATGGCCAGGATTCGAACCCACATTCTGATGACTCAGCCATCAGAACACAAATCTGATGCACTAAACTGCTCGACCATGGCACTCCACACATAATAATTCAATGTAATTTGCATATTTTGGGGGAAGTACCCCCAGAACCCCCACCCCCCAGACACAGCTGAAGGGAAGGGGAAGGATTATGGGGAAGATCTAGCGTGGTGTTAGTCCAGGACCAATTTCATGGAGCTAAGCAGATTAAGGAGATTGGTTATTGGTTACCAGTGAAGTTTTCCATTAAAAGCAACCTACAGAATTTGGCTGGTTGTCTGTTTGGAAACTGCTTAGCAAAAATATTTGCATAGCAAAATTGTCTGCTTTAATTCAATTCAATTCAATTCAATTCAATTCAAAAAACTTTATTTATCCTTAATTAGGCAATTACCTGTGATTGGAAATCTCCATATTAAAACAATCACAGCTTAGAGCTTACTAGATGACAAATACAACAATAAAATGAAGTAAAAAAATAATGTAAAATAATGGTTTTAAAAATCCACAGTTATCATTATTTAAAAATATACACATCTACATACAAAACAGTCTATTATTTACACATAAAATTCAAGAAAAATTGTGATGAACCAGACCCCCCAAGTAATAATGCTTTAGCTGACGTATTTGTTTTCCTATGTGGTTGTTTGACTGCCAGACTTCCCAAATGTCCGAATACTGGCGGCGCATCCCTGAACTACAGAAGAAAAAAATCCACCTAAATCAAACAATATTGTTATAGTTTCATTTCATGTTGTTTACTCATAAAAATGTAATTGTCTCCATCGTTCACGACCAATTATCTACTGACCCCTGGATATTACTGCACTTTGTGTCAGGTTCACATGTAGCCTGTCAATAAATATGTCTACATTTCAAAATAAACATATGCGCTTAGAGTAGATAAACAAACATCCATCCAGAGAGGCAGGGTTTGTTTTGGAACCACAACCCATGCACCAGGGGCCAAGGGAAAGTTTGTTTGAAAAACCTTTTAAAAGAGGGGTGGGGGGGGGGGGATGTCTCCCCTAAGGGCAGGCCTTCCAGTTTTACATGGGCGGGGAATGCCGAATGTGATTTTAATTGGCATCATATTTTTTTTCTTCATATTTTGGAAAATGTCTCGTCAGCAAAATGTTAGGTTCTGTATTTCCAAGAAATATATAATTTATGGATGGAGACATTTGTGAATGTATGTGAGTCCCTTTATACATGTACATGTACGTTGTACCAGGGAAGTGTGTGACCCCTGGTTGACTTTCCCTAATCCCAGATCAGGTTGTCTTGGTATAGACCCATTCCTTTCACCCACTACACTAGTTCTTCTGTGCATTCAGATTTTAATTACCCGATTACAAAATAACTGAATTATAATCTTTAAAAAAAAAGAGCAAAATAATGGTTATTGGCCTCAGGTTTCGAAGCTAGCATGTTCTTTCTCAAAGGCAAAATGGGACGAAATACAAACATGTATACGAAAAAGAAAAATGATTTAAAGTTGGTGACGAAAGCAAAAATACTGAGAAAAATGTTTCCATCTGAAATGCCTGTCATTTGTGAAACAACATGAAATGTTTTATAATAAATTTGAAATGGATCAATGTGTATACCTTTTTTTTCCCATGTTAGACTCCGTACAAACAAAGCTCAATGCATTTGAACTCTTTTCATGTTTAACCCTCCTACTGATAGACCATTTGAAACCATTCAAAATTTCCACTTACCAAAATGCCCATTGGTTTTGTACACACATGGTTATACCATTTGAACAGTGTTGGTAGCAAGCTTTACTACCATTCAAATCCATTCAAATCCATTCAATTGCATTGAGGGTCCATTGATTCACCACTTAGAACTATCCAAACAAGGTTTTGTATTAGCTGTACTACCATTTGGAAAGATCCAAACAAGGTTTTGTATTAGCTGACCTACCATTCAAAACCATTTGGGGGAATCAATACTGTACACAGTTATTTCACCATTCAAAACCACAAAAGCGAATGGTTTCAAATGGTAGATCAACTTGTATGAAAAAGGTACCAGAAGTAGGAGGGTTAATGTAACAATGAAATGAGCTGAAACTTTCACAGGTTGGTTTTTTTAAACGTATCTCTTGGTTCTTATAAAGTGTGGATGCGTTCATAGACATTTTTACCAATGGTGTACAAAAAAAGGCCAAAATATTAACTTCTGAAATTGTTGACACCTGTGCTATACTGTGCCATGGTATCTTGTATCTAGATTTGGTATCTCCGTTTTTTGTTGTAATGTCAGTTACAATTCAATATACATGTAGGAGAATGGTAGGAACCACTGTGAACAAGATTTCACCCTAAACATAAGCCTGACCAGTTTTAGTTTCTGTATTAAAACCCTAACCCCCTAGGTATTCTGGCTAGGAACCTTCCCGAACCCTCCAAAATCCATCAGTGCACTTTTGGAAACATGCCCTTATCTTCAAAATGCACCATGCATTTTCGTTGATTTTTTTTATGTTCAGCACTTATGGCCTGTACTTCTTGCCAGTGTAGTAATTTTGCCCCATTTGAAGAGGTGAAAGCACCACTTTCCAACAGTGCTGAATTTCTCCCCCAAAAAATGCCCCTTGGAGGATTTTGCAGGATATGGGGTGGTTAGGGTTAATCAAGAATTAAAGTACACAAATAGCCTATACAAATCTGCAGCATCCGGTTAACCATGGACTTGCCCTGAAGCTGTTATGGTGTTTTGGGGTATGTTTTAGAGGTTCAGTCTTGCCATCAAACTAGTGCCTCTTCCATCATCAAAGAGTGATAAGTCTCACCTCCATGGTTTATCTTAGGATGTTTGCTCTGTTTTGCAAAGGAATAACAAACAGTAGCTCTGTTGATTGGGGGGTAGTTATGTTGTTTGACTCCAGAGGTCAGAGGGGGGTCTGTGGTCAGATGTGGTCAGTTTTTCAGCTGTCTGGTGTTGAGCTCAGTTGTGGTCAAACCATGGTTTTTGGGTGCGTCTTAGATCTAAATGGGCCAATTCAAACAGATAACGGCTTTCTTTTCTGGTTGTATCAAGTCATTTTGGAAGTTATCCCCCCCCCCCCAAAAAAATTGTTGTTAAAACCACATCCAACATTTCAGGATGTTATATGAATAGAATTAGTTTCCAGTTTTTTGTAGGACTATTCGGGTGGCATTAAACCATGAAAATAAGAACTCTGTTTAATATGGGTGCAACTAACCCAGAGCTGATGCACAATGGTGAAGCATTCACCCACCCTCCTTATTTCTGTTGGGCTCAATTGTCAATGAAGAACTGATGCACAATTCACACTAGATGTGAATCATATATATGTACAGTGTATGACTGGAAAGATTTCAGCCCTGAAATAATATATGTTTAAAAAAATTTTTTTTTACTTTTTTATTTTTTAGTAATAGTTAGTAATAGTTAGTAATAGTTAGTAATAGTTAGTAATAGTTAGTAATAGTTAAGAGATTAACGTATAGTGACTTTACTGTCAAAATCTCCAAATGATTACGTGATTTTTTTAGTGGGTGCAAAATATTGTAAACCATTGTTTAGATATAAACATATTTCAGGCCCACGCAAACATGTACCGTTTAAGTGTGGCTACAGTTAATTTTTCATCATAAAATTAATGAGTTTTGTGGCCATAAATATTTTTTATTGGTATGATAAATTTTAAATTTGGGCATCTGAACGCAAACATTGCCACCCGGACTTCCCGTTTTTTTTGTTCCTGTTTACATAGTTTAGACCATTATCAAGTAGTCAAATATTGTCATAATTTGCGGTTGACTAACCACGGCGGATTTTCACTCCCACATGCCGCCCGCAAAGAGTGGCGAAGTGTAGCTACCTTTGTCCAACTGTCCCTCCGAGCCACACATAAAAATTAAAAACCACAACAGCACATCGAACCTTTCTCTCATTTTGATTGTTGTCAATCTACAGGGGGATGGGATGTTTGCTGAACAAATCCAAAGACCTTCCCGTTAAATTTTTAAAAACTAACAGTGCTTATATGAGTGGGTGTCAGGATTTGCTGTAAACACTCTGCAGTTAATAAAGTCCCTGTACACTATTATTCCCAAGAAAAACAAACAAACAAACAAATATTTACAGGAACTTAACTTGGGGGTAAACCTGACAATAGTATTAGACATTCCTTGAAATATTTTTTTGTCAGGGGGAAATGATTCTGTTATCTTCCGGCCCAGGCATAAATTCCATGTTGAAATGAATACGGAAAATCTGACTGTATTTTCACAATTTTCTTGTAAAGGACACAATGAAATAAGTAAGACTAATTGCGGTGACACCATGTGGAATCTCAATTGAGTAGTAATTAGTTCTGAAAAGAACTGGAGGTACAACTCGACGTTTACTGATCGTCCTCAGGAGAATACTACTCAATTGAGATTCCACATGGTGTCACTGCAATTAGTCTTACTTATCATCCTCACCATGCAAAGCTACATGTTTTACACAATGAAATAAGCTGAAATGGTTACAGATCGGTTTTTATATATTTTGATTCTTATATGAATTTCCCAGTTATTTGACCAAAAGTATACTGGCTTTTACCTGGAAGAAAACATTTTATGATCCCTGATAAATCTTTCACATCTCATAAAATGACCCAGTTTAAGAATCCAGGAGCAATTGGGCACTTGATTCCTTCTTACTGATTACTATTCAAGATAACTTTATGGATCAGTTACAGCATAGACCAAGAACTCTTGCTATATGGTTACAATGATCTACAAAGAATGTGAATATAAAGAGTAGGTCAAGTGGATTGGGCCGCTCCCCAATGATGTCTTGATTATTATGGCCCAATTTAAAAACAAATTATGCCTGACATGAATGCTTTATTTATTTCTCTTTTTTTTTTAATCAATGAGGGCACTGCTTCCAAATGACTGGTCTTGGGTTTCAGTTTCAGAGATTTGGTACAATATTTTCATATTCATTATTGGGAGGGGGTGGGATGGGATGGGGTAGGATGGGATGGGGTGGGATGGGATGGGGGTGGGAGGGGTAGGGGTGGGGTGGGGGTGGGAGGGGGTGGGATGGGATTGGGAGGGGGTGGGGTGGGAGGGGAATGGAAGGGGGATGGAAGGGGATGGAAGGGGAGGGAAGGGTAGAGAGAGGGTAGGGAAGGGGCTGGTAGGGAAGGGATGGGTAGGGAAGGGACGGGTAGGGAAGGGACGGGTAGGGAAGGGACGGGTAGGGAAGGGACGGGTAGGGAAGGGTGGCGGGTAGGGAAGGGGGGCGGGTAGGGAAGGGGCGGGTAGGGAAGGGGCGGGTAGGGAAGGGGCGGGTAGGGAAGGGGCGGGTAGGGAAGGGGAAAGGTAGGGAAGGGGAAAGGTAGGGAAGGGGAAAGGTAGGGAAGGGGAAATGTAATAATAATAATAAAGATTTGTAGGGGGTGGGTAGGGAAGGGGGCAGGTAGGGGCAGGCTGGTAGGGAAGGGGGCAGGTAGGGAAGGGGTAGGGAAGGGAGGGAAGGGGGCAGGTAGGGAAGGGGTAAGGTAGGGAAGGGGGAAGGTAGGGAAAATTTCAGGATAATTTTGCATACTGTTTCTTGATAGATAACCATCTGTACCCTCCTGCCTTTTCCTGGATCTGCCCAGTCAAAGAGTGGATTATATATCTTTCCGGGATACAGATCCTTATGCTACAGGAAACTGAACTTGATTGGTGAGGTCCTCTTACTAAATACATCCATATCATTTTTTGTTTGTTTTCCCAACAGAGATTTGCTGGTGAGGTTAAGGCTGGATAATCTCTCTGTAATCCAGGTAAGTGGATCAAGTAGTGAGGTCAAATTGGGGCTCGGTTGTGAACATTTTTGACCTGTACTTCCAATTAGAATTTGTTATTAAACGGACACTGTAAGGTTCTTAGTATATTGTGGTTTCAGTTAGCCAGTAAGCAAATGCATAATCGGTTAGTGCAGTTTCGGTTGGTTAATGAGTTAACCGGATAACCATCCCAGAACTAATCTTTTTTAGACTTTGTTTGTACATGTATGTATTCACTTGTTCGCATTCTCATTGCCTTTCATAATTTTCATTCAAATTACTTTACTTGTGAACTTGTCCAGCTGCCTTTTGGTAATGACCCTAAAAGAATCGGAGCGAGTTATCCAAGCGACGTGTAAATTGGTTTTGAAGATGGTAGTGGAACCAACCATCCTGAGAAGTTATTCCATCTGACATGTTGTCATTTCATCTGACATGTTGTCATTTCATCTGACATGTTGTCATTTCATCTGACATGTTGTCATTTCATCTGACATGTTGTCATTTGTGAATAACAAATTCAAATGCCATCAACTGAAACGGTTCATTTCCACACTGGAATGAACACAAAAAATCTGAAAGCACTTTCATTATGTTCTCGTAAAAGACGGAACGAAAATAGTCTGAAACTGTCACTGCTTGGTTTTTGTACGTATATATATATATATATACTACTCAAAACAATTTAGGGAACACCGGAATAATCTCAGTTAAAGCAAGATCATTTATTTCAGATAAACACAATGTTTCACAGAATTGATGAGAAACAACTGCACAATGAAACAGATGATAAAAGGATGCATGTAGTGATTACACATTTCATGACATGACTAGTGAAAGAGAGAGGGGGTTGCAAATGAAAATCCCGGTTCATGGAACATTTCAAACCTATTTGATGTTAAAAATCCGGTGTTCCCTAAATTGTTTTGAGTAATATATATATGGACGCATTTATGGGAAATGTTTACAAAATGTGTATACTGAATTTTAACGTCATGTAATTTTAATTTTAATTCATATCCGGCAAAATGGACATACAGTGGCAAATTTTTAGTGTTAACTATAGTAGAAAAATTGGCTGAAGTACCGGTTAGCAAGCACCTTATTTCACCGGTTAGCAAGAAAATTGAGAGTTGCGCATGTGTGTTCACTCTGGTTTTGTATTGTTGAGTCACTCATTTGCTAGCAATAACGGCCGGCAAGTTAGCGTGCCTTTCTCTATGCTTAATGGTTAGCAGCGCTATGAAATGAAAAACGTACAGTAAGCCAAAAAAAATAGTCTGCTAAAAAGCAGCTCTGTGAAATTGAGCCCTGGTCAACAGTAGTCCATTAGACATTATGATATGTGGCTAGAAGCTTATAATGTCATTGCTCTTTAAAAAAAAAAATACTTAGCAGCCCACACTTCAAAGAAATAAAGTGACTATCTAACAATCAGCGGCTGACAAATGCTCCAAACATGACAAGCTGTTTCCATAACAGACCACACATCTGTCTTTCATCCAAGAAAACACGCAGTCGGCATGCCCTGTAATGTCATGACTCTTTGAACCAACGGCCCCTTAGATCCCGTCCTCCCACCAGACCAGACCCGGGGAGAAGAACCTCCTGCACCAAGTTCATGCCGGGGCGAATCCCTGTTAATTCGCTTGGCACCAAGGAAAGAGGAAAAAGCCAGAGGCGGTGATGGCGACTAAAATGATGTTATCATTGTAAGCCTTCTTTAACACGGCTGATGGCGGGTTGTTTAAAAGTCACG
Organism: Zoroaster sp. YZ-2022; assembly: GCA_029582265.1. Taxonomy (NCBI): domain Eukaryota; kingdom Metazoa; phylum Echinodermata; class Asteroidea; order Forcipulatida; family Zoroasteridae; genus Zoroaster; species Zoroaster sp. YZ-2022. The sequence goes on along the minus strand of CM055827.1, from coordinate 6,493,338 downwards.
GCCGGTCGTGGGGGGGTGGGAGGGGATATACAGGGTGTTGTTTTGGGTCAGGATGCGGACAAGGTTGTCTCATCCCTGTTATCTCCTTCAGCTTATTGTGAAGCCTGCACGCACGTGTCTGTGTGCATCGTCACTTTAAGAATTAAGAGATCAGCACAGGATACCAACATGTGAATATTTAAGTTTATTTCCTTGTGTCATTAACGAGATAATTGTGGAAATGCAATTGGGAAATTATTGGACTAATTTTACTCTTTGCTAAAGTGAAGGATTTTGAAGGATTGAGGTTACATGCTACATGCTCTTTGCTAAAGTGAAGCATTTTGGAGGATTGAGGTTATTAGGCATACTTGCCTTTCCATGGTACATGTACATCCATGTTTGTTGTAGTGATTACAAGGTCAGTGCTTGGGTCAGTGGACACATGTGTGTATACATGTCATGTGCTTGCTTTACTACTGAAGGATTTTGGAGGATTCAGGTTATGTGTAAGCAAGTGGGCCTAGGGAGTTAGGAAGGATTCAGGTTATGTGTAAGTAAATGGGCCTAGGGAGTTTGGAAGGATTCAGGTTATGTGTAAGCAAATGGGCCTAGGGGGTTAAGAAGGATTCAGGTTATGTGTAAGCAAATGGGCCTTGGGAGTTAGGGAGGATTCAGGTTATGTGTAAGCAAATGGGCCTAGGGAGTTTGGAAGGATTCAGGTTATGTGTAAGCAAATGGGCCTAGGGAGTTTGGAAGGATTCAGGTTATGTGTAAGCAAATGGGCCTAGGGAGTTTGGAAGGATTCAGGTTATGTGTAAGCAAATGGGCCTAGGGAGTTAGGGTCCAACAAATGGACTAGTAACTACATGTAAGTAATAAACTTCCACATATAGATACATGCATAGACAAACTGGTAGATTACCTGCAGATTACCTGCAGATAGGTTCGAAACATAATTAAGGCCCTCTAACTACTGAGGCGTATGGTCCTCTTACAGCTAATTGAGCAATCGTAACTATTTGGCCCAAACTATTCATTAAGATAAAGGAGACCAAATGGAGATGGGCAGGCCATGTGTTAAGGGTCCAGGACAACAGGTGGACTAGGCGATTGACAGAATGGCAGCCTAGAACAGGCAAGAGAAAGAGGACGGCAAAAGAAAAGATGGAGAGATGACATAACAGCACACATGGGCAAGGCAACATGGACAAGAGTGGCTAGAGAGAGAGACAAATGGAAGTTTTATGAGGAGGGCTTTGTCCAACAAATGGATGAACTATAGCTTTGATGATGATGATGATGATTCATTAAGCTGGCTTCATTCTTTTACCAGATTTGAAAGCAACTGTTCTGTCTCCTGACGATGACGAGAGGAGACTATAGTCGAATCGTTGAGAACAAACCAACCGGCTCTTCTCAGAGCCATCACTTCTTCCATGAAGAGATTGTTACATGGTGTACCTGAAAGAACTCAAGTATCTATCTCCACAGTGCAAAGCCTCAAATCCCATGTGTTCTATCACAAAAGAAGTGATAATTGACAGTCCTTATACCTAGAAAACAGTGACTATAGTCTGAACATCAATGGCACTGCTACTGCTAATCCTTCACTAATCCTCCCTACACAATAGGCAGTAATCCCTTAATAACCCTTTTGTCTGACCCAGGAGGTGCGTTCAAGCATTGAAAAAAACTATCCACTCAATTGTGCGACCATTCGAATCGTCTTTTGAATAGTTATAGATTGATCAATGGACCCTAATTAGGACCGTTGGCCTAATCTGACATTGTGTTAAAAAATGGCGTGAGAGATTGACAGCAGATTCTTTCCACTCCTTGCATGAGCCGTTGAGGGCGCATGTTGCTAGATAACCGCTGATATCTGCAGTGGCTATCAGAAATACATAGTACGTTACGTACTTGAATATAGTGTAAGCACAATGTTCACTTGATGCCAAATTGTCCTTGTGGGTGGGTATTCACTATTACTAGAGGGCTTGATGCGCACAGAACAGATACAATGGAGAGAATCAGGCCATGCAGCCAGCCAGACAGACAGACAAGCACACAGCCGTGCACACACAACACACATAGAAACATACGTGACTGGCTCTGGCAAAACCCTAAACTCGGACCCAATTTTCAAAAGTGAGATTTTGGTATAGTTTGATTCTCTAGATTTTCCTCTCTTTTTTCTGATTTCTACAAATCAAATGAAAGAGGAAAATCTAGAGAATCAAACTAAACCAAAATCTCACTTCTACCCAATTTTCAAAATTGAGATTTTGGTGTAGTTTGAGATCAAACGTCTTCAACAGCTTCAAAATCGTGCTGCAAAATTAATTTTCATGGCTAAAAGTATGACCATGTCTTTCCCTCTCCTACGACAGCTTCACTGGCTTCCCATTCGAGACCGGATTGATTTCAAAACATAGACTATTGCCTATAAATGTGTTACTGACTCTGCGCCATTCTATCTCTGTGAGCTTATTATACCATACCAACCTAACCACAGTGGACTCCCGTTCAAATTCTGATTCCCGGATCTTCAAAAAGCCAACTACACATTTAACTGCAGCTAACAAGGGTTTCTATACTGCTGCACCCAGCATTTGGAATGAGCTACCATCTGGTATCCGTCATGCTTCTTCATTGAGTCAATTTAAAACATCTCTCAAGACTCATTTATTTTAGGCACTGTGTATTTTTAAATTGTACTTGCATCTCACTGTAAAGCGCTGTGATACCGTTTGTGTAAGAGCGCTATATAAATGCCTTCATTGTATTGTATTGTATTGTATTGTATTGTATTCTCTAGATTTTCCTCTCTTTTTTCTGATTTCTAGAAATCTGGTATCAAATGAAAGAGGAAAATCTTGAGAATCAAACTACATGTATACCAAATTCTCACTTTTGAAAATTGGGTCCAAGTTTAGGGTTTTGCCAGAGCCAATCACATTATACAACCAACTGATACAGTTTATAAACAGGTATGTTGGAAAGAAAATTTGTGGATGGCAATATGACAGACACACCCCCCCCCCCACACACACACACACGTGTGTAAACACCGGCATTCGGGGACTTCCTTTGTCAAATTCCTTTGTCCAAAAATACGGGGACGGATTGTTCTCCATTGTGAGAGCAACCGGGGACCATTGTCCCTTTTGTTATACGTCCCCGGTTTGAATGCGCTCACACACGCACACACACACCCTCACGCACATTGATTTGTGGGGTATTCCTTTGTTCGTTCTATTATCCCTTTTCCTTATAATTCTCCTGTGGGGTACAAGATTTTCTATAGTTACCTTGTGGGGTCCAATTGTTCTATTGTGTTTTGGACCCCACAACGAATGGTGTGTACGTTCACACACACACACACACACACACCCTCACGCACATTGATTTGTGGGGTATTCCTTTGTTCGTTCTATTATCCCTTTTCCTTATAATTCTCCTGTGGGGTACAAGATTTTCTATAGTTACCTTGTGGGGTCCAATTGTTCTATTGTGTTTTGGACCCCACAACGAATGGTGTGTACGTTCACACACACACACACAGTCACGCACCGTAATTGTGGGGACATTTACATGTTGTGAGACACAGTTGTGGGGACAAAAAATGACCGAAAATGTTATGGGGACATGAAAATGTCCCCACAGATACGGCGGTCTTGCCGTCCCTTTTGTTATCTGTCCCCACAACCCTGCCAGTGCCTACACACACACACACACACACACACACACCCACACACACCCTCACGCACATTGATTTGTGGGGTATTCCTTTGTTCGTTCTATTATCCCTTTTCCTTATAATTCTCCTGTGGGGTACAAGATTTTCTATAGTTACCTTGTGGGGTCCAATTGTTCTATTGTGTTTTGGACCCCACAACGAATGGTGTGTACGTTCACACACACACACACACACACACACACACAATAAAGATAGGTAGCAGTTGACGTCACACAATCCAAAATCGACTATCTTTACGAGTAATGACAGCACACAGCTATGCGATACACACGCGCGGCCTTTTGTCAAATTCCATGCATCACTGGTCGGTGAAGTACTGCACAGAGAATGCAGAAACTGCTCAAAGCTAAATCATAGTTGGCCATACGGAAATCTATCTACAGTTCATTAAAGTAATTACAAACAGAGACATAGGAATGACAGACAACCAAGCATTAACCCTAACCTTCCCAAATCCTCCAAAATCCTCTTTGCTGAAGTGAAGGATTTTGAAGGATTGAGGTTACATGCTACATGCTCTTTGCTAAAGTGAAGGATTTTGGAGGATTGAGGTTATTAGGCATACTTTCCTTTCCATGGTACATGTACATCCGTGTTTGTTGTAGTGATTGCAAGGTCAGTGCTTGGGGTCAGTGCTTGGGTCAGTGGACACTGTTTATTGCTCCCTGCATGGGTCCCTGGTCATGTACATGTATCACAGATTAGAAACACATGTGTGCATACATGTCATGTGCTTGCTTTACTACTGAAGGATTTTGGAGGATTCAGGTTATGTGTAAGCAAATGGGCCTAGGGAGTTAGGAAGGATTCAGGTTATGTGTAAGCAAATGGGCCTATGGAGTTAGGGTTAATGTATACAGAAAGGTGTCGGGTAGACAGTAAGATATTCCTATATGGAGTGACAGCAACACTGTAAACACCCTGTAAATAAAGACTTCCTTGCTTCCTGGGGAATAAATTTGCTGAGCACAGAAAATGTATGCTTAGCAAAAATAGGTTACCAGCCAAATTGTCACGTAAAGTATATTGCCTCTGGCTGGTTCTCAGCTTAAAATTGCTTAGCGTGTAAATTTGCTAAACAATATTTTCTGCTTAGCAGCTCTGTGAAATTAGGCTCTGATAACATGTTTGAACCACGCACGTACCTTTCTATGTACATTTTTAAAAATCCTCTTATGCTCATTTCATGGACAAAAAGACCCAAGCTTGCAGGTGTACAGCCAGGGTCTCGGAAAAAGGGGTCCTGAAAAATGGATTAGCCCTAACTCCCTAGGCCCATTTGCTTACATATAACCTGAATCCTCCAAAATCCTTCAGTAGTAAAGCAAGCACATGACATGTATGCACTCATGTGTTTCTAATCTGTGATACATGTACGTGGCCAGGGACCATCCCTGCATGCATGAAGCAATAAACAGTGTCCACTGACCCAAGCACTGACCATGCAATCACTACAACAAACATAGATGTACATGTACCATGGAAAGGAAAGTATGCCTAATAACCTCAAACCTCCAAAATCCTTCACTTTAGCAAAGAGCATGTAGCATGTAACCTCAATCATTCAAAATCCTTCACTTTAGCAAAGAGGATTTTGGAGGATTTGGGAAGAGGGTTAAGGAAAGTTTCAATGTCGTTTTCCCATATAGATAAAACAAGATGAAACAAGATGATGTGGTTAGGGTGAGAATCCAAGAGGATTTTGGAGGATTTGGGAAGAGGGTTAAGGAAAGTTTCAATGTCGTTTTCCCATATAGATAAAACAAGATGATGTGGTTAGGGTGAGATTTTGAAACTAATTACTGGATACATGTTTATTTGAACCCTGGATGTTTTTTTTTTAAAACCCCAGTGAAGGTTAAATAGGGTCTGTCTTTGAGCTAAAAAGCTATCTTGAGGGCAATTTCCGGTAATTACAATCATGAAACATTGCCAGTTTAATTGAGGAAGAGAAAACAAATGCTTTAAAAATGACTCATTTCTCGAAGAAATTGTGAGAAACATGTGTTACAGTAAGTAATTTATGAAAATGAATTTATCGTGGGGTTCCCGTCATGAATTCATTTCGACACTTGATTCCTGTTGAATCATGCATCTGACAATTCATTTGTGAAATGTCTCATTTTCAAAGGATTTCTTTTCTTTTCTAAAAGGAAATTATCACCGTTTCTAATAAAGAGGAACATTTTCCGGAAATTGCCAGTAAAAAAAAAAAAAAAATGTAAAACACGGGTGACAAGGTTTCAGAGCAGTTTTGAGTTTACAGAGGCAGAGAGAAGAGCGGGTTAACCGGAGAGGCTACAGGGGAAAATTTCACAGAGCTGTTAAGCAGGAAAAAAATTTGCTCAGCAGGTTTTGTTGGTTACCAGCTCAACTTTCATACAGAATGTGTGTACTTTGGCTGGTAGTCTGTTTTACTTTAACCCTAACCTTTCCAAATCCTCTTTGCTAAAGTGAAGGATTGAGGTTACATGCTACATGTACATGCACTTTGCTAAAGTGAAGGATTTTGGAGGATTGAGGTTATTAGGCATACTTGCCTTTCCACGGTACATGTACATCCATGTTTGTTGTAGTGATTGCAAGGTCAGTGCTTGGGGTCAGTGCTTGGGGTCAGTGCTTAGGGTCAGTGGACATTGTTTATTGCTCCATGCATGCAGGGAGGGTCCCTGGCCATGTACATGTATCACAGATTAGAAACACACGTGTGCATACATGTCATGTGCTTGCTTTACTACTGAAGGATTTTGGAGGATTGAGGTTATGTGTAAGCAAGTGGGCCTAGGGAGTTAGGGTTAATGCACAAATATTTGCTCGGCAAAATTCTCTGCTCTAGCAACTCTCTGAAATTGTCCCCATCAAACTATAAACCTGTACACCTGCTTCTGATGAAGACTGTGTGATTCTCTGTGACATTTCTGGGGCTGGAGTGTGACAGTTAGGAGATTAATCAGGTAGTCCCTCGCACACCTGTTTCTGGAACTCATTTGGTGTCTGGTACATTGGGTTAATATACCCCCAGAGTGTGGAGGATGTTGCCAGTGATGTCACCATCAGCCAAGGGGTAGCTAGCTAGCTAGCTAGCCTATTCATCAGTCATTTCTGAAGCCTAGTCATTGATGGTAAAACAGGCTTGCCATTGACCTTTCTGTATAGTGCATTACTTAACACATTACAGTGATCAATTATGATATTCAGTAAGAGTGATCATACAGTAGAATAGGTCATGTAACTTCAAGAGGCTATTTATGTACACTCTTTCCAGATGGTGATGTATCCCAGCTCCCCCCCCCCCCAAGATAGGAAATTTTTTAAACATGAAGTGTGGGCTCTTCAACAAGCATTTCCAGGTCTAGATAAGGTGTCCCTCTACCATTTGGGCTGTTGAATTGATTTATTGTCAAAATACTGTTTCTCAAATTAAGTCCCAAAGGAGATCGAAGCTGGAAAATGTTGTGGCTTCGTGCCTTTTGGGAGAGTGCATCCCTGAAAAAGTGCCTAACCGAAGAAGATAAGTTAATTGCACCCTCCCTTCCCCTCCCCTGTCATTTCCGTTCCCACTATCAAACCTCTCCCATCAACAAATCCCCCCAACTTCCCCCCCCCTTAAGTAACTTGTGCGACCTCAAAAACCTTTCCCCAAAAACCACATCATCCAATCCGATCAGGATAGGGGGATGGAACGAACATTCAAGGCTGAGTAATACATATATGTCACATAATTCGATAAGAATAGTTCAGAAACTGCTACTGTCATAGAATCACGACAACAGCTGGATTTTAGGTTCAAAGAGTCTAATTTTTTTTCCTGTTAGTTTTTGTTTGTTTGTTTGCTTGTTTTTTTTTTGTCTGGCAGGATTTACTCCAGTCAAACTTTTATGAGGGCTGCTTAAAAAATTGAAATGGAACGTCTGGGATTTGTGTGATTTATTTGATGGCCTGATTTGCAACAGTTTGTTTTTCGGTCGTAACATATAATGCAACTTGTCCAGTGTGATTTTTTGGGGGGGGGTTTTTTGTGGGAGGATTGGCAAGGAGAACAGCTGTTAACACAGAAAGAACTAAACAGTCCCTTTTGGGAACTACACGAATAAAAAAAATCACCCGGAATCAAATGAAAATGAACGGGGAAATGCCAATTGTCGGCTGTATTTGTTGTTATGATGCACGCACAAAACAAAATTTTGTGTCAACTTGGCATTTGCCATTTGAAATGATGGACTAACCTTCCCAAATCCTCCAAATCCTCTTTGCTAAAGTGAAGGATTTTGGAGGATTGAGGTTACATTCTACATGCTCTTTGCTAAAGTGAAGGATTTTGAAGGATTGAGGTTACATGCTACATGCTCTTTGCTAAAGTGAAGGATTTTTGGAGGATTGAGGTTATTAGGCATACTTGCCTTTCCATGGTACATGTACATCCATGTTTGCTGTAGTGATTGCAAGGTCAGTGCTTAGGGTCAGTGGACACTGTTTATTGCTCCATGCATGCAGGGAGGGTCCCTGGCCATGTACATGTATCACAGATTAGAAACACATGTGTGCATACATGTCATGTGCTTGCTTTACTACTGAAGGATTTTGAGGATTCAGGTGATGTGTAAGCAAATGGGCCTAGGGAGTTAGGGTTATTGAGTTCTTTCGGGTACACCATGTCACCCTGACAACAGCTAGAGCACACCAGTCGAAACATTGAGAACAAACCAACCGTCTCTCTTCTCAGAGCCACCACTTCTTCCGGGAAGAGATCATCTCATGGTGTACCCAAAGGAACTCAAATCCTGCAACTAGTTTTGGGGGTAGATTTGATATTTATACAAAATATTAAGTGAGATTTTTTGCTTTATAGATGAGGTTTAGAGGTCAGGTATTTTTTCTTGGCCATTACCTTTCATTATGTCTTGATTCATAGAGAGTAAGCATACTCGCAGAGGCATTTTTACCAATATTACAAATGTTGTATTGTCTCTCTAGAAGGAAAGTGATCGACACAGCTTCTGTCTTTTACAAAAGATGTATCCATGTAAGATACATTAAGTACGGTACTCAAATTCAGGCCTGTGATTTTTCAGGATTTTTCATGATTTCTGGATTTTTTTTATTTTTTTTTTACAAATCTCCCTTTGCCTCAAACTGTTCTTGAAAGAAGAAAAGTAGCCACCAAGGAAAGAAAGAAGTAGCCTGTATTGTGTCCAAACCTCTAGCTTCTTGTTTGTGGGGATGTGGAGAGTCTGTAAATCCTCCAAAATTAAGGAGGTTCGGGGGGGGGGGGGGGGGGCTTTGTCCTCTAGACCAAAGGGAGACATACATGTAGGCCGCTACCATTTTTCAGGATTTTGTACTTTTGTCAAATCACACCCCTGTGAATTAAATTCTGATCACAATACTCGAACATACGTAGGCTATGTGTACACTCATCATGACGATTATTAATTCAACAGAGTTTTCATACATCTTTACTCTGCTGCGAGTCTGCTTTTCATTAAGTAATTTTGTTACTTTTTGGATTATGTGTGGGTGTGTTGGCCTTGGAAATTAACCAGCTCACTAAATAACTGACATATTTCGGAGGTAACACTCATCTTGTGTGCAATTTATAAATAGTATTTAGTTAGGCATGTATGTAAAACAGTTTTCTGGTCTGGCGATAGAGAAATTTTTCAAACGAGACCGGCAATCAAATATCACTGATATTGATTACAAACTCTTGCCCATGTTCATGTGTTTGTATTTTCTAATCAGTCTGATGTTTCCTAGACCCGTAGTGAAGGTCTCCAGCATGAATTCACATTACCGAAGATGTCTAACCACATTGGTATTTCTAAGACGTAGCCTATTCTTAAAACATCTGTAATTGTGATCTCTGCATTTGGTCCGATCCAGTTGCGCTGTTCTGAATGCAAAACTGCAATAACAAAATTACGCAAATGTATATTTTTCGGTGACACTGCTCGACTTTTAAAGCAATGGTTTCAGAATTGGCAGGGGTCGAAATAAACACCAGTCCGCTAGTCCGAGGCTAGTGGTTTTAGCAGTGGGACTACTAGCTGCTGGGGTTTGGGTAGTCCGATGGGCTAGTGAAAAAAAAAATGAAATAAAAATACGCAAAAAACATTGAGTATGATCTCAGCATGATCTCAGCAAGAACATGTTGCTCACTAGCTCATGGTTCATTTCTTTTTCTTGTACTTATATTCACTTTTTTTTCAGGACTACTAAAAAAAATGACTAATAAAATTTTTACATGACTAGTCCCGTGGGCTACCATAAAATTCAAGTTAATTTCGACCCATGATTGGTCATTCAAAACAAAATGTTCAAATGTTGAGGTGTAAAGAAGTTGATGATGTCAAGACAAAAATTATTGCCAATAAGTTTATCAGAAAGAGCACCCTTTCCAAAATTCCATGTTTGAATGAATATGAAAAATCTGAATGCGCTATTCACTAGTTTTCTGAGACTTCCATAAATTGTACTAACAACTCTGATTATCACTGGTCAACAATTTTTTTTAAGGTGTCTGCTTCGGAGATAAAATGTGCTATTTATTATGGATTTTGATGTGCTGAATTCAAATATGACAATTGAAATTGCTGATTGGCTACTGTTTCCAAGATATTTAAGTTTACATTTTATGTACTATGTATATGGTGTACATAGCAGATTTTTAATCATGAATTGTAAACCTAGGTCTTTTCATGTGTTTATGGTTGTTTCACTTGATATTATGTCACCTGCCATGTTTATGTAACACCTTACTATGTATCAGTCCTTATTCAGTGCCTACTCTGGGCTTCTTGGCTTGTGTCTTTGTAGTCATTAAACAGTACCATATCTTGCAAACTTGTTTCGGAAGCATTTTGACTGTAGACCAGTGTTAGCTGATTGTAAAATAATCGGTGTCCTAGTTTAAGATGAACACAGTGATTTCAGTCACTGCCTCATTTATGCAGAAGCAACGGTGATATGACCTTATCATGTGGGGTATTATTTTCAGTCACTGAGTTAATCTAAAACTAGCACTCCGATTCCATGCCCTGTTGATCGTGACTATAGGCCGTATTCATAAAAATAAGTAATTACTTACTAGTAAATGCTATAAGTAAAAGCAACAGCTAGGTAAGTAAAAGGTCTAGTCTAAGCAATTGCTAAAAATCTTATTCATAACCATTTGCTAAATGATTACAGTTGTTACTTGCCTCGGCTAGTAAGTTCTCAAGTAGTTGCTATTGTACTACAGTACCATCCACGAGTCTCGGTATTTGGTGGTATGAAGGTGTTTGCAAGCCATTCCACATTTTCTTTGTCAAACCTAAATAAAGTTCTGTAAGTGGTAGGGTTGACTTCATAACGATTAAGCCTGATGTTATACACCTTAGGTTGTGGTCTTGGACGTAAAAACATGGCAGAAACTGTGATATGTCTGTATTGGCTAAACAGCAAGCCAAAAATTAGGTGCTTGTACAATCACTAGTAAATGCTAGTCGAAGGTCATTTTTATGAATACAAATTGAAGTAGGTGCTAATTTCTCTAGCATTTACTTATAAGTAAAAAGCAATTACTAATGCTTAAAACTTGTAGCTTTTACTTGAAAGTCATTGCTTATTTCTATGAATACACATTTAAGTAAAAGGTTAGTAAAAGGGGGTTGTTACTTTAGTAAAAGCAATTACTTATTTTTATGAATACGGCCTAATATTGATCCTTTAAGCAAGGTAATTAGTTGATTGTGAAATTACCAAATAATTATCCGAAAGCTACCTTGATGTGAAGATGGTCAAGGAACCAATCATCCTGAACAATGATTCTGCCTCAAAAGTGTTCTCATTTCAGAGAATACACCCCCCCAAAAAAAATATGCACTTTTTCAAAAGACAGCAGTTTGTTGCTCCAAGCATAAAAATAGTGAATTCTTTCAACGCTTTTCTCATGATTTATAGACTTCACACCCGCATTGAGCTGAAACTTTCACAGGTTGGTTGGTTGTTTAACAATGTAATCTCTGATTAACCCTTACTCCCTAGGCCCATTTGCTTACACATAACCTGAATCCTCAGTAGTAAAGCAAGCACATGACATGTATGCACACATGTGTTTCTAATCTGTGATACATGTACATGGCCAGGGACTCTCCTTGCATGCATGGAGCAATAAACAGTGTCCACTGACCCAAGCACTGACCATGCAATCACTACAACAAACATGGATGTACAATGTACCATGGAAATGCAAGTATGCCTAATAACCTCAATCCTCCAGAATCCTTCACTTTAGCAAAGAGCATGTAGCATGTAACCTCAATCATTCAAAATCCTTCACTTTAGCAAAGAGGATTTTGGAGGATTTGGGAAGGTTGGGGTTAAATGAGAGAATAGCATTCTCGTCGGAGCAGTTTTGCCGAAGTTATACCGATAGTGTCGCTTTAAAGTGAATTTTGGCAATTGAAAAAACAGACAATGGGCCGGATAAATAAAAAGTAGCAATTGCTTTTACTAGTCATTTTCTTAAATCTTCATTAATAAAAGTGAGCAATTACTTGCAAGTAATTGCTTCCAGTAGTTAGCAAAAGCAATTGCTATGATTTTTAAGCAATTACTAGAGAGATTAGCACTTGCTTGGAAGCATATAAATAAACCAGACCTTTTACTAATGACTTGTAGCACTTGCTAATATTTTTACAAGATACTAAATGAGGAGCTTACGCATTTGCTAACACTTGCATGTTGCATTACTCCTGCCATCATGGCCGAGTTTATGCATGCAAGGGAACATGAAAAGGTGTACAATGAAAGAATAAATCGTGATGAAGTCAATCCTACCAGATACCGGAAATTATTTCGGTTCAATTTTGAAAATTTGGAGTGGCTAGCAGTAGTCGAAGTACTTGGTTTGAAACCAGCAGAAATGGCGCATGGCATCTTCGTAATAGTCGGGTTTTCATCCCCTTTGAAGATGTTGTACAGATCTTGTTCCCATGGAACCAAAACAATCTTCCTATTTCCTGTTTGCATTCCATCTGTTTTCTTCTTCACTTGACTTTTCATGTTTGCTATCTTTTTCAAAATTTGCTTCTCATCCATAGCTTTACCTGTGTTAGTAGCAATTGACATTTGTGATTTTTTAAGTGCATTTGCCTTCATGTCTTTTACCCCCGGCAACTGACTTTTCTCGATTAGAACAGGGTACTCTTTGATTATACTAACGAACAGTTCGTTCAAAGATTGCTCACTATTTGTACCACTCCCCAATTCTTCGGCAGCATCCATGTTGCTAACACATGCCTCATATACAACCACTAGGCTAATCGGAACTGACCTCCCATCATTGTTATACCATAGAGCTCTATGGTTATACCCATAAGCAATTGCTAACCCACCCAAGCAACAGGTGCTAGTCAAAGAAGAAGGTTATTTATACATTTTTAAGCAATTGCTTAACCTTGAGCTTTTACTTGTTAAGCAATTGCTAACTTTTATTTATCCGGCCCAATGTCCTGATAAAATACTTAATGTAAAGGAACTTACTGATGATAATCCATAAAGTTGTACATGTTTAGCAACAATTGATTTGCCAGAAACATATTTTCTTTTTATCTTAGAAAGGATGGAATACCTTCTTGTGTTTTTTTTTCTTTTTTTCTCAAAAGTTAGAATTTCAGACAAAAATGTGCAGGGACGTTATGCTATTTCTATAATTTAAAATTTGACGAATTTGATGTGCCCACTGCAAAGAGAACCATCGGTGGGAAAGTCTTCATTGTATACACACGTGATATCTGACATTTTGACGTGTCGAACCATCGCAAACTTTTGAGTGTTTCACACGAGTGTGACAAATTGGCGAGGGGAAACTAACAGCGGATCACATGGCGTTTTAGAGTGCGCACTTGCACTTACATACAAAAGGCTCGACCAGTGTTCAACCGATGCTTTTACACTGCCTTATATCCAACACTTCACTTGTCCATATGTACGATGTGCCTCGTATTACACCTGTTCCAATATAAGCTCGACTTATTTTCAACATTAATGTTGATGACAGCTGGCCGTCGGTGCTTCTGTGGTTTCTATTTTACAGTGAAATCCTGCAGATATGTCCAGCTCATTCAGATATCGAAACATTTTTAACAAGAGGGAACGTGCCTGCATTTACAAAACAAAATTCCTGCCGCCAATTAGTTCTGTCATCATTTTGAAATTGGATTTATAAAAATTTAAAATTTTTTTTTTTTTTTAAATAATAAAAAAGTGGCATCCGACTGCCACTTTGTGTGTTTAACATCGTCCTTCTGGGTATGATCCCAGGCTACACTGCATGTTTGGGTGACATGGGTTTTGACTGGTGTCCCAGAGTAAGGACTTTCAAGTGTAGGGCTGGTTAGCTTTAGTTGACAAAGCACCAGTACAGTAATCCTGACGAGTAAATGTCTCTTAATAATTCAGTTTTAAACAAAATAAATCATCTTAAAAGTTGAAGAATATTACCAGAAAATATACTTTATTTTAAAGTTATGATGGTGTGTTCCACTTACAAGGTTGTTGGAGATGTGGATCGGCAGACATTGTGGCTACACACATCAACCTTGTAGTACTAAAAATTAAATTTTTACCAAAAATTATTTGATCAAACCCGATACCCCAAAACCATGGTGATGTATGTTGTCCACAGGCCATGTACATGTATGTTGTCCACAGGCCATGCACACAGTATTTTTATGGGGTAAACCATGGAGACATAGCAAAAGAAAGGACCCATCTGTATGTATCCTTGAGAAACTGATGACAGCATGAAGGGCCTGCCTTAATCATAGACCCAAGGGCCTCTTCCTAAATCAACTGAAGTTTTTTTTTTTGCTACATGCAAGATTCTTCTTTCCTCTGAGGTCATTGTCCCATGTACTCACATCAAGAAGTTGCCTTTTGACTCCTAAATGGCTGGCGATTTGTGTTTTTTTTCTTCTTATTTTCTTTTTCTTTCCCCAAGTCTGTCTGCGTAAATCTGTTATCACCAAGCGACAGCCATGTTTTTCTTTTTCCCCCCAGCAAAAAGCACCAACTAACAAATCCGTCACCCTGGCTTACTCCAATCTATCCACCCCAAGGGTAAGGGTGTAAGAAATATCCCCAAACAATAATCTCTTGTTGTTGTTTTTTCACCATGGCTTAAAAAATCCCCTGCCTGTTTGTCTGGTCGCATGCCTGCGGAGTACCCGGTTCAGCAGTGGTGGGATTTTCATCAGCTTTGAACAGTAACTCCTCTTGAGATTTGGCAGAACAGTGTGAAGCACAGGTCAATGGACAAGTTCAGAAGTTCACACGGGTTCTAATGGTGTAGGGCATAGGTCGCTGTTTGTTCAAAGTGTTGCCAAGTTAAATCATGGGTTAAATTGAGCAAAATGTTTTGATATTTGATTGGTCTTGTTGATGGTTTTCACATTATGCTTTCACCAAACCACCTGGGCGTCTACTCATGGGGCCTATTAAATTATTGTGCAACTCAGGAGAAGCAGTACCTGATGTATGACTTTAAGAGCAATGCCCTCATCATCATGGCAAAACAGATTTTTTTTTTTTGGGGGGGGGTTAAAGGAGTGAGGGACTTGAACCACAAGACTTCTCTCTCAGGTATGTGATTTCTCAGGATTTTTCCTGATTTCAGGATTTTTTACCAATCTCCCTTTGCCTCAAAATTTTCTTGAAAGAAAGAAGTAGCCTGTATTGTTGTCCAAACCTCTAGTTTCTTATTTGTGGGGTTGTGGAGAGTCTGTAAATCCTCCAAAATTAAACATCCAGGAGGTTCAGGGGGCTTTGTCCTCTAGACCAAAGGGAGACCCAGGCCCGCTACCCACAGGAGGTTCAGGGGGCTTTGTCCTCTAGACCAAAGGGAGACCCAGGCCCGCTACCCACAGGAGGTTCAGGGGGCTTTGTCCTCTAGACCAAAGGGAGACCCAGGCCTGCTACCCATTTTTTCAGGATTTTTTTACTTTTGTCAAATCACTCCCCTGCACTCTCTAGTGAAATTACCAGAGTCTAAAATGAATGTTTGTGGTGTGTTAGGACAAAAAAAGTCTCTGGTTTCTGGTCAGCTTCAAAATCAGTGCGGTGACACGCTTTTTTTTCCAACAGGGAAATACGTGATACAGGTATACATGGAGACCAAATTTCCTTTATACAAAGTATGGTGGCTAAGAGAGGCCTCACAAATCAGGCAAACGTTCACACCCCTATGTGAAAAAGTTGTTTAAAACACAGCACGGCAGAATTCCAATCGATCCAGCAATTTTGGCTGCAATTGGACATTGTTTCATAGCACAAAAAAACCCAGAAAATTAAAAATGCTGACACGCGGGTCTGAGGCGACGCGCCTGGAGACCAGAAATTGGAGACTTTATAAGAAAAAAACCCCCAATCCTTTGCAAAACTTATGAGGGATGGATATAGCTTAGTTGACAGAGCCTCTTGGTTGGCAATTAGGAGGTCAAAATCCTGCTGAATCCTGCTACAGTTAATTTAATTATTATTCACTCCAAGAACACAGGACGATCAGAGCATACTGATCGAAACGTGGAGTTGTACCTCCAGTTCTTTTCAGAACTAATTACTACTCAATTGAGATTCCACATGGTGTCACCGCAATTAGTCTTACTTATCATCCTCACCATGCAAAGCTACAAGTTTTACCTATTTGTGGTACATAGTTCATCGCTTCAATTTATTGATTCAATTTTGACACCTTAACCCTAACTCCCAGGCCCATTGGCTTACATATAACCTGAATCCTCCAAAATCCTTCAGTGGTAAAGCAAGCACATGACATGTATGCACACATGTGTTTCTAATCTGTGATACATGTACATGGCCAGGGACCCTTTCCCTGCATGCATGGAGCAATAAACAGTGTCCACTGACCCAAGCACTGACCTTGCAATCACTACAACAAACATGGATGTACATGTACCATGGAAAGGCAAGTATGCCTAATAACCTCAATCCTCCAAAATCCTTCACTTTAGCAAAGAGGATTTTGGAAGATTTGGGAAGGTTAGGGTTAATTCTCTGAAAACAAAAAATTTCAAGAGGGGGTGGCGGAAGAATGTGAATGGAGCTGTACCACCTGCACCCTGAGTCAGTGCTGTTACAACTTGATCTAGGCCTGTACAGCAAAAAATAAATAAAAAAATAAAAAAATAAAAAAATTCACAGTACCAGTAGCATCTATACATTTTCTGCAAGTAGCGCCCCCTGGATAAAGATGTGTTGTTCAGTAATGGATCCATTGTGGCAAAGCCATGCATGGTAAACTCCTTTTTTGGGGGCGGTTGGCCCTCTTTTTGTTGTGTAATCCTCTTTTTTTCCCCCCCGGCATCCTGGATCCACAATTGGCGCTGTTAGTGTTAGAGGCACTGTTGAGACTTCTGGATACATGTATGTCTAGAAGGAAGAGAAGAGAAGAGAAGGGGGGGGGGGGGGGTGACGGTTCTAGGGCCGGTGTCTGACACTTTAGAAAGGTAATACATGTCAGATGTTACTCGAAGTTAAGAGCTATATTATGACAGCCGTGGCACAGTTTGGCATCCTCGTTAATTGGCACTTTCTTTCCTTCTCAATTTACACTGCCATTTGAAAGTTTTGCTTGGAACAAATTGGCTGGGTTTTCATCCGTCGTCTTCTTGCCCGTTGCTTCACCAATATTCTATTTACTGGAGAATCTACGCAAGTGTGCTTATTGGGTTCCGCGGTGTGAAGCTATCTTGTCTCTCGGCACGACGGCCTCAGGATATAAGCATTACCGTGCTGAATCACTGGATTCGCTTAGCGGGGAGAATAAACATTTACAGACAGCGGACTAGAAACAACTACACACTCGGTGGCCAAGGGAAACGCAAGTAACCAGGGGGGACTTGTCAGGGACGGTGTTTCAGAAGATGTGGTGACATACGGTCAATTATTCGCTATCCTCAGAGCCCAGTTCAGCCTGGCATTGGATGTGTCATTTTGGTTGTGATGGGCTTGTTATTAGGAGTTGGAACACTGATGTAATTGTAAAGAGGAACTTAATGTTATGATTAAAGTTGGATTTTTTTTTCTGAAATGAACAAAATAACGACCGATGAACATTCTTGCTTGCAAGAGGCTGATAACATTAAGGGTAAGGTATAGGGTTGGGAATTCAAAAATAACAAAATGGTTGAATTTTAATGTCAAACTGACCTAGTATATTGCTGATGATGGTTTAAATCTTTCCTAGAAGAAATTTTGAAGGAGGTGCTATAATTTCTTTAAAGGGACACTATCGTCATGATCAGAGCAGATTTTCAAAAGGGCATGGAATCGGTGCCCTAGTTTAAGATGAACATAGTGACTGAACATTACTGGCTCATTTATGCAGCAGCAATGGTCATATGACCTTATCGTGCGGGGTATTATTTTCAGTCACTGGGTTAATCTAAAACAAGCACTCCGATTCCATGCCCTGTTGATCTTGACGATATTGTCCCTGTAAGAAAAGCGATGTAAATATTTTCCTGTAGTACTCGTTCCTTTTCAAAATGAGTACAACAATCTGAATGCATTTTCACTGTTTTCTTGTGAAAAACTCAATGTGATAAGCTGAAACTTTCACAGGTTGGTTGGTTGTATACAGGCCTATCCTGGTAAGAATACTCAAAGAAGCAGTTTTGTCAACATTACCAATGATGTACCTTCCCTTATGTATATCTTGATTCAAAGAGAGTAAGCATACTCATAGAAGCAGTTTGGCCAACATTGCCAATGTTGTACCTTCCCTTCAATGTATATCTTGATTCAAAGAGAGTAAGCATACTCATAGAAGCAGTTTGGCCAACATTACCAATGTTGTACCTTCCCTTCAATGTATATCTTGATTCAAAGAGAGTAAGCATACTCATAGAAGCAGTTTGGCCAACATTACCAATGTTGTACCTTCCCTTCAATGTATATCTTGATTCAAAGGGAGTAAGCATACTCATATTTTGCCAACATATCCAATTTGCGGTGTGCTAGGAACAGCTGAAAACAAAATCAGAACTGTATGTAATTGGATGAATTATGGCCCATATATAGGATTACTCATATTCACAGCTGTAGATATAGCAGAAACCAGTATATAAGAGAAAAATATGCTCTGAGCTTCTGCATTTCAAACAAAATTTGGTAAAAATGACAACCACAAAATGACGTCAGACACTAGCCGGCCAACGGTCATCGGGCAAGCTCGGTGGTCGAGAGGTTAAGACCTCTGCACTAGCAAGCAGGAGGTCGTGGGTTTGAACCCTGCCTGTGAAGTTTCTCATAGACACTCGGAAAGCACTGAGTATACAGTGCTATACACACGTCGGTGTAGGGCAAGATTAAATCAACAGACATTTTTCTGTTTTGGTTTAGTCGATCAGTGCAGCCCTCCCAAATCAGATCCATCCCCATGAAATTTCCGCTGTTGATGCTGATGTTGGGGGGGGGGGGGAAATTGAAGATCTCATATATGATAAAAATGTTATAAATTTCCTACTGACGTTGTTCAGAGAATTATTACTAATAATAACTTCCGTCAAGATGGGGATGTTCATGTTCAAGAACAGGATCTACGCTGACTCGTTGAACTTTCCTGAAATGTGAAGCCACTAAATCTCGGAAAACATAAATTATCAGAGTTTAACATCAAACTTATCACCTTGGTGTAAAGTTGATGAGGGTATTGAACATCCCTTGAAATATTTCCGTCTAAATTTAAGTGAAAATAGTGAAATACTTTCAAAAATGAATTCCGGTCATCCAAAGACAGAAGCAGGCATGATATTCATCCTACCTTTGAAGGAAACCCTACCTTTAGACTTTGAAAATCCTACCATGAAACCGGGTTCCGACTAACTTCAGACCATGGAAACTTTCCTTGTGTATCATTTCATTGTAAATACCAAGATAAAAAACCAGTTTCCTTGCAATACATGGCTATAGAGGTAAACCGCTATAGGCTAGTATATATGCCTAATGATAATGGCAAACATTTTTCCTACCTTTTCATTTTCTCACAATAATATCCCTGCCAACAAACAAGCTGAGTGCATTTTTCACTGTTTTCTCGGACATAATGAAAGCAGCTGGAACTTTGTATGACTTGATTCTCGTAGATGGCTTTACAAAGATTTTACCAAAAGTCTATATACTGGCTTCGTACAAATATGGAGTAACTGCCACCGATGCAAACTATTGGGGAGATTTGCTCTGTGCATGATAGGTTGAGGGCGCCCTTCGTGCTAACTTGCGCCATTGACTTCATTCACACCCGAGTGTTTCTTGGATGCACTTCTACCATCATGCAAGCATGTTATAGTTTATTTCTAACTCCTTTAAAAAAAAAAAAACTAAATTTATACAATAAATACATAAACGAGTGACAAATGAATACATAAAAGACCAAGTATACACAGAAGTCACAAAAGAAGGTGAAATGGTGAAATGTAAGCCCGGTAATGATGCACAGGAACCATAACTCCCCCCCCCCCCCCACCACCCTATAATCTTCAGTGTTATATACATAATGTTGCCTCGAGTGTAAAGGGTTACCAGGGAAGAGTTCTTCACTAAAAAATACCTCTAGGGAGATACGCAGACAGTGCGGTTTTTTGTACAGTGTTTTAGCCTCGGAGACCACGTACGTTTTCAATGCTTGAGGGCTACGATGTGCACAGAGCGGATACCCTGATTGGATGCTCTTTCCTCTCCCTGTCTAGGGCAAAAGATGTTATTAATCCCCGTGTGCACGGATCCTGGAAGTGTGGGCCGCTAACAATAAGTCTGGGAAGTGGGTTCTTCCTGGACCCCCCCCCCCAGTCCGTGTACAGTCCTTTCTGATAGTGATTGACAACTCACTTTTCCCAGTACCTGTCACATGGGTCTGTCAGAATAGGATCAACCAATTTCGTCCAGTTTTACTCTGTCAATTCTCGTGGTTCTGTGACCCAGTTTTGAATAAACTCTTTATTTTATTGCCAGTCTCTTGATGTTAGTTTCCGATAACACAGTTTAAAAACAAATTGACCCAAAACCGCAGGGCGACCTTGGCCCTTTGGGGGTATTAGTATTGAAAAGCAGCGTTAATTTCTTGTATATTTCTTATTGAAGAGTTAGAGTGTTTTGTGTCGGTTATTTATGGTTTCTGTTGTCAAGATTTATTGGGGAATATTTCATTTAAAAATATTTTATTTCCTTTTCTCTTGTTAGAAAGCATTGTTCAGAATGAAATTGTCGGGAGAAAATATCTGGTAAAATAATGAAAGACAGGGGTGATATATCTTTACAGGGAAGGTACACCATTGGTAAAGTATGCTTACTCTGTTATCGGGAAGTCGTTAGAAAAGTACACAAAAGCAAAGAAAACACTTTTTGAAAATGTGCATTTTTTTTATATTTGTGTCTCTCTGAAATGAGAGGTCCTCGGATGGAATAACTTTTCATGATATTTGTTACCTGGCAAAGACTCTTTGTGGTGACACCATGTGCCTGATCGTCTTCTCCTGAAGACGACCAGAGCATACTGATCGAAACGTCGAGTTGTAGTCTCCAGTTATTTTCAGAACTAATTACTGCTCAATTTGAGAATTTCACATGGTGTCACTGCAAATAGTCTTCACTTATCCTCTTCACTTATCCTCTTCACCATGCAAAGCTACAAATTCTGCATAATTGGTACCCTTAACACAAACTTTCGGATAATAATAAGGTAATTTTTTAATCGGGTAATTACCAATGGTTCACCATCCCTGTAAACAATATTTCAGAACAAGCTGAAGTTTTTTGGACCAATGAGGTATAAGGTTTTAGTAACATTTTATTTAATGATGTTTACCATTTCCCCCCTTGCACAAATGCATTTCTGAAAGGACGTGCAGTGCGAAGAAATAAAGATTGTGTTTAATGCCCTTATCTGTCTCGTGTCTTGTTTCAGTCGACAGAGTGGAAACCAGAGAAACGGGTTATAGACAGCTGTCAAAGGAAAGGAGAGACACTGGTAAGTGTTTTGTATAAACATGTTCAAAAGTATTTTGACTTAATCATAAGTCCACTTTTCCTAATTGTTATGAAAAAGATTTTGGTAAATGGTCGAATTTCAAAAAATAATTTCTTTCATAAAAATTATGAAATTAAAAATTTTTTCATTAAAATGAAAATTTATTTCATAAAAATTAGGAAAAGTGGACTTATGATTAAGTCCACACCGTCTTTGTCAGATACCTTGTATGTTTAAGTACGATTATAGTACCAATACATAACATGGGTCAGAATAATTTCCCTTTCAGCGCCGGATTAGTCATATTGATCTCAGTACAAGTTGGATTCATTATCAGAACGATATGTATTCAAGGGAAAATATTTGTCACAATCAACAGGGCATGGAATCGGAGTGCTGGTTTCAGATTAAAGGAGGAGGGCCAAAGTCATGGTACAGCCAAGCCTTTGAGAAGCCTGGCGAGGCCATAGGCTACCTGGCCTCCTAATCCTGTAACAATACAGTACCTGCCAATCAACATAACCTGGGCTTCTGGAGGGCCTAGCCCAGGCAAGCAGAGCTCATTATATAGGCCAGTAGGCAGGGGAAAAGCCTGGGCCTGGCCGGGCTTCTCAAAGGCTTGGCTGTACCATGACTTTGGCCCTTGTCCCTAACTCAGTGGCTGAAAATAATACCCCACATGATAAGGTCATCTTACTGTTGCTGCTGCATAAATGAGCAAGTAATTTTCAGTCACTGTGTTCATCTTATAAAACTAGGACACCGATTCCATGCCCTGTTGTAAGTCTGCTCTTATCGTGACGATACTGCCCCTTTAACTTGAACGGCCCACTTACAAATTATGCTGTGTTTGCCTACAAACGGAGTCGGATGTTTCTGACGGAGATTGTCACGTTTTGGAAACAGTTGTGTACGAAATGGTCAGTTCTGTCGGACATATGATTTTTCCCAAGCATTTTTTGCTATGATCCGTGAAATGTACGGTTCACCGCTTTTATTATTATTCATGGTTTATTATTATTATTATTTAAAAACATTTTCCATAGCAGCCAGAGGCTGAATTAGGGAAAAATATACAATGGTTCAAAAGAAGTTATATATATAACTGATGATCGCATAACGCGTGAAACTCGGAGTTACAACTACCAGCGTTCCACTAGTTTTACTACAAGTATATATATATATATATATATATATATATATATATATATATATATATATATATATATACCTGTTACTTTTCAGGTCTTTGTCCCAACCTGTTCTATTTTCAGGTATTTGTTTTAACCTGTTACTTTTCAGGTCTATGTCCTAACTTGTTCTATCTTCAGGTATTTGCTTTAACCTGTTGCTTCATCTTATATACTTTTACATTTTTTCCAACTGTCTCATAGGACTATTTTAATTTAGCTATTTACACCCACACAACAACTCCTCAATTTGTCAGGCTAAAAAAAAACCTTTTTTGTTGTCGTATCCCTTTGTGTATTGTCCTATGTTTATGCCAGCTTTACTAAAAGCTGCCACCTCTACCTATTGTGTGGCTCAATAATCCCTCCTTTACCCTAGCTTCACCATAAGCTGCCACATCTACTTATTGTGTGGCTCAATAATCCCCCCTTTGTTCACTTCTGATACTCCTATTGGCTTTTTCTAGACTGATGCTTATCTTTAATTGGTCACTATTTTCCCGCCTTTTTTGGATCCCGCCCCATGCTCCTTTGCTTTCCCTTTCCCTATAAATGGATGAGTTTTTATGTTGTACTTTGTCAAAGCCTCTGATGAAGGTCCGGATTGGATCGAAAGCTAAGGCCACCCTCTCGATTTAATTTATATATATATATATATATATATATATATATATATATATATAAAAATTAAAATAGAAGCAATAAGATATTCATAAAATCAAAAGTGTCAAAAAATTAGGCAGTTTACAGAAACTTAACTTAAAACTTAAATTTGAAAAAAAAACTCTTGAAAAAAAAAAAAAGGCAATTTTAACGGGGCGCAATTTGGGGCTGTTCCAAACATCTGTGTTGCTTGATGGACACGCCGGAAAGGTTTATTGGAAAGTTGTGTAAAACGGCCTGTACATTAAATGTTACATTCCGTTTTCTTTGCAATGCGTGTGAGATTATCCCACAGAGCAACCAGGAGATGTTGATGGTCCATCCGCGTAATAATCACAAGCATCACAAAGCACATGGCATTGTTTAAAAAAGATCGTCTACGCCAGATAATGTTGGGCTGACAACCGATAGCCAATTTCCCTCACATCCTGTATGCAGACGACAGCATTCCATTCAAGACTTAAAAGTATTATTATTATTATTTTTTTTTTTTGTGACCGCTGCAAAATGTTCTCTTTTGAGAACATACCAATTATAAATCTGCCACTTTAAAGGGGCAGTATCATCATGATCAACAGGGCATGGAATCAGAGTGTTTAGTTTTAGATTAACTCGGTGACTGGCTATAATGTCCCACATGATAAGATCATATTATCATTGCTGCTGCATAAATGAGCCGGTAATTTTCAGTCACTTGTTTTCATCTGAAACTAGGACACCGATTCCATGCCCTGTTGAAAGTCTGCTCTGATCATGACGGCGGTGTTCCTTTAAGCTCTGAAAAAGTCACCCATGTGGTTGATGTCACATGAAATCAAATCTCGGGAAATCCCATTACATGCAACTAAGCCAATACTATCCAGCATTTCCAAAAGGTTACTGCATAACAAAAACAACTATAAGTCTAGAAGGATAAGCCAAGACAGGGGTTTCATGTAAAGCAGGCTTAACGGGAGTATTTAGAGGAAAAACAGTGTCAATTTCGGAAATAGTTCATCAAAAGACAAGAAGTATTTGTCTTGTTTTTGTAACATTTTGTTGACAGTCATGCGGAGTGGATTGGCACGGCGGTTTGGGTTGAGGAAATCAGTCTCAATCAGTCCGCAGGTGAAGCTGGACTGACGAGTGAGAATGTACACAGTAGCTCTGACAAAAGAGAAATTGCCTCCCCCTCCCCCTCCCACATCAAGAAAGAAAAATAGGCAAGGCAAGGCAAGGCATGCCAGAATATAGGGCCACACAATGGCAGGGCTATTTAGGCAGGGCAGGGCAGGGCAGGGCAGGGCAGGGCACGACACGACATTAGACAAGACACAGGACAGGACAGGACAGGACAGGACAGGACAGGACAGGACAGGACAGGACAGGACAGGACAGGACAGGACAGGACAGGACAGGACAGGACAGGACAGGACAGGACAGGACAGGACAGGACAGGACAACCTTATTGCATTCAGATGAACCTTATTGCATTCAGATGAACCTTATTGCATTCAGATGAACCTTATTATGCAGATTTTGAAATTTGTCAAAAATACTGTGATTCGCCCAAAATGTCCCCAAAGGCCTTTTAACACTGTCCATAATCTCGGGGTCAGAACCGGTTCCAACCCCGAGATTTTTTTCAACCCTTTTCCCACTTCTAAAATTTCAACCCTGTTCCAATCCGGGTAGCATGCTGTAGCCGGATCGAAACCAACCCTGGCAGGGACCAGGGTTGAAAATCTCAACTCGGATTGAAATTGCATTTTTTGGCGTGAACCGTGTCGAAAATGATAGTGTGAACCGCCCCGAGTTGAGCTCACTTACCGCCGATCCGTGTTGAGTTGTGTGGTGCGAAATTCTACGAAAATCTGACACGGGTACAAAGGTCAATAAAGAATCAGCTGTGTGGCCGCGCCGGCGCACTACGTACATGTACATGTCATGCATGTACAATGTACATGTACATTGTATGCACGCACATCCTATGCCGAGCGTGGGCTTGTATAACATCAACCCTTTTTCTTCGCAGAATGTACAAAAACATGTACATTACTACTACAAAGAACGAGTCGTCGAGCGAAGTGGGCGCAGCCATGTTGGAAATGTGTATACATCCGGCCGCTTGGCGCGTCGCAATGCATTGTGGGATCGAGAAAATCATCACAGCGCGCCATGCCGAATGCGGTCCGTGTTGAGAATTTTGTAGTGTGAATACACATGGCCCTAGCCGGATTGAACGTTACACGGTTCACGGAGCGGCCGGTTCGCGTAATGAACAGTGTGAACGTTGCGTCTTTGCGATCCGTGTCGAAAACAACCCAGGCTGAACCGGGTTGGATCCGGGTTGGTTTCAACACGGTTCGAAGCGGAGATAGTGTGAGAAGGCCTCAACTCCCCATACACGGTACTCAAGGTAAATTGTGGTCCCTCACAGTGGAACGTTTTAGAACATTTTTTTGTAACCAGTTTCGATGAACATGTTCAATTGTAGGAAATTAAAATGGCTGAAAGTTCTCAAAATGCATGCCATAATAATATCCCAACCATATCAAGACCATATCAGTGCTCCAACTCAGAATACTTTACAGATAACTTCCTGCCCATTTTGGGCTTTTCTTTAAGCCATGGACCCTGTTTCAGCTATTAGCGAAGACGCACCGGCAAGAGATAGACAATGGCATGCTGGGAGTGACGCACGGTCATTAAATATCGTTCGCTTAATTAAGTCACTTTTATCCGGTGTGAATACGGCTCAAGAGGATTACTGCCGCATTAAAATGGAAATCAATCTTCCTAAATGGCCCTTTTAGAGAAGCAGTGCATAGAACGAGAGTGAGGGAAGTAACCTATTTCAGACTAATTTTGGACTCAACTTGTCCATACCTTCCACCAAAGAGTGGCCTTGTGTTACTCCTTTTTTGGGGGGGCAAGGAGCGACGATTGATGAGCACTTCTTGCCCTGTTGCCCTTTGACTTTCAGAAAGTTTTCCTCACCTTGGGGGGAAAGAAAGATAACCAAAATGAACATCATTAAAGCCATCTTTGTCGAGGTGTGACTTTAAGCTGTCTTTGTAGTGTTAAATCGCTGTCTACATGTATATAGTCAAATGTGCGAAGAAATCTACAGATCGACATTTCGGCAAACTCATTGCACAGAATGTATGCCATTGGACTGCAGTTACTGAAATAGCCCAAAGCTAATCTATTTAAATGTGTGACTTATTAAAAATATGATTTCATCTATGAAGACCAGATGAAATATGTGACCGGCTCTGGGAAAATGAGTCTGATGTGGTAAAAATTTATTTGGTAGTATTATATATGGCTGGAAAGAGCATAAAACAAGCTTCATTTTGATACCTCTTAGACACTTCTGGCATGTTGGGTTCAAAAGTTATTTTACTTTGAAAAAAAATAACTTGACGAAATTGGGGAAAACCACTTTAGGAGAAATTATGCTTTTAAAACTGCACTGCAAATACTTGTGACCAACGAAGGGTACTCTTTAAAAGTCCCTAGTTACCACTATGTTCCCAGCACGCTATCACCTTGATTTTTTTGAAGAACATTAAATATTATATTACCATCATGTTTAGTGCATTAAAGTAGATTTTTAAACGTAATTTAAATAATTTTACCTCATTTGCATAATTGAACATAATTATTATTATGTCCTTTTTAAATTGAAATCCGACATTATAAATTAAACACAATGAGACACATAGATATAATTAAAATAAATAGTTTAAATGCATATAACATTTTTATTGATCCTTCATCCTTGCTGTGGTATTATTTGCCGAAAATTATAATTTAACCAATATTTTGGGTGAAAAGTGTGATTTTTGGGAAAAAAACATTAATCTCATGTTTTACTCAAAACGAATTGTTTCCAAAAACAAGAAAGATAATTCTGGTATTTTATTGATCCTTAAACCTTGTCATAGTACCTTCGCCAAAATCATGCATGCTTGAAATCGTACATTGTACAGTAGGGCCTACAACTTCATTCCACGGCAACTGGTATGCATGCCAACTCGTACTCAAAGTACAGTCGTGATGGCAATCGTAAAAATAAAGATAATTTAAATGAATTATTTATTGACATTTAGCACAAGTATTACATATCAGTAAATCATTTGTTACGACAAAAGAGTTGATGGTAAAAATTGTTGTGATCAATCAATGAACCAATTGACATAAGACCGAGTTCGCGAGAGTCCGAGTTGGAGAGAATCCGTGTTGGAGAGAGTCCGAGTAGAGGAGAGTCCGATTTGAGGAGAGTCCGAGTTGGAGAGGGTCCGAATTGGCGTAAGAACAAGCATGGAGGAATTTTTTTTTCCTCCATGGAACAAGTAGCAAGAGTACAAGTTGGTTGCATATAAATTGACTCAAATTCTGTTCCTCTTGTAATTCCGATGGTTATTCATAGTCTTGCGTGCATACACAATGTCTCGCTTCATCTGATGAAAATCTAGAATAAGGAATACAAAACAGAAACAGATGGTTTTGAATACTCAAAAACAAACATGACAACATCAAATTGTCTATCTCAATTAATTTAAAAAGACATTTACAGACCAATCCAGAAGTCTTTATAATGTAAATGTATTTTGTTTAAATGGATGTAACCCTATGATTATAACTCACTTGTAAAACGTCTTTCACCTGGTCCCCTGGAGTCAAAGCGGGATCAAGAGACAAGACTGTCGGAAACATCAGCTTTACCGCCCGCCATCAGCACGGTAAAATGAACCATCCTGGCATCCATTGCGAGACGAAGGACTAACGTTAACGTTAACTTTTTGGACGAAATGCTCAACTATTCTGCCTTTTCTAGACCCTGAAGATTGGCATTTCACAGGTCAATAATGACATTGTCTATCTTGATCCCCCTTATTTATTGGACTTCATAAAACCACCACTATATTAATACAAGTATAATTTGGTCTCGTCAAACCCACAAAAAAGTGGTAACGAATTCCCGTACATGGACGTACACAAACACGTATTATTATACACGGCGAGTGCTCAACCTGCCTTGTGCGCATGCGTATTATGACGTATACAGCGTATTGTTCAATTACGTGTACATACTTCAAACACGTGATTCAAGCCGAGGCTTAGCTTAGTAACAAGCGGGGTTTGTTTACATGGATATCTCCGAAATTAACTAGTTAGCAAACGTCCTTTGACCTACGTTTTGCCCATATTTGGAGAGAGGAAGGCCTAAGCTTTCAGCTGATACCAATATGAACGTAGGGGAGTGCATCTTAGGCCAAATACAAGGCGCGCAAAATCAGGAATTTGTAGCACATTGAAACGAAAACGAAAGACAAATTGAAAGGAAAGAGTCCACAAAAACCTTGATTTATTCATCTTTATGAATCAAATTCATTATTTCTATTAATCAAATATGAAAATATATAAACAAAAGAAGCAAATTAATATCTTACTGGGAAAAAAAAATTGAAAAAAAAAATCACCCTCCCAACATTCATTGACCCTTTACGTGAAAGTAGATTCTGCGACATCAGACTCATTTTCGTAGAGCGGGTCACATATATCACTCAACACGTATGCTATTATCACCACGATTTTCTCAACAGTGTTTTGACATCATTTCTCAATTGGTATTTCTTCCCGAAATTGATCAAGATAGTTCAGCCTTGCTTAGAGATGACCTGTGGTGTTAACCTGAATATGAGATTCCTTTGTATATGCCTTTGTAATTCGCCCCGTTCTAGCCCCCACCACCCCCCTCCCCTCCACCCTCCCCCTTTCTATACATTTTTGCTTAATCACCTTAGGCCTATAGCAATATCTACACTAGTTTCTCTTAAGACAATCCTCTAATGTGGGCCACCTGTGTTGAGTAACCTTGTCCTGACTGTTATGTTAAGCTAGCACTCCCTCCTGTCATCATGTCAGGATAACTATCTCTCTCATTCAGTCTTCATTACGGTTACCCCGGTGACACCTGAAAGAAAGCACACGACCTGTGACAGTTCACAGTAAAGTGAATCCTGTGAATCCTGTCAGGTTTGTGCAAACTTGAGAACTGAAAAATAAATCCATTGCATAATTACCATTACAGCCTTTGAACATTACACTGCTTTAAAGATGGCAATGTGAGGCCCTGACTTACTTTTTAAAATAATTTGAGTTGAACTCCCTGTAATATTTATAGCTGTGCATGGTGAAGAGGATAAGTAAAGACCGTTTGCGGTGACGCCATGTGAAATTGTCAATTGAGTAGTAATTAGTTCTGAAAAGAACTGGAGGTTACAACTCAAAGGGGGGGGGGGGGGTGAATTGTTAACCTCCAGTTCTTTTCAGAACTAATTACTACTCAGTTGAGAATTTCACATGGTGTCACCGCAAACAGTCTTTACTAATTCCCTGTGATACCACAAGGTTTTTCTGTAGGGGTATTCGTGATAGACTACAGAGGAGGTGACATACAACCATTGCTTTAGTTATATTTCCTAATCCACACCTCAGATTTGTCTTAAGGAGTTATGGAAGCACTACCCCCCCCCCCCCCCCCGACCTCATGGTTATAGTTGGAAGGTTTTAGCTTATCTTTCAATGAAAAACTGCCAGAGAATTACAACTTTATGATCCATCCCCCCCTTCTTATACAGAGACTTGCTCTTGAGACTGCTACCTACCAGTTATATCATAACCATTTTCATGGCTAAAAAGTATGACCATGTCTCCCCTCTCCTATGACAGCTTCACTGGCTTCCCATTCGAGACCGGATTGATTTCAAAACATTGACTATTGCCTATAAATGTGTTACTGACTCTGCGCCATCCTATCTCTGTGAGCTTATTATACCATACCAACCTAACCACAGTGGACTCCGTTCAAATTCTGATTCCCGGATCTTCAAAAAGCCAACTACACATTTAACTGCGGCTAACAAGGGTTTCTATACTGCTGCACCCAGCATTTGGAATGGGCTCCCATCTGGTATCCATCATGCTTCTTCATTGAGTCAATTTAAAACGTCTCTCAAGACTAAACAATTTTCAAGGCTAAAAAGTATGACCATGTGTCCCCTCTCCTACGACAGCTTCACTGGCTTCCCGTTCAAGACCGGATTGATTTCAAAACATTGACTATTGCCTATAAATGTGTTACTGACTCTGCGCCATCCTATCTCCGCTGTGAGCTTATTATACCATACCAACCTAACCACAGTGGACTCCGTTCAAATTCTGATTCCCGGATCTTCAAAAAGCCAACTACACATTTAACTGCGGCTAACAAGGGTTTCTATACTGCTGCACCCAGCATTTGGAATGGGCTCCCATCTGGTATCCATCATGCTTCTTCATTGAGTCAATTTAAAACGTCTCTCAAGACTAAACAATTTTCAAGGCTAAAAAGTATGACCATGTGTCCCCTCTCCTACGACAGCTTCACTGGCTTCCCGTTCAAGACCGGATTGATTTCAAAACATTGACTATTGCCTATAAATGTGTTACTGACTCTGCGCCATCCTATCTCTGTGAGCTTATTATACCATACCAACCTAACCACAGTGGACTCCGTTCAAATTCTGATTCCCGGATCTTCAAAAAGCCAACTACACATTTAACTGCGGCTAACAAGGGTTTCTATACTGCTGCACCCAGCATTTGGAATGGGCTCCCATCTGGTATCCATCATGCTTCTTCATTGAGTCAATTTAAAACGTCTCTCAAGACTAAAAAATTTTCAAGGCTAAAAAGTATGACCATGTGTCCCCTCTCCTACGACAGCTTCACTGGCTTCCCGTTCAAGACCGGATTGATTTCAAAACATTGACTATTGCCTATAAATGTGTTACTGACTCTGCGCCATCCTATCTCTGTGAGCTTATTATACCATACCAACCTAACCACAGTGGACTCCGTTCAAATTCTGATTCCCGGATCTTCAAAAAGCCAACTACACATTTAACTGCGGCTAACAAGGGTTTCTATACTGCTGCACCCAGCATTTGGAATGAACTACCATCTGGTATCCGTCATGCTTCTTCATTGAGTCAATTTAAAACATCTCTTAAGACTCATTTATTTTAGGCACTGTGTATTTTTTAATTGTACTTGTATCTCACTGTAAAGCGCTGTGATACCGTTTGTGTAAGAGCGCTATATAAATGCCTTCATTGTATTGTATTGTATTGTAAGACTCATTTATTTTTAGGCACTGTGTATTTTTAAATTGTACTTGCGTCTCAATGTAAAGCGCTGTGATACCGTTTGTGTAAGAGCGCTATATAAATGCCTTCATTGTATTGTATTGTATTGTAAGACTCATTTATTTTTAGGCACTGTGTATTTTTAAATTGTACTTGCATCTCAATGTAAAGCGCTGTGATACCGTTTGTGTAAGAGCGCTATATAAATGCCTTCATTGTATTGTATTGTATTGTATTATATCCAGTTGTTAGTGGTTTGTCAGAAGAATGGGTGATCTCACTGCGACTCCAGTCTTCATCTGATAATGAATGTCTTAAAGCATTAATTGTAATTGCCTGGAGTAGCTTAACTGCCGACAACTGTAATCAAACAAAGGCCTGTAGGTTTCCTGGCTAGTCACTCACCATGACCAGTGGTTTCCAAGATCCAGAATCCCCCTCTCAAGCGGAAGGTGATGACACACCGCTGTGGGGGGCCATTACTGATTGGGTCAATCGGGAAGGAACCTTGGGTCAATTATTAACAGTGGCCAATTTCATTCTAAAACTGCTAAGAAGTTTTTTTTTGGGGGGGGGGGTGTGGGTTTCCAACAACTTTATCATACAACATGTACAGATTTTTTGCTGGCAGTCCGTTTAAAATGGCTCAGCTGAATTGTCTGCTAAGCTGACTAAGACGTTGGCCCCAGTTCAGGTCAGTTTCTCAGTTTGTGCATCTGCTGGGCATCATTATTAATAAAGCTATTTCCTGAGCTATTAATAATTTAAATTATATTTCATTACTGCAAAGTGGTAGTTCGCAGCCTTGCGTTATAGTACAGCTCATTAAAACCCTCCTACTATAGCTGCACTTTAGTGGTAAGTAGCTGTAGAGGTCTGTTTTGACTGCTGACCCAAATGTGCACATCCGGGCATTTTTGACTGGTTTTTACTGTCATTTTGACCACCCTGAACAATACCAGACAATGTTTTTACCAGTCAAAAATGGTCGACTCACGTAAGGTTTTGACAGTGTTTGATTTTTTTTAAGTGCACTAGATATACCTTGGCAAGTATATCAACATTTTGACTGATTTTGACCCTTGTAGAAGTAGGAGGGTTAAGTGCACTAGATATACCTTGGCAAGTATATCAACATTTTGACTGATTTTGACCCTTGTAGAAGTAGGAGGGTTAAGTGCACTAGATATACCTTGGCAAGTATATCAACATTTTGGCTGATTTTGACCCTTGTAGAAGTAGGAGGGTTAAGTGCACTAGATATACCTTGGCAAGTATATCAACATTTTGACTGATTTTGACCCTTGTAGAAGTAGGAGGGTTAAGTGCACTAGATATACCTTGGCAAGTATATCAACATTTTGACTGATTTTGACCCTTGTAGAAGTAGGAGGGTTAAGTGCACTAGATATACCTTGGCAAGTATATCAACATTTTGACTGATTTTGACCCTTGTAGTAGTAGGAGGGTTAAGTGCACTAGATATACCTTGGCAAGTATATCAACATTTTGACTGATTTTGACCCTTGTAGTAGTAGGAGGGTTGAGGTTGGTAAGCAGTCAGCAACAGCTAATTATGTTTCTTTGAGTTCTTTCGGGTACACCATGTAATGATCTCTTTTTGGAAAAAGTGATGGCTCTGAGAAGAGCCAATTCTCTTGAAGACGATCAGAGCATACTGATCGAAACGTTGAGTTGTAACCACCAGTTCTTTTGAGAACTAAATACCACTCAAAAGATAATTTTCACATGGTGTCACCACAAAGCGTCTTTAACTTAGCTAACTCTTTATTTACATTTCATTACTTTTGGAATGAGCTCACTGTTTAGTTTGACTGTGGGCCTAGTTCATTAACAAGTTTCCCTTAGGAGGTTAATCTCTTATAATCTCTTATTGAAGAATTGTGGGCCCTTTTGTTAACCAGTTCGCACCGGGAATAAAAAGGTTTTTCCGAACCCCGTGGCCGGTTTATTTTTACCGCACAAACACGAACAATGGTGCTCACCAGAGCGTGACCGGGGAGACCGCGTCTTCCACCGTATGCTTATGGCTCGTTGCCACGTCGTCCGAGAATCTATACAAAATTCCCGAGAATCCTGTGGCGTGTTTAGACGCTCTCCGATCCGCTGTCCCAAAAAAAATGTGCGTGTATACACAGCCTCCGACGCGAACTGGTTAAGGGATAATCCCCCCTTAAATGAAGCTTGTTAACCGACATGACTGTCCTTGCCTATAGACCTTAATGAACATGGCCCTGTGGATTAGCCTTGTGCATTTGTTAATAATTGGTGACCAGCAAGTCAGTATGCTTTAAAGGGACAGTATTCATCACGATCAGAGCAAACTTTCAACAGGGCATGGAATCGGTGTCCTCGTTTAAGATGAAACACAGTGACTGAAAATTACTGGCTCATTTATGCAGCAGCAACGGTAAGATGACCTTATCATGTGGTGTATTATTTTTAGTCACCGAGTTAATCACAAACAGACACTCCCGATTCCATGCCCTGTTGATCGTGACGATATTGTCCCTTTAAATACTTGTACTTTCTTTTGAATCAAGATCATTCAAACAACCAGTCTGTGAAACTTTCAGCTCAATGCAGAGTCAACGTCACAAGAAAAGTGTGAAAAAAAAAAAACAGTCAAGAGTTTTTACAGAAAACCTTTTTGAAAGTGTGCAAAACACCCTGCTGGATGCATCCATTGGTTGTCCCAAGTATGAAACACGCTGATCAAAATAAGATCCATCACCACGAACAAAAGAGCTTTTGTTTGCTGCTCATTTCAATAAGATCATATCACATTTGTTGCTTTCTTTTCAGCATGAGTTAAAACGCAACATAAAACAACAACAGTATATAAGTCTTTGCATGGTGATTTTTTTTTGGGGGGGGGGGGGTTCTGGGTAGGGCTATGCGTTTTCGGATATTTTTGGAACCGGATACCCGAAATCAGGAAACTTCGGATACCCAGATACCCGTTTTCATTTTTGTTGAAAACATGCCTCCGGTGGTGTACAAATACATGTACTGTAAATGGTAACAAATTGACTTTTATAATACAGAGGATACCATACTTAAATCGATCGTTTCTTTATTGGAGTGCAATCTCTTGAATTTAAAGATAATTGTCTGTAAAAGTGTAATTATTACATTGTTCAAGAGTCACAAATTTCTGTTTGCACCGCTCAAATGTTAAGTCCGAATTTTAAAAAGTCGTTTATGGGTAATTGGAACCGAAAAATGGAATCGGGTAATGACCGTTTCGGTCGGGTATCCGGATATCCGGCACAGCCATAGTTCTGGGAGAACCAATATCGGGCAAATTGTTTCTCAACTATCGCTATGTGGTTCAGAGAATGTGGTTCAGGAAGAACCATGGGGGTCTTCTCAGGGTCTTCTCGGGGTTCTTCTCTGAACCAACAGTTGAGATTCGAGTTGTTCCAATAAGGTTCTTTTCAGAACCTGTGCCACACTACAGCTACATTGGCGGATCCGGGGAGGGGCTAAGGGGATGTAGCCCCCTAAAATTGTTTTTTTTAAATATAAAAAAAAAAAGAGAGAGAGGGGAGGGAGGGAGGAGGGAGGAGGGGAGGGGAGGGAGGGAGGGAGGGAGGGAGGGAGGAGGGAGGGAGGGAGGGAGGGAGGAGGGGGGGAGGGAGGAGGGGGAGGGAGGAGGGGGGAGGAGGGGGAGGAGGAGGGGGAGGGAGGGAGGGAGGGAGGGAGGGAGGAGGAAGAACACTCTCATTTCCCCTCACTGTGCTTTGTTTTTCTCTCCATTTGATTATTTCATTGTAATTTTTGTAGTACTGAAAAACAATTGTTTTTGATTCTCAGCCCCCCCCCAAAAAAAGTTCTGGATCCGCCCATGAGATATAGTTGAGATAAGCGCATGGTGTTACCGCAAACCGAACCGATGACAACAGTATAAAACAACCACGTTTGAAGTCTATATCTTGAAGAAAACCTAGACGTACATTTATCTTGAAGGAAAGCTACATATAGACAGTATGTTCATTTTGGCTGATCGCCAGACCTCTCCAGCCAAACCCAAGCAATAACACAGTCTAGTTTTAGATTTCCTGCTTCTGGACTCCAACAGCACATTGATCCAATCAGTGAGCCCGGCCAGTTTCAAGGGGCAGAGAGCTCTGACAAAAGTTTGGTGAACTCGCCTGGGCGGTTCCTAGGTTTTCATCCAGCGGTTGTTTGGTTTTTATCTCGGAGCCAGTTAAATGTAATTTGGAATGCGAAAAGTGTGAAGAAAACCTTAATTTTTGTTCTTACAGAAAAACACTTGGGGCAAAGAATTGCAGTCTGGCCAGCTTTTTGCAAATGTGAATATTTTTGGGGTGTTCTCTGAAATGAAGAGCTCTTCAGACAGATTATTTTTTTTCAGAATGGTTGGTTCCTTTACCAACTTCACATCATGGATCGGTTTAGGATAATCAATTGGTTTTATGGTAACTACCAATATTGTGTACCTTCGCTTTCAGCATCCAGTGGTCAAGCCAGGTGTGTTCCATTTAGTGTCGAGACCATGGTGGGATTTAGTAGGAAGCTTTTCTAAACCACTGAAGCCCTTTTTCATAGAAATATGACGTCTGAAATTTCAGTGGTGGGAAGGGGCTTACATGTAGCTTGCCAGTGGAAGCGTGCGGGGAGGGGTTACTTCCAAGTTTGTTAATTATATTTGTGACCTGCTTTTTTTGTGATCTTGAATAAAAAGACGATGATCGCTATAGATTATTACACTTATCGTTTAGTGATTGTTCAGTTGATGTTATCTTTTTCCGTTCATTTGTGTTTTATTTTGTCTTTTATCAGGAAAAATGTTGCAACTACATCCGTGTACTGCTGATTCAAGGCAACCGAGTCTTTGCCTGTGGGACCAATGCCTTCTCACCGTCTTGCACATGGCGACAGGTAAAGTATGGATCTCTAAAAGATATTCTCATGATCTTGGGTGGGGGGGTGATGTGGCAAAAAACTGTTGCCTATAGCCATGGAGGTAGCAGACACCATAAAATGAAGTTTTCTGTTGAATAATCATCACATTATCTCGGATCTTATTCATTGGTAATTTACTTGATTTTTAAAGTTGCGATCTTGGTACAAAATGTCAGACCGCGTAGATATATATGATGACATAGTTCCGTGCTAAATGAGATCGGTGTTACTCCCAAGGCAGATTCCGATTGTAAACACATGTGACACGGTCTGCAGCTGCGGCACGCCGTAATGCGGAAACCGGATCTCAATTTGTGCTTCAAATGAAGATATCGGGGGATGAAATATCCCAGATAAAAATAGCGTTACTCTGTCAAGCAGATTACAAACATAAGTATTGTAGGAATCCTGAATTCCGGTTTAGTGTTTACAAAAACACAAATTTTGGGTGGGCTAGGAGAAATCTCTTAATCGGGCTGTTAATTAAGTTATCGTTGATCTTGTACCAACACGGCTGCTGTCGTCACTAATGCAAACCGTGCTCCTCGGGTTATCCATTTCCTCTTGTGAGATCAAGACCAATAAAAATAGATTTGCCGAAGCCAGTCTGGTTGTGGATTTTGCTAATCGCGCACCTTCGGGTGGAATATTCGGGCCAGGTGCAACGCCAAAGACTCCGGTCATGTCCTGTGTTATTATAAAGGAGGTCTTGGGTCGTCCTTGTTTCCCCTTTAGCTGATGTGGCCCACTTACCCAAAAGCCGTGAGATGCTTTCATCAACACATCTTCAGAAAATATCCTTGAAATTACCTTCATAATTGGCGGGAAATCAAAATCCTGCATGAGCATACACCAAATGGTACCAATTTCTTGACTCCCCCCTCCCCCCCCCCCCAAAGTGACACAAACATAATAGATGATACCTGAAATGTTCAATGTTTTCTGATCGACATTTTTTTGGGCATTTTCCTGCAAAGTCCCTTAAGATTGTTGAAAAACATAACAGATGTTACACAGGAACACTGAATATAATTTATTTATTATAAGGCAGGGTGCCTCCCTGGGGGGCGGGGGAGAACATTGGCAAAACATTTGGTTGCAAGGTTCAACGTCAAGAGAATGTGCATACACCTTGGAATCTACTCTTTCCACGTAAAGAGCAAAAAAAAAGCAAGTGCTGTTTGAGAATTGTTCTCATGCTTGTGAAAAGTTACAAGATGCGTATCATTATTGTGAAAGGCATTCGATGCTTTTTTTTTATTTATCTAAATCATTGATATATTTTAGTCGAGGTCCGAAAGGTTTGACAGTGTTTGACTTTTAAGTGCACTAGATATACCTTGGCAAGTATATCAACATTTTGACTGATTTTGACCCTTGTAGTAGTAGGAGGGTTAAATAAAGCTGAAAATTGTCATGTTTTGTTTCTACTCAAAACACATGTATTTCTATGTACAGTCATTGTAGACCACGATTTACCACAGCCTCCCTGACAAGGCAGTAACCCTCCCTGACAAGGCAGTAACCCTCCCTGATAAAAGTATTTCGCCTCTCTGACAAGTTGTGCAATGGGTTTGGCATCTCGGGTGATGATACCAAACATCCTGAGAAATGGTTCCAACTGGCATGCTGTCATGATTTAGAAAATGTGAAATCTATTACAGGTTTGGAACGGATCACCGAAGCGATCCATTTTCCACATGAGAATGAATGCAAACAAATATGAATGCGTTTGAACCATTTTCTCAATAATGACGCATTGAAAATGAGCCGAATCTTTCACGGGTTGGTTGCTGTACATCTCTCTTGATTCTTATAAAGTATGGATGCATGTACAGACATTGGTTGGTTTCTGTACATATCTCTAGATTCTTATAAAGCATGGATGCATGTACAGACATTGGTTGGTTTCTGTACATATCTCTTGATTCTTATCAAGTATGGATGCATTTACAGACATTGGTTGGTTTCTGTACACATCTCTAGATTCTTATCAAGTATGGATGCATTTACAGACATTGGTTGGTTTCTGTACACATCTTTTGATTCTTATAAAGTATGGATGCATTTACAGACATTGGTTGGTTTCTGTACACATCTCTAGATTCTTATAAAGCATGGATGCATTTACAGACATTGGTTGGTTGCTGTACATCTCTCTTGATTCTTATAAAGTATGGATGCATTTACAGACATTGGTTGGTTTCTGTACATATCTCTTGATTCTTATAAAGTATGGATGCATTTACAGACATTGGTTGGTTGCTGTACATCTCTCTTGATTCTTATAAAGTATGGATGCATTTACAGACATTGGTTGGTTTCTGTACATATCTCTTGATTCTTATAAAGTATGGATGCATTTACAGACATTGGTTGGTTGCTGTACACATCTCTCGATTCTTATAAAGTATGGATGCATTTACAGACATTTGTTGGTTTCTGTACATATCTCTAGATTCTTATAAAGCATGGATGCATTTACAGACATTTAACCAATGACGTACACTGCCTATAAAGTAGTACCTTCACCAAACCTACATAGACAGTACCGTATTAAGACGATCTTTGATCTCCCTTGCAGAGAGGAAACCTCAGCCAGGTAGAGGAGAGTGTTACAGGCATTGCCCGTTGTCCCTACGACCCAAACAGCAACACCACAGCCCTGTTCACACAAAACGGAGACCTCTATAGTGCCACCGTCATGGACTTCACCGCCCGAGACCCTGTACTGTATCGTACGTTGGGGAACTCACGACCATTGCGGACGGCACAGCTGAACTCCAAGTGGCTGAACGGTGAGTAAAACGGGCCGATTTTTAATCCTGATTTGTGTGT
The DNA here is from genome assembly GCA_029582265.1 of Zoroaster sp. YZ-2022. Lineage (NCBI taxonomy): Eukaryota > Metazoa > Echinodermata > Asteroidea > Forcipulatida > Zoroasteridae > Zoroaster > Zoroaster sp. YZ-2022. The sequence goes on along the minus strand of CM055827.1, from coordinate 6,453,744 downwards.
GGTTGGTTGTGGCATCATGAACAGTTTACTGATGTGAGCGATGTCATATGAATCTGAAGTAATAATAACATGTTAGAGGCAGTTGTTACAATTATTACTTACATATGAATCTGAAGTAATAACAACATGTTGGAGGCAGTTGTTACAATTATTACTTACAAAAATATATTAACAGAATCAAGGTTGTTGGACTAATGTTACAGTAATCCAAGATGGCATCGTACGTCCGCATGTGTGAAATATCCCCCACACCAAATGTCTGCACAAATCCCTCAGCAAATACCAGCTAAATTGAAAGCAAATGTCTCCTCCAGATTCTCTCGGTGAACACAAGCTGGCTTTATAGTACAGTCAAATAAATGAAGTAGGTTTCACTGCAAACCCTTTCGAAGAGTTTTCACCTGTAGACTAATCCAGCGACCTCTGTTTTCCACCATTACTGCGGTGGTACCATACTACACGCGTGCGTCACACGCATTCTTAAATACGCAGTGCGCTAGCGTTTTGTCACATAGAGTGCTCAGATTGGTTTCACAATCTCCCCCTTAATGCCGCCTCAATGTTTCCAACATCATTTATCAATATTTCCTATTTTTGAAACGCAGTTTATGTTCACATGCAGGGTACATGTCAATCAAACTAAAATAATCTATACCATAAGATTTTCATACCACATTGTGGATAAGCCAAATAAAAAAAATTAAAAATAAATTTAAAAAAAGACTCCGGTTTCTGGTCATGGGTCGCCTTCAAAATCAGGTGCGGTGAAGTGGGGGAGGGGGTAATTTTTTGTTGTAGTTGCCAACATGGAAAATACGTAAGGCATGTACACAGAGACCAAATTTCTCATGTCCAAAGCATGGTGGCTAAGAGAGGCCTCACTGTTGTCTTTTCCGTTCTTTTCCGTCCTTTTCCGTCCTAACTTGCTTCAGCGGCCCTCCAGTGGTGTAACGGGGCGGGGAGGGGGGTGGGGGTGTAAAGAGGTATATAATGTTTAGTGGGTTTCTTGTGGTAGGATGGCCTTGTAGAGGTGCTGGTCACCTGTTCTACCTTTGTTTAAAATGAATTTTTGTGTATTTGTAGTTTATTAGGGTTTGGTTTTATATTTAATTGATGTAATCTGATTGCCAGTGTAAAATGTAATAAAATAAAATAAAATAAAATAAATTGGGCAAGCATTCATACCCCTATGTGAAAGAGTCGTTTAAAACACAGCGTGGCAGAATTCCAATCGATCCAGCATTTTTGGCTGCAATTGGACATCGTTTCATAGCACACACACACAAAAAAAATAAATGCCAACACTCGGGTCTGAGGTGACGCGCACGGAGACCAGAAATTGGAGATTTAGTGGGCGTGTTCTTTTTTTATATATTTTTTAAATTTGTAATTTGGTAGACCTACTGATGGATCTGAGGGTTTAGAATAATAATGTGAAAGACTGCAGTGCATTTACGTTAAACCAACACATGGTCACCCTATCCCAACCTTAGTTCCCAAACAGCTTGGACCCATTTATCTGGAGTCGTACTTATATGCGTTACATCCTACACAAAGAGGACGACCGACCTGTTTTGCTCAATCCGAGAACTCTCCAAGGAGGTCACAATTGATGAAATGTATATTTGCCGTGCTGCACAATTCCAACAGCGGAGGGAGGGGGGAGGGGGGAGGGGGAGGGAGGGAGGAGGGAGGGAGGAGGAGGGGGAGGGGGGAGGAGGGAGGGGGAGGGAGGGAGGGGGAGGGAGGGAGGGAGGGAGGGAGGGAGGGAGGGAGGGAGGGAGGGGAGGGAAGGGAGGGAAAGAGCTTGTTGCAACTCTCGAAAGATCATTGTTGATGTTACTTGAAACCTACCAAGATTCTGATTGATTTCCTTGCTGATTGACTTGACAATAACTTCCCCCAAATTCCCCAAGTATGGGGATGGGGGAATGTCAAAGCTTTTCAGGAAAAACATTTAAAAATCTCATTCACCTGTGTGTAAACTTAACTTTCGCGCTGGCCCAAAAGCACAGCACTGTAATAGATTGTAAAAATAATCGCATGCAATGTGTACTTCTTGATGACAAGCACGAATATAATTGAACCATACTATCATGAAGAACAGACAGACAGACAGTCAGACAAGTCGGGATTTGTCCAAGCTGCTCTTGACAGGACAGATTGTATGTATACATGTACATGGATGCAGTCAATGGGCCCACCTGCTGTCCGGGTTAGCAGTACAAGTCTGCATTAATGACATCTCGCTTCTTGGCACTAGAGCAGGATGTAGACAATTTGTTGAGGACTATCTCAATTTGAAGAGAAGATGATGTCATTTAATACAAATGCAAGCGTTGTCTTGTTGACAGTGTCAGCATTGAACCTATCGTAGTAAATATTCATACTTTTTATGCATGGGGGGGCGTGATCCCAGGGGATCCCCCCCCCCCCCCCCGTATATCTCAGGTGGGACGGTAATCATTTGAGAAGATTATGATTTTGAGAAGAGAAGATTATGACATTTAACACAAATGCAAGCGTTACTTACAGTTGTTTACACCCATCGTATTAAATATTCCCAGTAAATATTCGGAGTACTTTTTATGCATGGGGGGGGGGGGGGCGTGATCCCAGGGGAATCCCCCAATAATTATGACAGGGGGGGGAAGGGGATAATAGCAATATCCCCTTCCCCAATAATTATCATCCATCTAAGCTTATCTAGAACACATAAGTTGTTACATTACTGATTTAATTGTTGCCCTACACCGACGTGTGTATAGCACTGCATACTCAGTGCTTTCCGAGTGTCTGTGACAAACTACACAGGCGACTCGGGCGGGATTCGAACCCACGACCTCCTGCTTACTAGTGCAGACATCTTGACCTCTCGACCACCGAGCTTGCTCGATGACGATTGGCCAGCTAGAATCCTATTTATCAGCGGGTTCCGCGATATGTATAGGTTGATGAATTTTTGTTGTTGTTGTTGTTGTTACATTATTCCATTGCATTGTCTATAACAGACACCCCAATGAGCATATTTGACTATTTACACCTTTTTTCATTCAAAAAGTCTTTCCACAGAAATACATGACTCCAGTTGTGTGGCATCAGCTAGATTTATTGCACTCATATTTAACCCCTCCTATTCTCAAAACCATTTGTTTCTCATAGGGTTTTTAAGGTGCCTTTTTCTTCCTTTACAAATCCAGTTGAACGCAGAACATTGGCAGAGATCCAAACCACCCACTCAACAACGAATTAAAATGTATCCAATTCCTTGGTTTGATAAAGATCCTGCTACAAGAATCGAAACGTAAGACCACTCACTGCTATTTTTCATATCACTGGTTTGATTTGATTTATAGCAACATAAAAAACACAACCAAAAAAAGCAATAAAGATGCATTTCAGTTCTAATAGCCCTTTGGGGTACTGGTAACCTTATTCTCAGTCATATCATATCATATCAAGTTATTGGCCAATTTTATAGAGCTGCTAAGCAGAGAATTTTGCTAAGCAAATATTTTTTCTAAGCAATATAAAATAGACTACCAGCCAAAATGCATACATTTTGTATGAAAGTTTGGCTGGTAACCAAATATTTCTGGTAAGCAATTTCAGTCTGCTTAGCAGCTCCATGAAAATGCCCCCAGAACTTGTAAATCAATGTCTATTTCCTAGCTGTAGTTTTGTAAATACACAAAACTCTTTTCCAATAAGAGTGAGGCTCACTTGTTTAAGTAGTCTGGTGCCAACGATGTAATGACCCAGTTTCATAGTTAACCATACCATGTGCTTAGGTAATGTGACCAAGATGTCTGCTTGCATGAAACGACCCCAGTCACCTGGATCAGCGCTCAGGTACGGTCCTGGATTCCCCGTTCCCCCGCGGACGGGGAGGAGTGGTTAGGGAGTCATGTGTATTAATTTCGGAGTTTCAGTCGCAATCTCTTCTTAATCTAATCAGTGTGTAGGCATTGACTTGATCTACAGTTTCCTAAAAAAACAGGTCCATTCCTGTTTACCAAAAAAGTATAAAAGGGGGAGAGTTGGAGAAGGGGGGGGGGGGACACCAGTTTTTCTACAAAGACTCGTGATCATGTACTTTCATATCTGTTGCCAACAGGAATTTAGCTGTCTGGCCTACTTTTGCACAGCCTCCAGGTATTAGCTTTAACTGTACCTGCTTTGTTTTGAAAGGGCTTTTTTTGGACATGAAAGTTATGATATAGGCGTGGTTTGTCCAGTTTTCATTACCTATTGAGAGTTTGCTGAACTTTATAACATACTGCAGTTACGATTTGCAGTTCAGGATGTGAAATTAAGAAAATATACTAGTTGCCCCAGGGCAACCGATGACTGAATCTTGGGATTGCCCTCCAGTCATTTTGGTTACCCACCAAATTTGGCGTCATTATTATTATTTTTTAACCAACCGTCACAGCAAGTAAATACATGCATTGCTACCTCAAATTGGCTTCATCTATGAGTGATATGGTCAAGTTTTTTTATTTAGATTTTTGAAACTTTTAATCTTCAAAATCCAAAGAGGAACCTGTCTCAGCAAAATGAAATTTTTCCCTCAAGTATTGAATTTGACAACAAAATTACTAGATTTGCCATAGGGAATTTTATGTGAGACCGTGCAGCCAACCCTAGAGGGGAGGTACAATCCTCATTTCAAGAAATATATCAGTAAGCTAAGCAGTGCCAGTTTCATTTTTTTTTTTAAAGAAAACAAAAAAAAACTGTTACATGTTTTTTTATTTTATGATTTTGATATGTTTATGGTTGACAAAAAGGTTGCCATGCAGGAAGTTTTTGTCAATTCGACATGACAATTCCGTTCTCTCTTAAGATGAAACCACATCAGATGGAATCGTATCCGAAGATGATTGATAATTGTAACAACTTTAGTATACTTTAAGATCAAGTAATAATAATAATAATAATATGTGGACTTATATAGCGCACATATCCACCAACTAAGTGGTGCTCAAGGTGCATTACATCATTACCCCTGCTCATAAGGCTCATAAATCATTCCTGAAACCATCTCAGCTCCCTGGGGAGTATACAGCCCAATTGCTGCCATTACAGCGCATATAGGGCTAATCAACCAACTCTGCCCTCACAGGTACCCATTTAACCCCTGGGTGGAGAGAAGCAATTATGGTTAAGTGTCTTGCTCAAGGACACAAGTGTCACGGCCGGGATTCAAACCCACATTCTGCTGCTAACACCAGAACTTGAGTCCGGTAAGCTAGACCGCTCGGCCACGACACTCCAAGTGTACTTTAAGACCAAGTTACCTTTAAGATAATAACCACCATTGTACCTACCCTTGAATGTTGCACCCTTTGATTTCATATTTTGCCTTTGAGAAAGAGCCTGCTAGGTTAGAAATGTTAAGGCCAATAACTACTATTTTGCATTTAATACTACAGGTCCTTTAGATTGGTAAGCAGTTTGCAAACAGCTATTTCTCTGTTTAACTTTACACTAGTTACAAGTAGCAGGGGTCTGATTTATCCGGATTTCTGGATTTTTTACAAATCGCAAATGTTGTGATCCTCCGGATTTTAAAGATTTAAGCAATAAAGGAAAGCAAAGCAAATGATCAGAACTGTAGATTTCACCCCAGCGCTGTTCACAACAGCGGTCCCAATACCCCTAGCAAAATTTACGTGGATTTTTTTCAAAACTGCCCAATTACACCCCCGAAGTAGTTAACCAACATATATATGAACCTGTTTGCATGTTTCTATGTAGTTAAACATTCTAAACGTTTGAGTATTGAAACACTGAAATGAGACTATTAACCCTAACCCCCTAGGTATTCTGGCTAGGAACCTTCCTGAATCCTCCAAAATCCATCAGTGCACTTTTGGAAACATGCCCTTATCTTCAAAATGCACCATGCATTTTCGTTGATCTTTCACATTCAGCACTTATGACCTATACTTCTTGCCAGGTAGTAATTTTGCCCCATTTGAAGAGGTGAAAGTACCAGTTTTCAAACAGTGCTGAATTTTTCAAAAAAAGATGCCCCTTGGAGGATTTTGATGGATTTGGGGTGGTTAGGGTTAAAGACCAATTTGCAGAGATGAGTGATGGAAGAAACTGTTAGGAACGGTAAAATCCAAAATACCTTCTCATTGCCCCCTTTACATGTTATGTGTTTCCAGTTCCAGTCTTCAAGCTTGCTTTACAGTCCATATTCCTCTTGCATGTTTGCATTTATTAAAAGTATGTATCATCATCTTGGGATTGACTCGTTTGGTGATGCATCTTCATTACAAATGAATTTGTCAGCGGCTTCAAGGACAAATCTCGAGGAATCTCAAGTGCTCCAGGGGGGGAACGGTACAAATGCACATTGCGCTTGTCCCCGAGTGCCGCGAGGGAAAACAGAGATAGAAAGGCAAGATGCCCAGAGCCGGTTTATTTTGGGTAATAACAGGAAATTTTCAATTTTCCCCGTGCCGTTCTCTCACGAGCGGCAGCTCCTGGTTGTGTACAGTACAGGGAAAACAGGACTGCCTCTCGGATGGTACATATATGCATGTAGAGTGCATTGTGGTTTGTACTCTTACCTGTTGGGGGTAAGGGACTCCGGGATATCCTTGATGTCTTTGAAAGGAAGCTGCATTACAGCTCCAAAATTGGGTAAAAATAACAACCGATTATTTGACTTGAATCTTTCCCTGAATATTTATATAAATGGATTGCATGGATTTATTGTAGCAGACTTTTGATAAAAATGGATTACATAGATTTACTAGCAGATTTAAAGGGGAAAAAAAAATCACTTTTCATAATAATCTCATCTATTTGTATGGCTTACGGGGTATATTATCCCAATGAGGATATACTTCAGGCATGATATTCATCCTACTTTTGTAGGAAATCCTACCTTTTGATTTTGAAAATCCTACCATGAAACCGGGTTCCGACTAACTTCAGACCATGGAAACTTTCCTTGTGTTATCATTTTATTGTAAATACCGAGATAAAACAACAGTGTCCTTGCTATACATGGCTATAGAGGTAAACCGATATAGGTTAGTATACTGAACAGCAAAAGAAACGTTGTGATTTTAAATCGTTGACATAACTCAACCACAAGAGTTTTACATGTATCGTTTTCGGGAAATATGCAGTCTAACATCATTCTGAATCATGACTGTGCCTGAAAATCCTATAGGCAGATGGAATGCGACTTGAATGGTTTTCAAAGTCTCCGTTACAAAATATACCTGTTGATATCTTGTATTCATACGACGTTTCTTTTGCTGTTCAGTATATATATGCCTAATGATAATGGCAAACATTTTTCCTACCTTTTCATTTTCTCACAGTATCATCCCTGTACTTTTATTCTCACTGAAACCCTGTGCGCCCAAGAGGATACAAAATTTTCCCCAATTGGGAAACCCTTTTGGTGACATCGACACATTCTGCATTGGCATTATCACTTAATTGGTTCAAGTATGTGTCCATTATCTGCGAGTCTGTAATGAAATAAACAAAAATGTCTAATGTAACATTCGCAGCATGAATCCATGATGACAATAAAAAGAAATTACGTGTCTGTGTAGATGGACCATAAATAGCTTGCTGTCCAAGCCGACTAACATAAATAAGAGACACAATGAAGGGATGATGAGTTATTTTATTTATAACAATGGAAATGAAATAAATCTGGATCCGGAAGGAGTTATCAAGACAAGCTACAGTTGACGAGGAATCAGATTTACAGCTGGTGTTTGACACGCACATGCAAGTGTTTCCCCCTGTGCCCTACAAGCGTTAAAATATTAGCCTTCTATTAACAAGGTCTTAAGGTGAATCATGGCGATGAATGCGTCTTGAAAGACAACTGGAGAAGGAGCTTGTTGATAGCACATCGTGGACTGGTGGTTGTGAAATTGGGCTGAGGAAATGAAAATGTGCAAATTCATGCCGGTGGTCTACTCTTAGCGCGTATTCCGCCCAACTCGGATTCAACTTGTGAATCATCTTTAGAATTTCACCTGCTGCCGAATCATCACTTCAGGGAATATCTACTCTGAAGTGTTTACTTGCAATGCAGATTATAAGTGCAAGCCTTGATTTGTTCATTTGATGCCATTGGTCAAATAGCAATTAGTCTTGTCACCAATGGTTACGGTTTTCATTTACAGGCCCCGAAGAATTGGACTGTTTCCGGAAACAGCAGATTTGGGAGAGCTTCGGGGAAGTCGGAATTAGAGATTTGTCAAAGTGGTTTGCCACATTCTAAGTTAAACCTTTCCCAAATGTGTGCAAGATTTCAATTTAAGGGCTCGGCAAGTAGCATCTGGTTATCATTGTGTGATCAAATCAAACTTTCAAAATATGTAACAAATGTGCTTGCTCTAAGGTTTTAAATTTGAAGAGGAACGTTGAACCTCTCTCCTCCCCCCCCCCCCCCATCTTATTATCCTGGGTGCTTTATTACACGTACTTGAGCATTTCCATAATGGTTTTCTTTACCATCTTATTTTGCAGAGCCTAACTTCATCTCATCCTATGAGATTGGGCCTTGGGTCTATTTCTTTTTCCGAGAGAGGGCCGTGGAATTTTCAAATTGTGGCAAGGTAAGATTTTAGATATTTATCTTAATTGTAAATCCAAATCATGGTTATAGCCAAATGGTATGTTATGTCTATGTATATTTTTCTTTGATTTCTGCATAAAATAAAAAAGCAAAATAATTTTATACACATATGACATAAAACACAATAAAGGGGGCCACTTTCCTACCGTCACGTTAGCAGTTTTTCCAATGGTTGTTATTTATTTTTAAGTACCTGAAACCGACCAAAAAGTGTTTCAACATGTGAATGGACATGCAGGCTTATACTATAACTAATTTGAGTTGATTTATTTTATTTTATTATTTTTTTAATTTTATTTTTACCCTCAAATTTCCATAAAAATTGGACGGAAAAAGTTACCTCACTTTTCCGTCCATTTGTTGATGGAAATTTTAGGGTAATTAAAAAAATAATAGTAATAATCAACTCAAATTATCTTTAGGATAAGCATGCATGTCTATTCAAATGTTGAAATTCTTTTTGGGTGGTTTCAGATATTTAAAAAATATTACAACCATTAGAAAAACTGCTAACGTGACGGTAGGAAAGTGGCCCCCTTTATTGTGTTTTATGTCATATACATTTTTAGGTTATCCCTTCTGGATTATCACTTGTGGATTTTACCTTTTTGATTATCCTGTGATTATCCTGTGATTATCCTGTTTTGATTATCCCAGTTGGATTATCCCATTTGGATTATCATGTTATCCCTTGTGGATTATCACGTGTGGAATTTACCCTTTTGGATTATCCATTAATTATCCCAGTTGGATTATCCATTGAACATTTTCATATTATCCCTTTTGGATTATCAATTTTAGATTATAATTTGTGTATTTTCCCTTTTTGGATTATCACTTTTGGATTATCCAGGGTTCAGTCTTTCCCCCTTCTTCCCTTTCTGCGATGCATTTGCTGTGACCTTGTTTTTTGCAGACCCTCGACATTAATTTTGAGTCGGCAATTATGAACAATTTTTTTTCTCAGAAATGTTTCCTGGTTGGTTTCTGCTTCAAAGAAGATTCTCGGACACTTTGCCAAATGTCATTTGTTTAAATCCTAACAACATTGTAAAATAGCTAGTTGTTTTAAACATTCCTTTCAATGTTGTCGCAATGTTGTGATCCTCCGGATTTTAAAGATTTAAGCAATAAAGGAAAGCAAAGCAAATGCTCAAAACTATAGATTTCACCCCAGCGCTGTTCACAACAGCGGCTCCCATACCCCTAGCAAAATGTATGTGGATTTTTCAAAACAGCCCAATCACCCCCCTGATGAGTAGATTAAAAGTATATGAATCCATGTCTTCATAGAGAGTTTTACATTGATAAAGCTGTGTTTCAATACATGTTGAGTGTTGATCTCCACTTAGCTGATTTGTGTTTACAAAGGAAGCGTTTATCGTGCAAGGAGTCCGGTCAGAGTCCCTGACATTTACTGTAACAACACTCTGGCGGTCCCATCAGCTATCTTCAAAATCAGACCAAGCCAACTAGAAATTGAGTTTCCTCAAACACTTCCAAGTGTTATTTCCCAGAAGAAATGCAAGACGTTAGTCTTGTTTGTGTTATTACGCAGAAATGTTGTGATTTTTTTTTTTTTTTTTTAAACTTTTTTTTTTGGTTGGGTCGGTTGTTCCAGATTATTCAATGACACCGTGCCATCAATGATAATATAATTGATTAAATCACTGCATAGGGTAGTCTCGTTAATAAGCTGTTTATTCATATTAATTAGGTTTTTCCTTTTGAGCGGAGTGAAATTTCATGCTGACATGTATCTGAGAAATTACAGTCAAGTCATTCATGTACACTGTAACACACACAGTAGGAATTTGAAATCAAATTTGTTGAGGGGAAATATTACAGTAGTTGAAGAGAGACTGGCACAGGGAGGGGAGATGGAGGGAGTGAGGGGGATTGACAAACATCTGATGGGTGCTACCACTCCAAGCACCCCCTGGAGTGCTGTACCTGCTTCCAGTCGCACATAAGAGAAGTATTATGTCAGTCAATTTCCACCCTTCTCTCTCTCGAGAATTCCAGACCCTCAGGTCTCGGGGACAGAAAAAAAAGTAGATACATTAACAATTTTATGGCCGTCGTACGGACCCCAGACCGCCTCTGTACATGTAGGATATAAATGCTGTTTCTCTACCCGGTAAATATTATCTGCCGGTAGAGTAAGTTCAAGCCAAGGGCATTGTTGATTGATTGTCCCCCTCTTGGGTCTATAAGGGAAGGGGGAGAGTATCAAATGAAACACTAGCTCTGAGATGTTTTTTGTAAAGGGGGGCTGTTTCATGAAGGGAATGCACTGCATCCGTTTCCTGGGGCTATTGACTGAGAATGTGACGGCTTGCGTAAAGCTCGGCCACCGAAACGGGAACCTGTAGTTAGAGATTTGGTGTCGACTTGTTTATCAAGGGTGTGTGAGGATTAATGCCCATGTGGATCGGCTGTGCATTTGTACTTAATTAGACTGGGTTACAGAACGGTTCCTGGTCCAACACACGCTGTTATGACCATTAAGCTTTTTTTTTTTATTTTACACTCTGGAATTATCTCTCTCTTAATACACATCAGGTTCATAGATCTGCTTAGCAGAAAAATTTGCTTCACAGATTTTGTTGGTTAACAGCCAAACTTTTATACAAAATGTGTGTATTTTGGCTGGTAGTCTGTTTTTATATTGCTTAATAATTAAATTATTTGCTTAGCGGAATGCTCTGCTTAGCAGCTCTGTGATATTGGCCCTTGTTATATGGCCCCCTCCGTTGCATTGACTCACTGACGGAAATATTTTCTTGAAGGCAGTGTAGACTGTTGATAATGGCCTGAAAACAAAAGATGTGAATTATTATGTAAACACTTACTTGGTTTTTATGATCGTCACGGTGCCAAACATCCTGTGAACTTATTCCATCTGAAATACACCTTTTTTTTATAGAAAACGTAAAAAGTATGTAAAAACTTACAAATTTGAAAAATATCACTCGGCTTGATAATTTTCAACAAAATAGAATGCATAAAAACATTTTTGCTCTTTTCTCGTAAATCACACAAATCTCTCAACTCTTTAAAAGTATGGATTCATTTAAAGGTATTTTAGTATCCCAGAGCAGCGGAACATGTGTATTATAACCACTTTAAATGTTATGTGTTATAATTAAAACTAAGTTGAGAGACAGGGTGTCTTGTTGACCCATACAAAAGAAAATTGTTCCCCTGGAAAAACACACGAGTTTGTCATAATTTCCTTAAGGAAACCCAGATTTTGGCTGCGGGTCACCGTGGAGAAATGATAGAGTTTACACCCCTCTGGCCTCAATAATGTTATTTGGTCATTAGGATCGGCTTCTTTTCTTGTCTTGTATTACCTCCGACCGCCGACCTCTGATCCAACACCCCTGAGAGGTAATGTAGGTCACTCGGGATAGTTTGTGACTGGAGTTGTCTAATCAGAAGAACAGTCTTTCAAAAGAAGTTGGAGGTACCTGCTTAAGAGGTACAGAGCCAAAAACAACAATAAAAAGTCCGTGCGTTGAGGGAAGATACAAGATTTGTAATGTTTGCAAAACCGCCTCTACAGCTTATAACTCTCTTGCAAGCCTCGAAATTCCCGCTTACCCACTTACCGGAGGTAAGTGGATTTTTCAGGCGCTAAGTGATTTTAAAATGTGGGTAAGTTGCTGGGTAGGTGGATCTATCCATGTTTTTATGTCATGTCCCATAACAACATGGCCAGACATATAAATCGGGTAAGTGAAAATACAAGGGTGGGTAAAGGGTGGGTGACAAAAAAAAATAATGACTTCAGAGCTTGTCTCTTGGAATCAAGTTTCCAGATTTATAGTTTGATGAAATTCTTGCTTCGGGTGATAAACAATTGATTTAATTTTGCCCTACACCGATGTGTGTTTATAGCACTATATACTCGGTGCTTTCCCGATTGTCCGTGGAAAAAACTTCACTGGCGACTCGGGTGGGATTCGAACCCACGACCTCCTGCTTACTAGTGCAGAGGTCTTAACCTCTCGACCACCGAGCTTGCCCGATGACGATTGGCTGGCTAGAATCCTATATAGCAGCGGGTGCCGCGATATTTATAGTTTGATGAAATTCTTGCGTCGGGTGATAAACAAGTTCCAGATTATTACAATGTACGTTTTGTCGTTGAAAATGCAGTCAGATTGTTTGTATTAACCCACTACTAATTGAGCCCACCAAAAGCAAAGAACCATGTTGCCATCAAGATGAAGCTCAGATTAAACTATCTATTGCATGGTTGTCTACGCCGGCTATTTTTCCAGCCAGCCTGTAGTTTCGATTGTCGTCTCGGGGAAGGAATTTCAAATTATCCCCTTCCCCACCCCGACTGCCCAGAAGTTCTGTTTGGGCAGGGTTTGAGAGGTCTGGGGGCCTGTGAGAGGACAGATGTATAAAACAATGCGTCATTCAATTACCTTTAAAAAAAATCACTTTATCATCGTCATTTATTGGGCAAAACATGCTGTCACTGGATTCCCTGCGGGAGATTTTAATCTTGATGGCCGCAGAAGGAAAACATATTACAATGCATGGTTTGATGCTTAAAGGGAAGATATAACATGAGTTTATGGAAACATACATGTAGATTTTTTTTAACCTGAAAATATACCTGTTGGTGATAGGATCAATCATTTCTTGAAATCTTTGTGTCCCAGGATTAATTAAAATTAGGAAATTTATTTCCCTACTAAACCCGTGGCTCCAAGGCAAGATAAATTCACTGTGTAATACGTGGACTGAGAACCTTTGTGATTCTATCGCTGAAAGGGTTGCCATCAGTAAGATTCCAATCTTAAATCGTCCAGTCGTAAATACTGATTAACTCTTACTCTTTATGATCGTTTCTAAAGTTCTATAACCCTAACCACCCCAAATCCTGCAAAATCCTCCAAGGGGCACTTTTTTGGGGGAAAAAATCAGCACTGTTGGAAACTGGTACTTTCACCTCTTCAAATGGGGCAAAATTACTACCTGGCAAGTACTGAATAAGTACTGAATATGAAAGATCAACGAAAATGCATGGTGCATTTTGAAGATAAGGGTATGCTTCCAAAAGTGCACTGATGGATTTTGGAGGATTCAGGAATGTTCCTAGCCAGAATACCTGGGGGGTGAGGGATTTTATAAAGAAAAAGTGGGTAGTTCATTTTTCACATGTTACCAGATTATTGGTGGGCCAACGCCACATGAAGAAAGTGTATGTGGCTTATGTTAGAATGACGTCACACTTTCTACCACCCGGATACTGGTACCCACACATGTGGCGTTCTTCCTCATTGATCTAACATATGGACCATATATAACGAGCCCCCTTGTCAACGATGTACACTATATGATTCAAATGATGTATGAGTTATCGCTTGACCTGCAGAAAATGACCCCGTGATCGCCCAACCTCACATGTAAGCATCCGTCACTTTACATTGCTCTTTAATCGAGGCAAACTAGCCCCAGAAACAAACTACTCCCTCACATGCAGTGCACATTCACTGACTGACACTCTCTGTCACCAGCCGGAAGAGTACTGGGCAGCTACATAACAGATGTTGTCCTGACGTTGAAAGGGTTACCCTGCTGACGAGATTGAAACAAATCTCTTTTTTTTAAATTTTTTTTTAAAGGGTCACCTCTGTCTGTTTGCTGTGTGGATCACAGTATAGCAGACCATCTCACTGTGGCTGCCTCGGACTATCGTTGATGAGATTGAAACCAATCTTGTTAAAGGGCACCTCTGTCTGATATACTTGCTTACCGTATAAGGAGCAATATGGCGGCCGTTTTTCAACCCTCGCAGCCCGAGCTGAACGAAAGCTCTAAAGCCCTGTGACTGGTTACATGCCAACCCCATATACGGTTACTGTACACGTAGACATATCCTTGATGCTATTGTCTAATGCAGGGTCTTAACCGAAATGCCAACATCATCAAAACAAAAGCCCGCCGTCTGCTTACAGGTGCCAGACTACCTATGCATTTTATAGTGTAGATGATATCTTTGATGCCAGTGGCTTAAGTAGGATCTTAATTGCTACTCCCCAACTTAGGTCAAAACAAGGTTTCATATTAGCAATGCTCAGAAGCCGACAGGTGTGATTGATAACACTTATGGGTGATTTATAGAGGAATACCCGGTCAGGGACGAATCAAGATTTTTCCAAGAAGAGAGGCACCTATAGTTTGTTGAAACAAATTAGCTTAAAAAATAAATAAACAATTTTTTTTTCACAGCACTGCATTTTGTGTGTGTAAATTTTGTTGTATCCCACATCCCAGCCCCCCCCCCCCACATTCGTTACATACAGCTGAGTGCATTTTTAATTTTTTTATTTGTTAAAAATAATGATTTATTGCTTTTCTTTCAATTTTGTACGTGTGTGGGAAAGGGGGTTTCATAGGCTCCACCCCCTTATCTGCGCCTCAGTCGGCTCCTAAGTGAGGACTGCCATTAACCAGTTCGCGTCGGAGGCCGTGTATACACGCAATTTTTTTTTGCACCACGGATCGGAGAGCGTCTAAACACGCCATAGGAAACTCCGGAATATTTGTATGCATGCTTGGTTGACGTGGCAACGAGCCAAGCGTACAGTGACATGCTCGGTAGACATGGCCACGCGCTGTGGAAGCTTCCATTAACGTGTTTGTGTGGGGAAAAGAAACCCGCACAGGGGCCCAGAAAAACGTTTTTATTCCCGATGCGAACTGGTTAAAGATAGCGTATACCTTTTGGAAATCTTAAAAACATAAATGTTCACAGCTTTACATAAAAACTTGATGATGGCATCAAACGGGGGCAAATTTCTGCTAAGCAAAAAATTTGCTTAGCAGATTTCATTGATTACCAGCCAAACTTTCATACAAAAAGTACCAGTAAGCATTTTGGCTGGTAGTCTGTTTTATATTGCTTAGCAAACATATTTGTTAAGCAAAATTCTCTGCCTAGCAGCTCTATGATATTGGGCCCTGGCCTTACTGTCTAAAGAGTTTTAGTTTTTACTTTTATAATTATTATTATTATACATTTCTGGTAATGAAACCAAGGATGCCTCAAAAGCACACTGAAGCACTGTAGCTTGGAAGCCTGAGGAAACCTGTAAATAAGGGCGCTTGCTATGTGAACCAGAAACACCGGGGTAAATCTCTACTCTTCCACGATAAGTGTTCTGGGTTCTTTTACGTGCATTACTTTAATAATCTAATACACGGGACCTATGGCTTAACGTCCGAGGGACGAAACAATTACGGTTAACTGTCCTGCTCAAGGACACAAGTGCCGTGACCAGCCAGGCTGGAGATTTGAACCCACATTCTGACAACACCAAAACTTGAATCCGATGAACTAGACCGCTCGGCCACGACACACCACTTGGTGATGAACTGAATGCATTTTCACTATTGTTCTCGTTAACGAAACAACGGAATAAGCAAACACTTTAAACAGGTTGGTTTCTATACACATAATCTTGATTTCTTATCAAGTGCGGGGTGAATATACAGACATTTAACCACTGGGGTACACTCTCTTTAATACATTTCTAGCTGCATCATTATCCAGGGTACATCCTGAAAGATTTAGTCACCATCAGTGACATTCACTGCCGACTTGGGAGTTCATGTGACGTAACAAGTGTTGCATGACGTGTGCTATCCTATCTATGTTGTCATGTATTGACATATGACATGCAAGATAAGCAGCGCATGTGATTAGTTGATCTGTCATCCATGATATCATATTGTAGAAAAATAATCATTTGTTTTTAAAGCCCCTGTGATATCCTATGAGTAATCGCAAAATACATAAATGAGCATGGCTTTACATAAAAAAAAATTATCTGGTGTAAAGTTGAGGTGGTATCATTTTGGCATCCCCCCTTCTTTTTTTGGTTCTAGGTCAGCTTCAAAATCTGTGTGGTAATTTGCTGGGTTTTTTTGGTGTTATTTTTGCATTTTGTTTGCGTTTTTTTTGGTGATGCATGTACACAGTATATAGGAACCAGACCACATCTTCTGAAGATGATCAGAGCATACTGATCGATACGTCGAGTTGTAACCTCCAGTTCTTTTCAGAACTCATTACTACTCAGTAGAGAATTACACATGGTGTCACCGCACTTAGTCTTACTTATCCTCTTCACCATGCAAAGCTACGAGTTTTACCTAATAGACTAATCTGTCGATCCGTTCACTGGGTGCCGCCATAACTGCAGTGGTACCTACATTCTTCGTCAAGAACTAATTACTACTCAATAGAGAATTTCACATGGTGTCGCCGCAATTAGTCTTACTCAGACCACATTTCCCATACACAAAGTATGGTGGCTAAGAGAGGCCGCACATTATCAGGCAAACGTTCGTACCCCTCTGTGAAAAAGTCATTCCAATTCATCCAGCAATTTTGGCCGCAATTGGACATCGGTTTCATAGCACAAAAAAAATGCTGACACAGGGACCAGAAACCAGAAAAAGAAGAAACTTTGACATTAACCAGAGGTATTTTCTGGCTTCAAGCGGGTTGTTTTTTTAATTGGGGGGGCCGGGGGGGGGGGGGGGGACTGTTTGAGCAGGTGGAAGGGGGACTGTTTGAGCAGGTGGAAGGGGGAGGTTTCTGTTATTTTGTAGTCATAACCAACGAAGCGTAAGTGTCCCTGTTCTGAATTGATAACATACATGGATAGCATGCTGTGAATCACCAAGGGACGAGCGGTGGCCATGGATACCAGGTGCTATACAGGAGGTCATCAAGACTTCATTGGCTCCCTGCCATCTATGGGACAGGCCTTTATTGATTTGATTGGTTGCCTTCCTAAGGGGCAGTGTCATTGGCCTATTGATATATTAGCAACGACCTCATTGGCTATTTGTCACGTGTATGAGATGGCAAAAAACAACAACAACAACAAAACAGGCAATGTGATTAATTTAACACAGCCGCCAACACATAGCTTTCCAGATCACAGAAAAATCTTTGATGGATCCATTGATGAGAGTAAACAAAACATTTTATATTTAAAAAAAACAACAACAAAGATTTCAATTGATTTACCCGATGTGCAAGTACATCAATATCACTGTGAACCAGTTCGCGTCGGGAATAAAAAAAGTTTTTCTGGGCCCCTGTGCGGGTTTCTTTTCCCCACACAAACATGTTAACCCTAACCACCCCAAATCCTGCAAAATCCTCCAAGGGGCACTTTTTGGGGAAAATTCAGCACTGTTGGAAACTGGTACTTTCACCTCTTCAAATGGGGCAAAATTACTACCTGGCAAGCAGTACAGGCCATAAAGTGCTGAATATGAAAGATCAACAAAAATGCATGGTGCATTTTGAAGATAAGGGCATGTTTGCAAAAGTGCACTGATGGATTTTGGAGGATTCAGGAAGGTTCCTAGCCAGAATACCTAGGGGGTTAGGGTTAATGGAAGCTTCCACAGTGCGTGGCCACATCTACCGAGCATGTCACTGTACACTCGGCTCGTTGCCACGTCAACCGAGCATGCATACAAATATTCCGGAGTTTCCTCTGGTGTGTATAGACACTCTCCGATCCGTGGTGCAAAAAAAAATTGCGTGTATACACGGCCTCCGACGCGAACTGGTTAAGGTGGGTCCAAAACCACACACAGCTTGGAGTAAATCTTGGCTTGGAAAAAGGGTGGGTAAAGGAGGCGGAGCACACAGCAAAGGGGGAGGGACACTGTGAATGGTATATTTATATATATATATATATATATATATATATATATATACATGACGATTGTGGGGGGTGGGCACATGGGCACTTAGCCCCCCCCTCACCCCAATTTGCCAGGGCATATAGCTGACACTATGTAATGTTAGCTTTAGATCTGTAGATGATAAAACGACTTAACAACAGGGGAATCTTGGCGACAGTGTATTAGAGAGACGGGCAGTAGGGACATGCCTTTTTGGAATGGATTCAAGATTTTTATTTTATTTTTTTTACATTTGATAAAAATAAATCTTAAAACCACAATGCACTATAGGACTATATTGATAATCTCATAAAAAACATAATTGATATCAGTTTTTACTTTGTGTCAAAATGACGATGGTATCAAACATCTCTTGAAATATTACTGTCTTGAGGTGCTTTCATTTTGATAGTAAGATTAATCAAATTATTATGCAATGAATTTTAGTGTTCCAGAGACGTAAACTCCATGTTGGAATGAGTACCAACAATCTTGATGCATTTTCACTGTTTTCTCAGTAATAAACCCCTTTGAGAAAAAACCTGTTTGGTTATTTACTTCTTCTTTTGTCTTCATTTCACACCTGACTAACATCTACTCACTCTTGCG
The DNA here is from genome assembly GCA_029582265.1 of Zoroaster sp. YZ-2022. Taxonomy (NCBI): domain Eukaryota; kingdom Metazoa; phylum Echinodermata; class Asteroidea; order Forcipulatida; family Zoroasteridae; genus Zoroaster; species Zoroaster sp. YZ-2022. The sequence continues at coordinate 6,434,762 of CM055827.1, read as the reverse complement.
TTTATGTATGTATGTCGTTTGTGTTCCGTCCCTTTTTGCCTTAGAGAAAGAACCTGCTAGGTTTGAAACGTAAGGCCAATAACCATTGTTTTACATTTATACTCTAGGTTGGTAAGCAGTTTGCAACAACTTATTCTCTATTTACTTCTTCTTTTGTCTTCATTTCACACCTGACTAACTTCCGCTCACTCTTGCGTTTATGTATGTATGTCGTTTGTGTTCCGTCCCTTTTTGCCTTAGAGAAAGAACCTGCTAGGTTTGAAACGTAAGGCCAATAACCATTGTTTTACATTTATACTCTAGGTTGGTAAGCAGTTTGCAACAACTTATTCTCTATTTACTTCTTCTTTTGTCTTCATTTTACACCTGACTAACTTCCGCTCACTCTTGCATTTATGTATGTATGTCGTTTGTGTTCCGTCCCTTTTTGCCTTTGAGAAAGAACCTGCTAGGTTTGAAACTTAAGGCCAATAACCATATTGCATTTATACTGCAGGTCCTCTAGGTTGGTAAGCAGTTTGCAGTGGCTAATTCTCTATTATTTTACAATAAAATAAGTTGAAACATTCACATGTTGGTTTTTATAAGTATATATCATGATTCCAATAAAGTATGGGTACATTAACCCTAACTCCCTAGGCCCATTTGTAGGGCCAATGATTTTACCGCGATAACGGAAAACGGACGGAATTCACGGAATCTGCCTTTTGAAACGGAAAAATGTATTTGAATCCAAAGCAAAAATAATACCCAAGTTAAAACAAAATACATAATTTTTTGTTTACCCACTGTCATTGGAAATTGTAGATTCTCCTGGCAAGCCAAAGATGGCACATTTTAGTTTGTTATCAATAAATCATGGCAGGGTTTTCAGGCACAGCTAGTTGGCTGCCTAAAAATGGCAGGCAAGGATTTCTGAACTGAGATACACTTGTACACACACTGCAGTCACAAATACATTTTTTTTTTAAATAAGCCATTTTAACCAGTGAAAAACATGAAACGGTTTTTATTGTTGTCTGAAACGGGTTTTAGGATTTTTGAAAACGGAATATGCACTTTTCTGAAACGGAAAATCAGTGGCCCTACATTTGCTTACACATAACCTGAATCCTTCCTAACTCCCTAGGCCCATCTGCTTTCACATAACCTGAATCCTTCCTAACTCCATAGGCCCATTTGCTTTCACATAACCTGAATCCTCCAAAATCCTTCAATAGTAAAGCAAGCACATGACATGTATGCACACATGTGTTTCTAATCTGTGATACATGTACATGGCCAGGGACCCTCCGTGCATGCATGGAGTAATAAACAGTGTCCATTGACCTAAGCACTGACCTTGCAATCACTACAACAAACATGGATGTACATGTACCATGGAAAGGCAAGCATGCCTAATAACCTCAATCCTCCAAAATCCTTCACTTTAGCAAAGAGCATGTAGCATGTAACCTCAATCCTTCAAAATCCTTCACTTTAGCAAAGAGCATGTAGCATGTAACCTCAATCCTTCAAATTCCTTCACTTTAGCTAAGAGGATTTTTGGAGGATTTAGGAAGGTTAGGCTTAACACATTTTACCAAGAGTGTACACTGGCATTATTCCAACTCTTTACATAAAACGATAAGAAGTTCCTTTGATCATAAATGAAAAACTTGCGGAAACACCCCAGACAAATAAAAGTTTAAGAACACCAAATCAAACATCATAAAAAAAAAGATAAACTGACTGTTTCAATACGGTAAAACCCGACAAAGTACAAATACCCTTTTTATAGATCAACTTGTTCTGAAGCCCATTCAGCACAAGGGTTTACCCTACCATCAGGAAGAGCATTAGTCCGCAGGAATATTATCCTCTTCCTATGACTGAACCCTCCGTCAGAACTCATCAAATTCTCATATTTTGGGTTTTGAAAAAAAATAAAAATAAAAAAATAAAATTTCTGTGAAGCTCCTTGTGTGTAAAATGTTGATGGACTTTGGTGTTTTACATGACTTTGTCATTATTATTTGTATTATTATTTATTATAAATAGAGAATTAGCTGTTGCAAACTGCTTACCAACCTAAAGGACCTGTAGTATTGATGCAAAATAAATGTTAATGGCCGTACGTTTCGATCGTAGCAGGTTCTTTCTCAAATGCAAAATGGACGATGTACGTATATACATATACATTAACATTATTGGTCAAAGAAATGTTGCTTTTTCATCAGCACAAGATGATACAAGACAGTGCACACTTTGGGTAAAATAGCTGTAAATGCATCCATTCTTTATAAGGGAGGAGGGCCAAAGTTATGGTACAGCCTAGCCTTTGAGAAGCCTGGCCTCCTAGTCCTAGTTGTCTTTTGTGAATCCTAATCCTGTAACAATACAGTACCTGCCAATCAACATAACCTGGGCTTCTGGAGGGCCTAGCCCAGGCAAGAAGAGCTCATTATATAGGCCAGTAGGCAGGGGAAAAGCCTGGGCCTGGCCGGGCTTCTCAAAGGCTTGGCTGTACCATGACTTTGGCCCTTGTCCCTAACAATCAAGAGATAAATACAGCAACCAACCTGTAACATTTTCAGCCTATTCCGCTTTGTCGTTAATGGAAAATGTGAAAATGAGCTCAGACGTGTTACTTTCAGTTGAATGTGGGAAAAATGGATCGTAAGCTGACGATCCATTACATGTTTGATGTCATTTCACATTTTCTTGAAAATGACATGAGGTCAGATGGAATAACTTCTCGGGGTGTTAGGTACCACAACCTTCTTACAAACAAAGTACATTTTTAGAGAATTAGCAAACTTGCCAACCTAAAGGACCTGTAGTATAAATGTGAAATAGTAGTTAATGGCTTTATGTTTCAAATTTAACAGGATCTTTAACAAAGGCAAAAGGTATACTTAGCTGAGTTTCTTTTCTGGGTTATTTCCAATTTTGTAAACCCCCTTTAAAGCATAAATACTCAAAGTTTTACCTCAAATGATGGTATCAAACATCCCTTGAAATACACTACTCAAAACAATTTAGGGAACACCCGGATTTTTAACATCAAATAGGTTTGAAATGTTCCATGAACCGGGATTTTCATTTGCAACCCCCCTCTCTCTTTCAGTAGTCATGTCATGAAATGTGTAATCACTACATGCATCCTTTTATCATATGTTTTATTGTGCAGTTGTTTCTCATCAATTCTGTGAAACATTGTGTTTATCTGAAATAAATGATCTTGCTTTAACTGAGATTATTGCGGTGTTCCCTAAATTGTTTTGAGTAGTATATTAATGTCTTTAAAGGTGCTGTCCTTTTTAGCTAAATGAGTAAAATAATATCCAAAATGAATTTTTTTTTGTCTTCACGAACTGAAGACAGAAATTCAGCGTTGGATTGAATACAAACAGTCTGGATGCCTTTTCACATTTCTTCTTGTTAACAATACAATGAAATAAGCTGAAACTTAACTTTCACAGGTTGGATTTTAAATAAATCTCTTGATTCTTATCATTCTTGCAACGAATTTATAGATATTTTACCAACAAATCTTTATTGACTTCAACCAGTTTTTGTTTTGCACCACGGATCGGAGAGCGTCTATACACACCAGAGGAAACTCCGGAATATTTGTATGCATGCCTGGTTGACATGGCAACGAGCCGAGTGTACAGTGACATGCTCGGTAGACGTGGCCACGCGCTGTGGAAGCTTCCATTAACGTGTTTGTGTGGGGAAAAGAAACCCGCACAGGGGCCCAGAAAAACTTTTTTATTCCCGACGCGAACTGGTTAACCCATATCCGCCTAACCATGTAAACACGCAAAAGACTGTATGTGCCTAAGCCCCCACACACAGAGATACCGTAATTTCCTGCGTATAAGACGCGGCTTATCTGACTTTCAAAGGTACGAAAACGTCACTGCGTCTTATCTAACGGTGCGCCTTATCTGGTGTCGCTTGAGATCAAAGTGATGATTACCGCTTGTGTAACTTTCGGTAGACCTCAACCTAACAAAGCGGCCGTGTTTTCCAATGAAGGTCGTTAGCGCAAGATTTTCATGCATTCATTCACCGTAAATAATACTCACGAAAGACCTCACTCGTGTGTGACGTACCAAAAGCAGAATTCCCCTGTTTCTAAAAATAGCATGCCCAACATCGTACCGCGATCGCGCATTTTATCTACAACGCTTTCTAATGACTAAGTCTCTATGCGATGTGTGCAAGGTTGTCAACTTTTGCCGTGTCTGTTTTTCACCTCGATTATTAATCAGTGTATTACGCACAACACCGCGGGATCACTTGGGCCGCAACCAGACTACTTTCCTAGTACGACGCGCGCGTGGTGGCGGCGGCGGCGGCGGCGGCGGCATGGTCGTGCTATAGCGCTTCTGGCATGCACTGCACTACTGAGCGGTCATGGTGCGCCTTATACGGCGGTGCGCCTTGTACGTTGACACTTTAATCACATTCCCCCGATTCTGGGGTTATGCGCCTTATACACCGAGCGTCTTATACGCAGGAAATTACGGTACATTGTTTTTGCACACAATCAGAAAGATTCCTTATTTAGAGAATATTACAATCACTGACACAGACACATTATATACTGATGGCAAGAGGAGAACATGCACTTTATTATGATGTCAGACTTGTCTAATTTCATATCTATAATCATGAAATACAGTCATTGGAAAAACGTAGTAAATTGGAATTGGACAAAACACGGTACGGAAAATCACGTAGGTCGGCGTTTGTAGCGTTTTACATATCTACGGGTTATCACGTAGATCGGCGGATATGGGTTAAGGTTCCTTTTGCATGAATTGAAAAGGGTCCAGCCATCCAGCCAATGGCATGCCTCCTTGCATTCACGATGAAATCATGCACCAATCCAAACCTTTGTAGCATAAAAAAAAAAAAAACATCTGAAAGAAGTTGCACCAATCAGCATGCTGTTGTCAGTCACAGAGGTAAACATTGCACCAATCCCAGGATTTGACATTGGCAAACAAGAAAGAGTGACATGTTATATAAATCAGTGCCTACATGGAATGTATATGACATAAAACACAATAAAGGGGGCCACTTTCCTACCGTCACGTTAGCAGTTTTTATAATGGTTGTAATTTTTTTTTAAATATCTGAAACCACCCAAAAAGAATTTCAACATTTGAATAGACATGCATGCTTATCCTAAAGATAATTTGAGTTGATTATTACTATTATTTTTTTAATTACCCTAAAATTTCCATCAACAAATGGACGGAAAAGTGAGGTAACTTTTTCCGTCCAATTTTTATGGAAATTTGAGGGTAAAAAAAAAAATAAATAAAAAAAAAAATAAATAAAAAAAATCAACTCAAATTAGTTCTAGTATAAGCCTGCATGTCCATTCACATGTTGAAACACTTTTTGGTCGGTTTCAGGTACTTAAAAATAAATAACAACCATTGGAAAAACTGCTAACGTGACGAATGCAAAGTGGCCCCCTTTATTGTGTTTTATGTCATCTATGGTATTTGCTGCAAATAAAAAAAATGTCACAGGAGCTCATATGTGTTATTATGTATTCATGTATTATCAAATAACAGAAAATGTAAGATCCTTATTAACACTGTATCCCTGGATGAATGATTTTTCTTTTAAAAGAAACTGTTAAAAATCGCCCACATTTTCTTTCCTTCAAACTGCAAGAAGAATGTTTTGGGTTCACGTCACCCGTGGTTCTCAGCACAATTGGAACTAAACAGACGAAAAGAAACATGATTGATTCTTGGGAGGGAGGGGGGAAGCTCAGCAGTTACAAACAGTATCACCTGAACATTCAAATGTCAACATCCGAAAAGACTGGCTTGTAATTGTAGCATGGCTGGTTTAGCGCAGCCGACCGAGATTCTAGGCCACAGAAACAGGTGCACAAATAGGACATCGGGTGTGACAAGCTGGGATAACAATGTCCATGTTAGGCAGTATTGCATGGGTGTAGAACAAGAGTTACTGACAGCTGATCTCACAACCACCACAAAACCAGCAGCGTAGCTTCTGGTAGGGATGAAAGGTGTATTTACCTCTTTTAAGGTTTTCCTCTCCCCTGGTATCCCCCTCCCCCCAAAAAAAATTGAGTGACTTGAGACTGTTTCAGATGACTCTTTGGCACCCTTCATGTTCACCCCTTCCCTTGCTATCCTTCAAAGATGTAGTGTGATCTTCTAAATACCATCGTGACTATTCTGGGACGTGCTTCTAGTATTAAGTTTGAATATTTTGAGTCAATCAGGACTGTTGTAAATTTCACACAAGCTGGAGTAATTTGGAGGGATGTTGAAGGTGAAACAATGGTTCATATTGACCAGTAGTCTTTCCCCCATCCTTGGATGTCATATAATATTGATCTGATCTCAGCAAAACAAACTTTTACCCTTCAATAGAAAACAATTTTTTATTAAAATAAAATAAAAAAATAAAAATCCAATTTAAAAAAAAATGTTTTTGCAAGGCACTGCATTGAAAGGGATTAAGTTGTCCAAAAAATGAAGAAAAAAAAGAAGAAAAATGCATGGTATTGAAAGGTCATGATGTTTGCATTGACCTGAAATTTGGGTTTTTCACAAAGACAATAGCAAGAGAGTGGTCCAGACCAGATCGAGAACTGGGACATTTTATGACATTTACTATAAAGATGATGGATTGAGTACCAAGATTGTGGTGTATGGTTAACAGCTGGTTGTCTTGTTGGGCGATGGATCATTTTCTAGTCTTAGTATACTGAGAATACTTAAAGGGGTAGCCTGTCACCTGTGTGGATTGATTGCAAGTCTTAGCATACAGCGAATACTTAAAGGGGCAGCCTGTCGTCTGTGTGGATTGATTGTTAGTCGTAACAAGCAGGGAATACTTAGAGGCAAACTGTGATCACTATGAATTGTCTATTGTTCATAGCATACAGAGTCTTAACATACAAGTCTTAGCATACAGAGAATACTTAAATGGGCAGCCTGTCATCTGTGTGGATTGTTTGCTCGTCAAAGCATGCACGGAATAAGTATATTTAAAGGGGCAAAATAGCTGTCATCTTTGTGGATTATTAAAAAAAAATTAATACAGCTGAAAAGAGCTCTGATGAATGATTTTTCCTTCGATTGTGAGTGGCACAGTTGTATGGGGAACAGTATATAAAAAAAAGATATTGAGGATCATGCAGTTAATAACGAACATGATGCGGTCAACACAGAATGTTCCCCTATGGTAGTTATTAGTCACAGTGATTCATGGCTGCAGTGCTTGCACATAAAGCCTTTAAGCGTTTAAGCCCTTAAGGTTCACCCACACACTACTGTCATATTGGAACTTTTTCCTGTCTGATCTCTTAAAGATGCACCCAACGTCCCTGGTTTGTTGCTATTTTTTGCCAGTGATTTCCCACGAAATTTCATCTTTAACCCGAACTACCCCCAAATCCTGCAAAATCCTCCAAGGGGCACTTTTTGGGGAAAAATTCAGCACTGTTGGAAACTGGTACTTTCACCTCTTCAAATGGGGCAAAATTACTACCCGGCAAGAAGTACAGGCCGTAAGTGCTGAATATGAAAGATCAACGAAAATGCATGCTGCATTTTGAAGATAAGGGCATGTTTTCAAAAGTGCACTGGAGGATTTTGGAGGATTCAGGAAGGTTCCTAGCCAGAATGCCTAGGGGTCAGGGTTAATCTGAACAGAAATGACATTTTCCATGTAGAGAGGCACAGTAACAGTCTGAAATGAAACATTTCACAAGTGTCTTGACAAAAATAAAGTTCCTGGCTTTAAACTCCATTTAAGTAAAGACTGCACGAGTGACACCATGTAAACATTCTCTTTTGAGTAGTAAGTGGTTTCTTTTTGGCTATCTTGTTACAGGATAACAATAATTTTCAGATTCAGAACAAAATTGCTGGGGATCACAGGAGAAAAAAAATACAAAAAAGTGAAAAACAGGAGTGATGTATCTTTAAAGAAACACTTTGCAACCGCCAAACAGTGTCAATGAAAGTATAACTTTTTTTAAATGCCCGAGCATTTTTTTAAATTTTTTTTTTTTATTTTTTTTTTTTTATATATATATATATATTTTTTTTTTTTTAAATTAATTTTGTTTCCCCTCAAGTGGGTGTATATGTTGACATCCCCCCCCTGGGGCTTTATTTATTTTTATAAAATGCGTCAACTGGCAAATGGTGTTCAGAGGGACAGGTTTCGGATATGACACTTTGCCGAGGTTCTCATATTGTGTCCAATTAACTGATGGTTTATTTACAGTGTGTTATATTATGGCGGCTAGGTCATCATTTGCAGTGACTTTCTGTGACCAAGGGGCGTAAAGTAAAACCCACATTTTTCAGTGCATTCTAGACTATGCTCATTTAATGGCACGTCCTGGGATCCATTCCATGCACGTCTTGGCCCTCTAGCGGTGAAAATACAACTAGTCTGAAGGTTCCGGGGCTCAAGGGGAATTTTGCTGCCCTATTTTATGAAAATTCATTGTGTGTACAAACATCTCAGGGTCCAGATGACAGATACAAGAAGAACTTAATATCTAGTGAAAAACTCTTCCTTGGTAACTGTTAAGACTATATAATGTGATTTTAGACTATAGTGCATGCCCACCAGTGATATGCTAATACCTGACCACAAGCCTCTGCTTGCATGGCCGGTGCCCTGTACAGGTCATTCATGGCAGTGGTGGAAGTGGGGGGGGGGGGGGGAGTGGAGTGAAAGGGGGCGTGTCCTCTCCCTTTTTGGAAAAAAAAAATAATAATTTATTTTTGAATTTTTGGGGTCTTGTGTCCCTCCCCTTCCCCCCCTATTTTGGGGCTGTGTGTCCATTTTTACACTGTCTGTGTATCCCACCTTTTCTATGACCCTTAAAATGCTACTGGGGCGGAGAGTTGGCCATAATTGTCCACCTTTGTCTGACCACTGGATCTGGTCAGTTAGACATTTGTGGATATTTGTTGAGGGCACCTTAATATATGTGTATGGCATCTAAGAAAACACAACCATTGTGTAGTATTCAAAGAGCACTGATTGGTTGACATTGTCACATGCAAATGTCGCCGGGTCAACGTCTTGGTAACAGCGTGTAAACTTTTTTATAAAAAAAACTTTTCAGCACATTCATAGATTCAGATTATCCAGGACCCAATTTCATAGCGCTGCTTACCGGTAAGCAAATTTTCATGCTACATTTAACTAGAGCACAAAAATTTGCTTAATAAAAGCAAATGTATTTCACAGGTGAGCAAGAAAATTGAGAGCGGCGCATGCACATTCACTATGGATTTGTATTGTTGCGTCACTCATTTACTAGCAATAATGTCTGGCAAGTTAGCATGCCTTTCTCTATGCTTAACGGTTAGCAGCGCTATGAAATGAAAAACGTACAGTAAGCAAAAAATCGGCTGCTTAGCGGCTCTATGAAATTGGGCCCAAGTTATATCAGATAACTGCATTTTTGTGGATGATGTATGTATTTGTAAAAAGTTGTAACAAACAGCTACTAGACGAAATTTGATAAATAGGGGCAAGTCAGACACTTGGCAAATCCAAAATTCCAAATTAGTGGTCAGGTCTCCTGAGAGATTTCAGCCAAATGTCACCCAATTTGTGAGTTTGGGATAAAGTTACAGCGAGAGGGATTTGTTTGGATTTTTGTATTGTTTTTATCCCAAACCCAAGAGAGGGGGGCTTGATTGACTGCCTTGCCGGGATGGGATTTTTTGCTAGACGGATTTTTTTTCCATTGGAATGAAACCGAAAAATGTGAAACTTGATCGAAACTGACAGGTTTCGGATATGACACTTTGCCGAGGTTCTCATATTGTGTCCAATTAACTGATGGTTTATTTACAGTGTGTTATATTATGGCGGCTAGGTCATCATTTGCAGTGACTTTCTGTGACCAAGGGGCGTAAAGTAAAACCCACATTTTTCAGTGCATTCTAGACTATGCTCATTTAATGGCACGTCCTGGGATCCATTCCATGCACGTCTTGGCCCTCTAGCGGTGAAAATACAACTAGTCTGAAGGTTCCGGGGCTCAAGGGGAATTTTGCTGCCCTATTTTATGAAAATTCATTGTGTGTACAAACATCTCAGGGTCCAGATGACAGATACAAGAAGAACTTAATATCTAGTGAAAAACTCTTCCTTGGTAACTGTTAAGACCATATAATGTGATTTTAGACTATAGTGCATGCCCACCAGTGATATGCTAATACCTGACCACAAGCCTCTGCTTGCATGGCTGGTGCCCTGTACAGGTCATTCATGGCAGTGGTGAAAGTGGGGGGGGGGGGGTGTGGGGAGTGAAAGGGGGGCGTGTCCTCTCCCTTTTTGAAAAAATAATAATAATAATTTATTTTTGAATTTTTGGGGTCTTGTGTCCCTCCCCTTCCCCCCCTATTTTGGGGCTGTGTGTCCATTTTTACACTGTCTGTGTATCCCACCTTTTCTATGACCCTTAAAATGCTACTGGGGCGGAGAGTTGGCCATAATTGTCCACCTTTGTCTGACCACTGGATCTGGTCAGTTAGACATTTGTGGATATTTGTTGAGGGCACCTTAATATATGTGTATGGCATCTAAGAAAACACAACCATTGTGTAGTATTCAAAGAGCACTGATTGGTTGACATTGTCACATGCAAATGTCGCCGGGTCAACGTCTTGGTAACAGCGTGTAAACTTTAAAAAAAAAAAAACTTTTCAGCACATTCATAGATTCAGATTATCCAGGACCCAATTTCATAGCGCTGCTTACCGGTAAGCAAATTTTCATGCTACATGTAGCTAGAGCACAAAAATTTGCTTAATAAAAGCAAATGTATTTCACAGGTGAGCAAGAAAATTGAGAGCGGCGCATGCACATTCACCATGGATTTGTATTGTTGCGTCACTCATTTACTAGCAATAACATCCGGCAAGTTAGCATGCCTTTCTCTATGCTTAACGGTTAGCAGCGCTATGAAATGAAAAACGTACAGTAAGCAAAAAATCGGCTGCTTAGCGGCTCTATGAAATTGGGCCCAAGTTATATCAGATAACTGCATTTTTGTGGATGATGTATGTATTTGTAAAAAGTTGTAACAAACAGCTACTAGACGAAATTTGATAAATAGGGGCAAGTCAGACACTTGGCAAATCCAAAATTCCAAATTAGTGGTCAGGTCTCCTGAGAGATTTCAGCCAAATGTCACCCAATTTGTGAGTTTGGGATAAAGTTACAGCGAGAGGGATTTGTTTGGATTTTTGTATTGTTTTTATCCCAAACCCAAGAGAGGGGGGCTTGATTGACTGCTTTGCCGGGATGGGATTTTTTGCTAGACGGATTTTTTTTCCATTGGAATGAAACCGAAAAATGTGAAACTTGATCGAAACTGACCCAGTTCGAGTTGACTTTTATTTATTGATTTGGTACTGATGTTAAATTGCAAGTTATGTACCCACCATTTGCTCCAAGCAGTAGCCGGTACGGATGACAAACAGTGTGGCTGTCAGAGATCAGGCACATCAACCCCTTTTAACTGTCATTTTGCCCAGGACACAGATGGTAGTCTCTCGATGTTCATAATCTGATTATTCCCAAGTTTCTGTTGGATTTCATGAAAAAAAAGGCTCCTTCTCATAGTTCCACACCCACACACAACCGGCATGCCGCACCCGAGGGAACCCAGTTTAGCCCAACCTACTTCAGTGTCTCGACCTGTATTTGGGAACGGAGAAACATGTTTTTCAAACAGGACCATTGTTCTTTTAATGATTGAAATCCCAACTGGGTGTACATTTATAGGGTAAGGGTGAACTAGGTTACATTCTAATAGACAAACAAGTTTTACTGATGCTCGTATGTGACAGCAAATCTTACTTTCTCACCAGGGAAGTTTCTCAAGTAACTCCTGTCACTGTAATGGCCCACAGCCATGGCGTGGGCTGAAGAAACCCAGAAGGTTCTCACAAACCACAAAGGGTTCTCACGGTTCATGAAGCTCACAGACAAATTTGGAATATTATGTGAAAAATCAAGGGACTGAAAAGCCTAATTCCCTAAGAAGAGAATAAATTAAAGACTCAGTTTTAACAGGGAACAACATTTGGGTGAAGAAGTAGATCCCAAATATAAACCGTTAAAAAAATTGGAGACCATGAAAACTTGTATAGTACTACCAACCAACTGGTAAATTTCTAAGGCAGATCTTATCTATGAAATGCTACTCGTAGCTTGCGGACTGCCTTACTCATCAGAATGTCAGGTATGAATCTTATGAATCAGAGACCTATATAGAGCAACTCCAGATTTGGCACTTAATGGGAAGGTAAAATGGTAAGACTACTTCTATGAGTATGCCCGCTCGCTTTAGATTCAAGATATAAACATAATTAATACAACCAATCCTGTAAAAGTTAACAGCTCAATGTGGATTGGGGAGTCTAAGTCAGGAGAAAATAAATGTGACCCGCTTCATCGAAATGAGAAATGTCCCCCAAATTCCACATTTTGAGATATATGGATATCAACTTAAAGAGAATTTAATGGGCTTTCTGATGATGCCAAACATTCATTTTTTTGGTTCATTTCATTCCTGTGATAGGATGTGATAAATTGATAATGTCATAATGCAGTCATGCACGTTTTGTGAACTTTGTAAAGTCCATTACAAGGAAACATGTGTTGGGGGACATTCGTCATTTCGATGGAGCGGGGCACAAATAAAGAATTAGCTGTTGCAAACTGCTTACCAACCTAAAGGACCTGTAGTATAAATGAAAGTAACACACTCATAAAAGTAGTTTTGTCAATGTTACCAATGCTGTACCTTCCCTTCAAATAACAGTGGTGAGAGATTAATTGCATCAATAATAACCCAAATCGAACCTGGAAGGTTAAGACGTTTGAGATGTGTCACCATCTTGAACCCCTTCCTGTCACCCTCCCCCCCCTTCTTAAGTCTCTGTCACACACCCCCTGACAGCACCCTTCATCCTGATACACCTCAAGGAAGCTTATCACGTCTCCAGGCTTCCCTCTCTCAACTCCACTCGCTGACTCACGCGCTGCTGGGCGTTTGTCTCGCTGTCTTGGGCCGTGCTGTGCTTATTAAGGAAAAGATGCATCGGCGCGTGAAATGTTTGTCCCTGTTTGAAAGTAGACGTTAATGGGCGTGGCTGGTCAGGCATCTGAGCAGATCATTTGTGGATTTAAGATTTTCAGTCGCAAGGGTCTTAAGGATGAGAGAAGGTATCATTTAACACAAAAACCTGAGCGTGCATTACAACCTTTCTAAAAAACCATTAAAAACTAAAAACACAGGTGACAAAGCATATTTCAGTTGCAGTCCCGAAGGATAAAACAGAATGCCCACATCAGAGACTCCTCATCAATCCACACCTTTTTTTTTTTACTTCTCAAAACATGTCTGCTTGGGATTGTACCTTTCTTTTTGTTGACTTGTAAACTATTTTTCTTTGCAAAGTGCTTTGATCTTTATAGGTTGGTGTAGGGAAAATTAAATCAATTGCTTTGATCTTTATATAGATTGGTGAAATTCATCGGGCAAGCTCGGTGGTAAGCAGGAGGTCGTGGGTTCGAATCCCGCCCGAGTCGCCTGTGTAGTTTTTTCACAGACACTCGGAAAGCACTGAACATACAGTGCTATACATACATCGGTGTACGGCAAAATTAAATCATTTGCTTTGATCTTGTTAAAAGCACTTTATAAATATCTGATTTATTATTGTTATTATAATATATTGAATTGCATTTATATTATATGAATTGTTTGCGTCCAGGATTTAAACAACTGATTTGATTCTTGCCCTGCACTGATGCATACATGTATGAAGCATGTACTCGGCGCTTTCCGAGTGTCTTAAAAAAAAAAAAGGAGTCAAATTGTGTGTTTTTTTTCCAGGAAACATGATGTTCCCAAAGGAATCTTTCCTTCAGTCTCTTCTGCGTTTTTTCTGAATAAATAATAATAATAATAATAATAATGTATAGATTTATATAGCGCACGTATCCACCAACTAAGTGGCGCTCAAGGCGCATTATATTATTATCCCTGCTCATAAGGCTCATAAGGCTCATAAATCATTCCTGAAACCATCTCAGCTCCCTGGGGAGTATACAGCTCAATTGCTGCCATTTCTAGCGCATAGAGAGCAAACCATCTCTGCCTTCACAGGTACCCATTTAACCCCTGGGTGGAGAGAAGCAATTATGGTTAAGTGTCTTGCTCAAGGACACAGGTGTCACGGCCGGGGCTCGAACCCACACTCTGCTGCTGGCAACACCAGAACTTGAGTTCAGTGCGCTCGACCACTCGGCCACGACAATCCACTTTTCGTGCATTATACAACACACGGGACCTACGGCTTTACGTCCCATCCGAAGGACGAAGCAATTATGGTTAAGTACCTTGCTCAAGGATACAAGTGTCACGACCGGGGCTCGAACCCACACCCTGCTGCTGGCAACACCAGAACTTGAGTTCGGTGCAACCAACCAACCTCATTTATTTTCTTGTCTCAATTTTTTGGATATTTTTTCATCACAGACTGTGTTCATTTTTTTAAGTAATGTAATTAAAAAAAAATTATAGTTAAGGTGATATTTGCATGGTGAAAGACTTAACCAGGCATGATATTCTTCCTACTTTTGTAGGAAATCCTACCTTTTGATTTTGAAAATACTTTTTTTATTATTTTTTTATTTTTTTAATTTTATTTAATTTATTATTATTATTATTTTTTATGCAAATCGCCCCACACAAGGCCGTATGGCCACTCCAAGGTGGGGCTACTAAGTCATTGAGTTGTTACGACTCCACACTGAAGAAACCAGCCCCTCGCACCGAAACAAGACAAGTTAATAACCAGCCTCTTCACGGTGCGAATAGGACTGGGAGGGGTAACTAGTCCAGAACAAGGCAGTTGTTAAACTGCCTCTGCCCCTGTAAGCAATTATGGTTAAGTGTCTTGCTCAAGGACACAAGTGTCACGGCCGGGATTCGAACCCACATTATGAAACTGGGTTCTGACTAACTTCAGACCATGGAAACTTTCCTTGTATATCATTTTATTGTAAATCCCAAGAAACAGTAAATACCAAAAAACAGTTTCCTTGCTATACATGGCTACAGAGGTAAACCGCTATAGGCTAGTATATATGCCTAATGATAATGGCAAACATTTTTCCTACCTTTAATGAGAGATGTTGATACCGTAGGATTTGATACCAGAGAATTTGAGATTAAATGTTAATTTTTTTTATTTTATTCATCTGCAGGTGGTGTACTCACGAGTTGCACGTGTTTGCAAGGTAAGCCAGTTAATACATGAATCTGTTGTTTTTTTAAATTTTCTTCTAGACCCAATCACTTTAGTGTCTTCAACTTGAACCATTTTGATTGTTTACCAACAGTGGACCATGGAAAATACCCTAATGCTTAGGGGTGCACCCCACTGAAAAAAATACTTAGAAGTCCTAAAAACTTTTCAACCAAAAGACAAAATATTGATTGATGTCTAACCGTTTATTTTATTCTCAATTTAATGTGGATTGTCCAGAGACCTTGTCGAGTTATTCTCATCCCAATGGAAACCACCCTCTACACTAGTGAAAACGCCCACACTGAAAAGCAGCCATTTTGGAGAAAGGCCTTACGCTTGAAATTGAATTAGGACCACTTTTTCAGGGCCTAGTGTATCCAAAATGCTCAAAGTTGGAAGTCAAGGACCCACAGGTCATGATATTGGACCAAATGTATGGGCCTCAAATCTTTGTTTTTCAGACAAATTTGAGGACACACAAATTATGATAAGCAGTTCAGTGCATGAATTCCTCACTATTTTATAGTGGGGTGTACCCTTCAGACTTACTTGTTGTAAAGCTTCAGAGAACAAGTCTTGACAATAAACTGGTACTCTGTAAAGCATACTAAAACATTAACCCTACTGTGACTACAAGGGTCAAAATCAGTCAAAATGTTCATACACTTGCCAAGGTATATCTAGTGCACTTAAAAGTCAAACACTGTCAAACCTTTATGTGTAGTAAGTACATTTACAGGTCAAAATGAGTCGACTGTTTTTCACTGGTAAAAGCATTGTCTGCTATTGTTCAGGGTGGTCAAAATGACAGTCAAAACCAGTCAAAACCAGTCAAAAATGCCCCTGTAAGCACATTTGTGTCAACAGTCAAAACAGGCAGTTGACTGGTTTTGAATACTATAGCTACTTGCCACTAACGTTCAGCTATAGTAGGAGGGTTAATAAACGCCTCCTAAACCTAACGCTGCAATGTCACAGCCAATGCCGTAGGGAGTTCATGTCAAAGACTGTATACTGAAGAAATCAATTCATACACCCATTCAGTTATCACACCTTCTCGCTAATAACATGGCATCGAGTGATGGAGAGCCTGCCATTTGTATCCCAGCAAAAGAAAAAAAGGATGGTGCAAGGGAGAAAGGTTAATATATAGATAAGACATCACAGTAGGCAGTTACCCGCCTGACACCAAGGGAATGAACCCCACCACCTCCCAAATAAAACCCGGCTGTGCTCGGTACCGTCCAGGGAATTTGTTTTTGTCAAAATCACAACAATGTTGGGTTTTTTTCTTTCTTTTTTTCTTTTCTTTTGGGGGGTGTTCAATTCTTAACCAGATGTTGATAGGGAATGATGTTTTCTGAGCAGGTGAGGTCATACGAACATGAATGTGTTGACATTCGAATCTTGTCCTCGTAGGCATTGGTCATGCAGGTCTCACAGTGACAGCTTCCACAAAAACAAAAAAAAGCTTGGGTAATATTACCCTTTTTTTTTTTTTTTTGTTGAAATAATCATGTCTGGGGTTATCATATCTCTCGTCAGTGGTCGTCTTGGCCACAAATGTCATTCTCATTATTATTTCCGGATGAAGATCAAGACAATTAACCCTCCTACTAACTACAAGTGTCGAAATCAGTCAAAATGTTGATATACATGTACTTGCCAAGGTGTATCTAGTGCACTTGAAAGTCAAATACTGACAAACCTTACGTGTAGTAAGTACATTTACAGGTCTGGTATTGTTGAGGGTGGTCAAAATGACAGTAAAAACCAGTCAAAAATGCCCCTGTGTGCACATTTGGGTCAACAGTAAAAACAGGCAGTTTTTGACCTCTGTAGGTACTCGCCACTGAAGTGCAGCTACAGGAGGGATAATCAGACTGAGTAGAATGGGGGGGGGGGATAAATCAGAGTAAATGGGGGGGGGAGGGGAATCCAAACCAAAGATCGCCATTGCCAAAAACCCCTGATTTTTGTCTGCCTTTCGTTTCATTTGTCTTAAGTCATCTGACTAAAACCCAATAGAATGTCCTGGGATCGATTGCACCGTGTGTTATGATTCCTTTGGATGTTCCCACAAAAACGGCTCACGCAACTGTTTTGGCAGAATCTAATAAACACTTTTTTTTTTTTTTTAATTTAAATGTTTTATTCCGTTTGCCTGATTCAGAATGACACGGGAGGACAGTTCTTATTGGAGGACAATTGGACGACGTTCATGAAAGCTCGCATCACATGCTCCATACCAGATGAATACCCTTTCCACTTTAACGAGCTACGTAAGTTTCTTAAATTCATATCATCCTGAGTGGTAATCACATCTGACATTTTCGAGGAAACACAAGTAAAAGTTCAAATCTAAAGCGGATCATAAACTGATGATCTATTTCCACTTTTAGAATGAATACAACAAATGCGTTTTCAAGATCCATGTGTATGTTTATCACTCATCCCTTGGCAAATTACCATCGTATCTAAACAGAACTAGCTCAGGCCGCGAGTCATTGAGATCCAATAGCCAACATCTGTTAAGAAGAATCGGGACCAATAGATCCCCAGGGTGGAAGATCATTTGCTTCAGCTGCTTCTTCATTGTGGAACGACTTACCCCCGAAACACGTCAAACTTTCTCCATCTCTGGCATCATTCAAAACTGCCCTCAAGATGCATTTAATGAGGATTGCATAATTGTACCTTTTATCTACCCTACTCATAGTGTTTTTGTATTTTTTTTCTTCTTGTACATGTTGTATTGCTGTGCCATGAGCGTTTTTTTTTTGGACAGATACCGGCACGTTATTATTATTATTACAATTTTTTCCTAAAGTTTCACAGGTTAGTATCGCTGGAGGGGACATTGTCACCCCCAATGGTACCCAGGCAATCATAAAAGTGATCTAGCGTAAATAGGATTGAGATTGCCTGGGTACTGTGGGGTGTACCCTAGGTGACAACTACCCCCCTCCCCTCATCAACTTTAGTTTCTGTATGTACATCTTTGATTGGAAAGTATTGATGCATTCCACTTATTCACAATGACTACGAGTGTGAGGCTGTAATTCTCACAACCACACTCTGTAGCTTACATGCACCAGCGAGAAGGCCCAATAATCTCATAGTTCCAAAGAAAAGTTCATTCCTGACATAAGGAATAAATAAATGGATGCAGCTGTTTCCATTAATTTACTTAAAATTCAATGACATTTTAAAGCGTGGTTGCCCTTGCAAACAGACAATTAGGCAGGTTACTATAATGAGCAGGTATAGGTGAAGACTTCTATTCTGGAATAAGACAAGGCCAAAAAAAAAAAGTCTTCCGTTTCTTTTTCTTTTTTTTTCCTTTTTTTTGTGCTATGAAACCATGTCCAATTGCAGCCAAAATTTCTGGATCGATTGGAATTCTGCCGTGCTGTGCTTTAAATGACTTTTTCACATAGGGGTATGAATGTTTGCCCAATTTGTGAGGCCTCTTTTATATTGTATTATGTATTTCCTTGTTGGCAAAAAAAAGATGGCCGGGAAAAGAAAAAAAACACGTCATCGCACCGATTTTTAAGCCGACCGATGACCAGAAACCAGAGACTTTTTGGGGAGGGCCTAATATTTACCAAAATGATATATTGCCTTTTAACAAAAATAAACATCGTATACCTCTCTCGATCATCGGAGTCTTCAATCCCCTCTCCTCCTTAGTTTATAATAACCCCTGCTCATAATATCCACACAGAATCCACGTTCTTTGAGGAGTCAACACAGACAATCTACGGGGTATTTGCTACGCCAGGGGGTGTGGCCCGTTCATCAGCCGTCTGTGCCTTCAGTCTGGCAGACATAGAGGTGTCGTTCCATGGTCCCTTCAAATATCAGCTGAATACAAGATCTGCCTGGACAAGCCAGGTCAACTCCAATCCCAATTTTCAGGTGAGTAGTCGAGTACTTTTCTCGAGGAGTACGAGTACAGAGAAACACAGGCGGCACCTCTTGAGCCGTTTCGAAAATCTTATAATCACTTTGATTTCAAATCAATTTCAGGCTCAACATTGAAATTTTCTACCTCCCAATGTTATCATTATATACTTCTTTTAAGTGAATAACAGATTTTCTGTGAAGAATTAAGGTGTTCCCGCTGTTGTCATCCCATGAAAGGTTATAAGAAGAAGAATCAAATGTCTTGCCAAGTGACTCAATAACTTAGCCAGCCATGTAGGCAAGAGGAGGGACGAAGGGGGGGTAGTCGTCATCCCTTTGGGCTATTTAAAAAAAAAAAAAAATTTAATGGGAAAAAAATTTACTCACTATGATGTAACAATGTCCAATTGCAGCCAAAATTAAACAACTTTTTCACATTAGAGGTATGAATGTTTGCCCAATTTGTGAGGCCTCTCTTAGCCACCATACTTTGTGTATGGGAAATTTGGTCTGGTTCCAATAACCGCGTATACATGTATCATGTATTTCACTGGCTGGCAAAAAAAAAAAAAGCATTACCGTAATAAACAAAATAAATAAAAGCACATTGCACTGATTTTGAAGCCGACCTATGACCAGAAACTGGAGACTTTTTTTGGGGGGGGGGCTTTTATCATCCTTATCATGTTTAAAATCAATTGTACTTTTACTCTCATTGGGATTGTTGATATTGTGAAATAGAGAATTGAATTTACTGCCATTCTTATAGAGAGTGCAGTTGAATTCACTGAAATTGAATTGAAATTGAATTGAAATTGAACTGCAAATTGAATTAATGTCTTGTGCCTTCACTCACGTTTTGTGAATTAAACTTGATTCAATTCAGTATCACATTTATTTCCATACTCTCATAAAAAAAAACAGTTACACAAACGGTATTAAAATTGTACGTTGAAAGATCATTGTAATGCATTCAGGGCCATTTTCACAGAGCTGCTTATTAGCAGATAAAATTGCTTACCATAAAAATTGGCTTAGCGTATTTCTTTGTTTACCAGCCAAACTTTCAAACAAAATGTGTGCATTTTGGCTGGTAGTCTTGTTTTATATTGCTTAGCAAAATTCTCTGCTAAGCAGCTCTATGAAACTGGCTCCTAATTAGATTACACAGAGAAAATCAAAATACATCTGTGTACAAAAAGTAATGCTTAAGGGAAAAGCAATTCAGTGTGGAAGTGGTCCGAGTAGGCTGAAGATTGTAAGGAGCAATCTCAGGTCATTGATGACCGGATGGAAAAGACATACAAAGGACAAAACTGAACAAAACAGACAGGACTGTAAACACTAACTAGTCTAGCAACTGACTTTATGCTCTGTCATATTTGTGAGCAATTGATTGATTGATTTAGAAGTTAAGGACAATTTTTTTATATATATATATATTAGTCTTTGAGTCAATGATTTGCAAAATATTCAGACTTGTAATGCTTCCTTTAATTACATGAAACCAGTTCATAAAGGGGGTTTCCTGCTAAAGCAAGTATGAAAACAAAATATTTCATACAAGTAGATTGCGGCACAGGGTAACAATTTCTGGTTTTTGAGGGTCAACCTCCACGCTCTGTAGACCTTTCTTACAATTCTGCCATTTTGTTTTCCTTCCATACAAATATATGTAACCAAACCGAGGCTGGAAGGGAAATTAGTCTGGCCCCTTTCGTGTATAGTGAACTAGCCCTATAATCGTATTCAGGGAACTGGACAAAGATGGCCGCGGAGTGATCAAGTCTGAGTGAGTCTTCTTCGGGGGGTTATGGCATATTATCCCAAACTAAAAGCCTTTTTAATGAAGTCTGGTGCCAAAAGTGTGTTGGCAAATTCACCGTGATCATCACCGTGTCCTCAGGGAATGAGACAGCGGTTAGCCAACTTAGAAGGAAAAACCTCAAAGTCTTAAGACAAGATCAGAGTAGCATTCCGCAAGATCGTCATGATGTGTAATAGTTGACCTACATTTGTTAACCAGGTCAAAGCAATCCAAGGTAGTCACATTGGGATGAAAATAAAATGACTCAGGGCTGTCACGGTTTTATCATCGTTAGTACCCTCAACTCATGTTCCGTTGTGGCATCTTGCAGTGTGTCGGAGAAGGGTTTTCTTTTCGAAGATCAATATCACTTTCCTAATAGTCGTCACTGATCCTCATCGGCTGAGGTCACCATTGAACCCCCCTTCCTGAAGACAATTTAGAAGAAGACAGATATATACCCTACCGTAACCCCGAAGAATACTCACTCAACCCCACCTTACGGCAGAACATGAACACGTGAATCATACTATGAGTAATGTACGGTACCACTGGAAAGGAATATCTTTGAACTAGGGTTTTATTTAAAGGTGGCCACACCCACTTCCATTTCTTGCCCCGCCCTTTCCCTAGCAATTAAAACAAAAAGGCCAGCTGGATCCCATGATGCTTTTGACACGGAGGTATTTTATAAAAAGAGAATTTGTAAAGCCGACTTTTTTATGTTCTCCCCTTCCCTTCCTTTCTAGACGTAGCATTTATTACAGGGCCTTAAGTTATTAAGGGAGTGTTTTCCATCATGTTGGGTGTGACTGGAAAATGGGGGAAACCCTCATAAGCACTGCCACGGACAGCTGATAATTGGTTCATTTTCTGTTAACTGATTTCCTAATCGGGTTTACTAACCTAATGGTTCTATCGCCGTTTGGGATTTAGCCATGCCCCTAAGACGACTCATATTGAAGTTTGTGCAGTGGCTTTTTTTATGGTTTAGTTTTTTCGCACGTTAGTCGGTCAGTGCAGACATAGGTTGCATTTTACATGATGCTGCCACGGTAGGTCGCATAAATCATTTGCATTCTATTCCATTTATGAGATTGCCGAAACAAAATCTGCATTTCAGTTTCTGCCCCCCTGGCCTTGTCCCAGATGGGCGGGGCTAGGTGATGCTCTATATAGGGTAGACCTCATCACAGGAAACTGGATATGTGTCCAATAGTCTGGTACACACCTGCATTACATGAGTTGTCACCATATGGTGAAGATCTAGTGCCCCGTCTTTATGGGTCTCTGTCCTAGCCACTAATCATTGCTCCCCCCCACTAATCATCCATCCAGAATCTCCTCTGGGTTACCGTGGCTACTTGAACTTGGCAGATGATCTCCACAGGGTCCTATTTGAGTCATTTCCACACTTGAATCTTATGATGTTAAAAAAATATTAGTCTTGTCTTCTAGGCCTTCCAAGAAATGTATTTAGTTTCTGGTCTTTTTTATACTTATTTAGATTCAAGCCGTTATTCTTTTGGCTTTTGTTTTAAATCAATCGTTAAATGATGTACTAAAGTCACATATTACTTTGATGTAACCTTGCTCATTTGTGTCGAAAAAGAGAAGTTTAGACTGAAATACATTAATGTGTGTTTAAAAAAAAGGATAAAACAAATATTTAAAAACCTTGTCGCTTCACCAGTTTTGAAGCTGAGCTCCGACGAGGGCCAAATTTGCTAAGCAGAAAATATTGCTTAACAAATGTATCTGCTAAGCAAAGTTTTCATGAGAACCAGCCAGAAGCATTATATATTACATGGCAATTTGACTGGTAACCTATTTTTGCTAAGCATAACTTTTCTGTGCTCAGAAAGTTATTGGGAAAATTGTTGGCCTAAGGCCCACTGATTTCTCCTCCATGCCATAATTTAACATTTCTTGTCAAGAAGTGAAGGATGGGCTTAGTCAAGGTCTGGGGTTTTCCTGAATTATAATAATTCAATCAAGTTTCTGGAAATCATAGATTACATTTTCATTAAGGTTATCCTGAGACTGGATAAATAATCACAGTTATAATTGTAAGAAACCTACGAAACAGCATGATCAGGTGCAAAAGAACCCTTGTTGTTTTTTACACTCCTTTAAGGCAAGGTTACCCAGTTACAAAATTAAGAATTATGTAAAGTTCATTAATGTGAAGTTGGTATAGGTACCAACCATTGGGAATTTTTTTTTTCTAATATAGTGCTTTCATTTGAGATGAGAAAAAAAAAAATAGGCAAGTTTCAATCGATCAATTAACCCTAACCTTCCCAAATCCTCCAAAATCCTCTTTGCTAAAGTGAAGGATTTTGAATGATTGAGGTTACATGCTACATGCTCTTTGCTAAAGTGAAGGATTTTGGAGGATTGAGGTTATTAGGAATACTTGCCTTTCCATGGTACATGTACATCCATGTTTGTTGTAGTGATTGCAAGGTCAGTGCTTGGGTCAGTGGACACTGTTTATTGCTCCATGCATGCAGGGAGGGTCCCTGGCCATGTACATCATGTATCACAGATTAGAAACACATGTGTGCATACATGTCATGTGCTTGCTTTACTACTGAAGGATTTTGGAGGATTCAGGTTATGTGTAAGCAAATGGGCCTATGGAGTTAGGAAG
This sequence comes from Zoroaster sp. YZ-2022, assembly GCA_029582265.1. Classification (NCBI taxonomy): domain Eukaryota; kingdom Metazoa; phylum Echinodermata; class Asteroidea; order Forcipulatida; family Zoroasteridae; genus Zoroaster; species Zoroaster sp. YZ-2022. The sequence goes on along the minus strand of CM055827.1, from coordinate 6,411,028 downwards.
GATTCAGGTTATGTGTAAGCAAATGGGCCTAGGGAGTTAGGAAGGATTCAGGTTATGTGTAAGCAAATGTGCCTAGAGAGTTAGGGAGGATTCAGGTTATGTGTAAGCAAATGGGCCTAGGGAGTTAGGGAGGATTCAGGTTATGTGTAAGCAAATGGGCCTAGGGAGTTAGGAAGGATTCAGGTTATGTGTAAGCAAATGGGCCTAGGGAGTTAGGGAGGATTCAGGTTATGTGTAAGCAAATGGGCCTAGGGAGTTAGGGTTAATGTGGTGACTGTTTGCTATTAGTAAGTGAAGCCATTGATTTTGAGATGTAAAACTTCCAGGTCTGGACATTTCACTGAGGCCATGGCCTCCATTGCCCTGGTCTTGGCCTTGGTGCCCTGGTCTTGGCCTTGGTGCCCTGGTCTTGGCCTTGGTGCCCTGGTCTTGGCCTCCATTGCCCTGGTCTTGGCCTTGGTGCCCCTTTAAAAAAAATGTTCAGATAGACATTCTGATACTCTAATGGAAATGCCCTTTATTATTTTGAGGAAAGTGGCCTTGCCCCTACAAGAATGAAATTCCATTCCTGTAACTGTCCATGAATTTTCACAAGTATATACTACTCAAAACAATGTAGGGAACAAAACAATTTAGGGAACACCGGATTTACTGCAAGAGGTGGTCACACCCATTATTGAAATGTTCCATGAACCGGGATTTTCATTTGCAACCCCCTCTCTCTCTTTCAGTAGTCATGTCATGAAATGTGTAATCACTACATGCATCCTTTATCATCTGTTTCATTGTGTAGTTGTTTCTCATCAATTCTGTGTGATGAATCATTGTGTTTATCTGAAATAAATGATCTTGCTTTAACTGAGATTATTCCGGTGTTCCCTAAATTGTTTTGAGTAGTATATTAAACAAAATATGTGAGGTCGTTTGGCTGAACTTTTCACAAATCAGTTTCTGAAAATATATGCTTAATCGTCATCTGGTATGGATGCACACAAAGGCCTTTTAATTAAACCAGAGTGTATTCTGACCGAGTCACCACGTCAGTTATTGAACAACAAGGTTGACAGTTTGAGAAAAGTAGAAACATGTCTGTCATCTGGCCTGGGTGGCCAGGATGGAAACATATTTAATATTTCATGGAAGGGTGCACTGACTATCTGGGAAGGGTAAAATTCCACTTGAAGTCTTTCATCAGTGAACCAGTGGGGAGCACTTAAATCAAATGTAATAACTTGGTTGACAACTAATTTGCCTCACCAAAGTGGATAGTTTGATTTGCCTAATATTATGACAGACAATTGCTTGAGGGCTTGAAAGCTTTCACAGGATGGTTTCTTGTATTCTTAATGGATGCATTTACAGACATTTTATCAAAAGTGTAACCCTTAAAGCCCAGTAATTAGGTGTTCGTGCGACAGTGCGAACAGCTCTTGAAATTGTTTTTTGTTTTTTTCTCCTTCTCGATGAGACTTACCGAACATAAAAAACATAGTTCCAAACTTCTCAGAAATTGAACCAAAGCAGGTACTAACTTTATTTTTTCATGATCATAACAAGGTCATATATATGACCTTCAAATCACCTGATCTGACCTTTACTTTCAGTCTAAACAGGAAGTTCAAATTCAACACATTCTCAAGCATAATTGATAGGTCTTTCGAATATGAAATTGATATTGTTATAATAAAAGATGATACACCTTTGCAAAATATGATTGACATCATCGATGATAATTTGATTGAACCGGAAGTTGACACGAACACCGTGTGTTTGTTCTAACAAACACTTGAGCTCTAGTTTATTTTAGATTTATGAAATTAGCTTCAGAGATGGTTTAGAACAATTTGGTGATGCCATGAAGGAAAAGTGTTTTTTTTTTTCTTCTTTTTTTTGTCATCAGTAATAAATGGGAACTGAATTATGATTTGGGTGCCACCATATCCATAGAGTTAAATTTTCCCTTAACGGGACAAGTGGAATGTCTAATAATTTATACTGCCTTTCCCAAAGGTTTTAAAACACAGGAGGGATGGTCCATAATATCATCTTTCCCCTCCCAAAATACATACGCACAAACACGTTTATGGTGTAAACCGGTGACGACCTATTGTTCTCGTTTTACATTACATTACATTACATTACAACAAGTATTTATCATGCGCCATTCCCGAGAGGCTCATGGCGCTTACAAAAGTTAATATGACATAATAAATACAAATCAGGATAGAATAAGACATAAATTGATGCAAAATTAATGAGGAAACAAGTGAGTTTTAAGAGCCTTCTTGAAGGCATTAACAGAAACAGATTGTCTGATATAAACAGGAAGATTGTTCCATAGCTTGGATGCACAAACAGTGAAAGATCTATCACCAGCTTGGACTCTTGTGATAGGATATTCAAGGCGGAGATAGTCATCTGTTGATCTTAAATGCCTATTTGGAACATACAATTTCAAACAATTTGATAAATATATTGGTGCTAAGGCATTTAGTTAAGGCATTTTTGCTCACAGTTTTAACTTTGGCAGAGTTCAATGAACGGTAACTCTCTCTCTCTCTCTCTCTCAGTCTATTTTGGTCATAATGATTCACAGAAGAAATAATAGTTACACATCGAATAAACAAACACAGGGACTTTAGGATTAATATACGAGGAGGTTACTGTATGATCTGATTGTTCAGTCCCTGTCTGGCGTCAAGCCGACAAAAACATAGACAAACAGCCCCAAAAGTTGATTATTTTTCCTTCCAGTCGGAACAGAAGTGACAAGGATTTGCTGTTGTTTTAATGTTGGGACTTTTTTTTTTTTTTTTTGACATTTACGATGATGAGCCTTGTATATTGCCCAGATCAGAAAAGAGGTCACTCCGGGTCCCCAATGCTTAGCAGGTTTTGCGGTTACCAACCGAGCTGTCATGCAGAGTGTGCACATTTGAGCTGGTTGGCTGTTTTATGTTGCTTAGCAAAGAATATTTGCTAAGCCGTATTTGTAGCTTAACAACTAGGCCCTCCGGTGAGACTGTTTAATTTATTTATATTGGAAGGAAATTTTTTTATTTTTTATTCAAACCTAAATCACAGAAGGCCTTTGCAAGGATTTGATTGGGTGGCATTTAATAATAATAATGTAGACTTATATAGCGCACGTATCCACCAAACTAGTGCTCAAGGTGCATTACATTATTACCCCTGCTCATCAGGCTTATAAATCATTCCTGAAACCATCTCAGCTCCCTGGGGAGTATACAGCTCAATTGCTGCCATTTCAGCGCATATGGGCTAGTTCAAACACAACAACAAACTCTGCCCTCACAGGTACCCATTAACCCCAGGGTGGAGAGAAGCAATTATGGTAAAGTGTCTTGCTCAAGGACACAAGCACCCCGGTCATGGTTAGGATTCAAACCCACATTCTGATGACTCGGCCATCAGAACACAAATCCGATGCACTAAACCGCTCGACCATAGCACTCCATATTAGTAATAAAATAGTTTCCATATTTCTAAGATCTGGAATTTTTTAAACTTTACTCCAGCATTCAGTGCAGTAGCCGCTTCTTAAACTAGTTGAGTTCATTGGGTTTTTGTTTTTTTTTCATTATAAAATGTATATAAATTGATTTTTAGATAAAATATAAATGTTATTTTGAATTGAAAACATGACACTGAATGTATCCATCATGAATGATTTTCACAAGGTTGACACATATGACAGCAAAACATATTTTGACACTAAAGCAACAATTTGACGTTTTGGGGGGACTTTAATCTAGGACTGATTTGTCACTTTCACCCAGAGGAGATAGATTTGACATGGAACCATCGAGGGAAAGGAAAGAACCCTCGTTAAGTCAGTTATCCCTGCCAGTATCCCCTAACCAGATCTAGAAGACAAAATTCTTCAAACATACACACATACACACTGCTAGTTTCTGACATTCTCAGTGATTGAATTAGAGTTCTTGTCATAAAACCTGAGACTCGGAAATATGAAATGTCAGGATGAAAAGGATGCCAGGCAATTTCTCTCAACATATCCTGACTGTAAAGTTGAGAAGGAACTTCAGAAATCAGAAACTATGTATAAACCGTTTCTATTGATGGTAAATGCACCTCTGGTTAATTTAAAAATGCTTGGAAGAAAGTTAGTTGATAGGCCAATTTCCCTTGAAATACACTTCTCTGGTTACTTTGTCGTCCAAAATAATATTCAAGACAGCAAATTCACTTTTAAAGGCAACATAACTCGCCTTCCAATTTGAAAAAAAACTAACTCTCCTACTTCTTAAAAACAAATAATACAAAATTAGACGGCAAAATTAGACGGCAAAACAACTTTTAAAAAATAGTGGCCATGCAAAGTTTTTGATTTGGCACTCAAAAAATTGTTTTTCACCAACCATGGTTCTGACAGACCAAAGGCTCCCTCAGTCTCTGATTTTTGGTTGACCAATTTCACTGTGTATTTTCCATGGTTGATGAGACGACAATTATCAGACAAGATTAGCAAGAAAGTGCTAATTTTCTCGGCTATGGTATGACCAAACCAAGGCCCCCCTTCCTCAGTTGAGATTTACCCCCCCCCCCCACGCACACACACACACACACACCTGCAAGGTTCCCCTCTCAACCCACCCGAGATATTGATTGTCACATCGCTGGTTGTGACCTCTACTGCTTTGATCATAGTTATTTGTTACAGCCAGCAAGCTATAAATCTTACCTGCTTGTTATCTTTTTGGTGAATTTGATTAAAACCCTAACTCCATAGGCCCATTTGCTTACACATAACCTGAATCCTTCCTAACTCCCTAGGCCCATTTGCTTACACATAACCTGAATCCTCCAAAATCCTTCACTAGTAAAGCAAGCACATGACATGTATGCACACATGTGTTTCTAATCTGTGATACATATGTACATGGCCAGCGACCCTCCCTACATGCATGGAGCAATAAACAGTGTCCACTGACCCCAAGCACTGACCTTGCAATCACTACAACAAACATGGATGTACATGTACTATGGAAAGGCAAGTATGCCTAATAACCCCAATCCTCCAAAATCCTTCACTTTAGCAAAGAGCATGTAGCATGTACAATGTAACCTCAATCCTTCAAAATCCTTCACTTTAGCAAAGAGGATTTGGGAAGGTTAGGGTTAATGCAAGGATGTGATTAGACTCGAGTAATGTAAATATGAAATGATAGAAAGGTTTTTAATTTTTTATTCATTAATTTTGTTCAGCTGAGTTGGTAGAGGAATGGGTAGAGTAATCCAGTAATCAGTTTTTAAGCCTCGCTTCAGTTAATTTTCCTTCAGTCACTCCAAAAAAAATGTTTAAGTAGTGACATGCAAATAGAACAACCTTTTTCATAAACTTTTTCATAAACATTTATTTTTTTTTAATTTAAAAAAAAAGTGACATGCAAATAGAACGTAACCTTTTTCAGTCTAGCATTGATTGCATGATTTTTCATTGTCATTATTTCTGTGTTTTCTTACTGTATTCTGTCAGGTAAGTGACCCAGCGTCCCAGGCAGTTTAAGAATTTTCATATCACCATTGTTCAGATGATTTCCTCTTGTTTCTTTGTGATTGCAATCAAAATTTACCTGTCATTCTGAGTTAATTCAAACTGACAGATGCAATTGATAAACGTTTTAAAAAAATATTTAAAAAAACAAAAAACTTATCACACCAAAAACCAAAACGATTTAAAGAGCAATCTTTATGACGTGAATAGACCATTTATGACAAACCCCATCAAACCATCTGACAACTGAACTCTGACTTTCTGGCCCACTTCTCCAAAACATATTGGGTGGCAACTTGAGCTAAGACCAATGTTAACAAAACTGTCCAGGGGAAGGAAAAAACCTCCCGGAATTGGGACAAAAAAAACCTGAGGCTGCCAGAGCGAAACCTTGACAGAAGGAGATAAGCCTTGAATATGGTCACTATCAGCATACAGGCAATGCCACATAGGAAGGGAACAATCAGATGCATCAATTTCCCCCTTCTTGGAACACCTGGACTGAATTTTCACACATCTGTTAGGCTACGCAAAATTTCCCTTTAATAACCCCGCTTCCCACCCATGTGGGTCCTACCATGCTGAAGGTACCCCCATGAAGTGACTTCCATGCTAAAGAACCCCCTTTTGATTTTCCACCAATAAAAGAGAGAGAGAAACAGTTTGTGATTTTGTTCACCAAAATGTCTAAAAATGCTTCCAGGCCATTTGCCCAGTGCACCCAATCCCCACTGGGGCTTCATCCCTGGGCCCAACGCCTGGATGGCTTCATGCTAAGAGCTGACTCCTTTGGCGCCAGATTTATCCCCCCAACCCTTCATCAACAATACCCGGATCTGCCCTTGAAGTAGTATTTTTAACACGTGATTATTTGCTGGCGTTGTGGGTGGGGGAGTTGACACAAAAAGTAGAAGAAAATGTGGGAACTGATAAAGAAGTAGATGAAATTATGGGAACTGAACTTTTTTTTCTGACCGTCATGTTTGATTGAAATCAAAAAATGATAAATATGTTATAATGTATAGGATTGAGTACTTTTAGAAGGGATCTGAGGTCGTTGCTGTTTTTGTTGGTGATAGGGGGAGGGGAGTGGTCAAATCATCAGCAGACCGTGCCTGCTTTTTAGCGATATTTTGTCTCATATGGGTGCAATAAATCGGTAACATTGAAATTGATTGGTAATTTGGAGCAATATGGCCCCCCCCCCCCATTTGTTTTCCAGAATGTCGGATTACAGCAACTCGGTTGCAGAGGAAGTGTCTCGTACGTCTCACCCAGATCCATCTGCAGTCGCTTTCTTTGCCATTTTTAAACTTGCCTTGCTCACTCTCACTTAAACCTTGAAGGTAAAACATCCTTTGTGTGTTGCCAATGAACATGAGTTTATGAAACGCGATGGAAAATATGCATTGCAAAGAATTTTATCGCAAGTGGGAAGATGAAAGAGGCATCTGGGCTAATGCTGGTTATTTAAAAGATATTGATGACGGATGAAAAAAAAATCCTGAATTGAAAACTCCTCGTTCCAGTAGAGCTTTAAAAAGAGAAGTTGAAAATATGGGAAACAAACATGCTTTGTAACTGATGTTTAGTTGAATTCAGAAAATGATAAATAATAATAATGATCTTATATAGCGCCATCTCCGTCAAATTGACGCTCAAGGCGCTTTAAATGGTATTATTATAATGGTATTATTTAGATCGTTTTGGATTGTTTTGAGGGTCAAAGTGGTGAAATGGTGGATGGATTGTTGAAGTGAATTATCAATTCTTCATATTTTTTCTCAAGCAGTGATTTTGATTTTGGACAAAAATCTTCACATATCTCTGCAATTTATCCTATCAACCCTCTACCTGCCCTCTACCTGCCCATACCCCTAAGTCTAGCTCCATGCCCATACCTACCCACTCTCTCTCCTTACACTCTCCCCAACCCATTCCCCAGAAAAGCAAAAGATGGCTCTGGATCAAAAAGAAGTTCAACAGAACCTTTTTTCACCTTTCAAACCCCCCCCCCCCCCACACTGAGAATCTCTGGAAGTGATACCAACCTCAGTTCTCACGTTCACAGGGAAGAGGGAAGGAGCCATTTCTACAAAGCAGTGGTACCAATTTCCCCTGCTCCCCTAAAGCCCACTCATTGCTACGTGCCATCAGCCCGTCCCCCTGAGTTCTTAGTGGAAGGCATGAAAAAATGAAACCACACGTATGCCCCAGGCTAACCCACAACATACAGACACTATGGGGGTCTGTAACACACCCCCTTGCAGTGGTTTGAGGCACTTTTCTCACACACAAGATCACCTGGTTACTTTTGGGAATCCACACTTAATAAATCATGCCACAGGCATGTCTCACAGCAGAGAGGAACAGACATATTATGACTACAACAAGACATTTCTGTTCCCCTACCCCCCTGCGTCAGTCTAGCCTTATAACTACCAAACCCCCCCCACTACACGACCGGTCCATCCTCACCGCAAACCACCAAACCCTATGAAACAAATGATCAACGTTTTACATAAAACTAATACTTGATAATAAAGTTTGATGATGGTATCAAACATCCCTTGAAATCTTTCTATCTTTTAGTTTAAAAACCCTCCTACTATTGCTGCACTATAGTGGAAAGTTGCTGAAGAGGTCAAAACCAGTCAACTGCCTGTTTTGACTGTTGACCCAAATGTGCACACAGGGGCATTTGTAACTGGTTTTTACTGTCATTTTGACCACCCTCAACAATACCAGACAATGCTTTTACCAGTCAAAAACAGTCGACACATTTTGACCTGTAAATGTACTTACTACACGTAAAGTTTAACAGTGTTTGACTTTTAATAATTTCCCAACTGATTTTCAACTTAAAATGAAAATTCCACATTGCAATAAGCAGAAAAACTTGCCCAATTGATTTGATTTTTGCCCTTTTTAAACTCGGCCTCGCGTGAGCGCACTTGGGTCAGCCAGGCCGCGACCAGTACATCCCTTGGCAACCACGGCAAAACTGTGATCTAAACGCGTCCAAACCGCGACTTTATTGAAAAGGGACCTTACACCGATGCATTATATGAAGCACTGTATACTCGGTGTTTGTCTAGTGTCTGTGAAAAAAAAAAACGCAGGCAACTCGGGCGGGATTCGAATCCATGATCTCCTACTTACCAGTGCAGACTAATCGAGAGGTTAAGATGTCTGTACTAAGGCTGTGCGTTTTCGGATATTTTTGGAACCGGATACCCGAAATCAGGAAATTTCGGATACCCGGATACCCGTTTTCATTTTTGTTGAAAACATGCCTCCGGTGGTGCACAAATACATGTACTGAAATTGATCTTTGTAATACAGAGGATACCATATTTAAATCAATCTTTTCTTTACTGTGTCGTTTTTATTAAAACAATTATGCAAATATTCCCTCCTGTACTGCTGGTTTGATAAGTTGTTTGAAGCAGCCACTGCCAGGCCCTTTGCAGTCTTAACGATTCAATACAATGTATCACAAACAGTTGGAGAAAAATGTATGGCAAATGTCCGTAAAATACTACAAAGGCTTTATTGGAGCGTAATCTCTTGAATTTAAAGATAATTGTCTGTAAAAGTGTAAACATTACATTGTTCAAGAGTGATAGATTTCTGTTCACTCTGCTCAAACGTTAAGTCCGAATTTTAAAAAAGTCGGGTAATTGGAACCGGTTAATGATGGCACAGCCCTAGTACTAGTAAGCAGAAGGTTGTGGGTTTGAATCCCGCCAGAGTATTCAGTGCTTCATACATTACATCAGTGTAAGGGAAAAATTGAATCAATTGTTTCACAGGTTCGTTGTCAATTGTATATCTTGATTTAATTAACCCTTCCACTAGAGCTGAACCTTAGTGGCAAGTAGCTATAGAAGTCCAAACCAGTCAACTGCCTGTTTTGACTGTTATGGGAAGTGCTACCAGCAGATGTTAAAGATAGTTATTTATGGTTTATCTTTATTTATTAATTCACTTACAAAACATTTATTAGTAGTCCCTGGCCTAGGAGATGTCCTAACTCAAACTGTGTAGTATTAACTTTTAATATTTTTATTGTAATATTATTTTTAAATCTCAAAGTGTGCCTATAGCCATGTTGTTTATCATTCTTTGTGTGATTCAATGTTTGTTTACTTCCCAAGTGGTAGCATCAGGAGATCAACTTGACAGTAATTTAGTTTACTTTTTTTGGTAATCCTACAGGGGTGCTACCTTTGTTTCTGTTTCTGTTAATTTAATGTAAATTTGTGTTTATTTGTTTTTCTACCTGTGAAATCAATAAATGAAATGAATGAAATGACCCAAATGTGCACACAGGGGCATTTGACTGGTTTTTACTGTCATTTTGACCACCCTCAACAATACAAGACAATGCTTTTACCAGTAAAAAAAACACGGTAACCTGTAAATGTACTTACTAACGCGTAAGGTTTGACAGTGTTCAACTTTTAAGTGTACTATAGATATACCTTGGCAACTATATCATCATTTTGACTGATTTTGACCCTTGCAGTCAGAGAAGGACTAAAGAACATGAGTACATTCATAGAAGCAGTGTTGCCCACATACAAATGTTGTTGCTTCCCTGTAATTAAGACGCGACTGAACACAATCCTCATGTTTGTAGCCAATAGGGGGAGGGGGGGGGGGATATTACATCAAGCACTGCTGTACAATTCCCTAGCGGCACCCGTGTAGGATTAAGACCTATTTTCCCAGACACACACAACCTGCCGTCCATCCTGCCGAGACCTGCGCGTTAGTGGCTTTTGTTGTTTTGAATCATGTCCCCGATTTGGAAGCAGTTCGGTGTTTACTCATTGCCTGGTTGTGCTGTTTCATACTGTAGGTTGGTTTTGTGAATAACAAAACAAGCTATTTTTGGTCTCGCTTGAACAATAATTCCTTCCGTTTGCAACGATTGTAATTGTTTAAAGCAATTAAAGACAAATAACCATTTGATACTAATCGGAGGGTAGCTGCTTTCCAGAACAAAAACTTAAAACACAGAAGAAAGGCCCGTATAACCTGCGGGAACTTAACGTCCCAATGGATCAACTCTATCCTATATTATGAAATCCGTCACATAACTGCTGTTATTTGTTATTAGCACGAACACGATTATTACACGGTTATACATATATGCAAGGGAGCACAGAATTGGACTCTGTAGAATCCGTCTGTCGGTCTGTATGTTTGTTGGGTTGTTATTTGTTTGTTTGTTTGTTGGGGTGTTATTTGTTTGTTTGTTTGTTGTGGTGTTATTTGTTTGTTTGTTTGTTGGGGTGTTATTTGTTTGTTTGTTGGGGTGTTATTTGTTTGTTTGTTTGTTGGGGTGTTATTTGTTTGTTTGTTTGTTGGGGTGTTATTTGTTTGTTTGTTTGTTTGTTTGTTGGGGTGTTTTTGGTTTTTTGTTTGTTTTTTGTGATGGATGCTTGGTTTTGAGGTGGGGGGATGGAAGCTTACAATGTACTTGGACTTTATAGGTGGAAACCCAAATTGAAGGCATGGCATTGATCATTATTGAAGCCACCAGAGTATCGAAGCTGATGAGGGAGTGACAGGTCAACCCCAGGACCCATGTTGTCCTTTCCCAGTTGCTTGGATGATCCAGGGGGAGCATAACAAAAAACAACAACAACAACAACAACAACAAATTCAAAAATTATCATAAGTTTCCAAATGGTGTGCCTTGCGACCCCCACCCCTAGGTTTGTTCACCCTCTTGTTTTCGCCACCGCATCATGTCATCCGCATCATGTCATCCGCATCTTTAAGCTTCTTGGAAGTAATCTTTCATAAGACTTTAATGTTTAATCTCATTTTTGTACTAACCTTCTTGTTTGTGTTTTTCAGACCACCACATTGCAAAGTCACACATATACAATGTCACACATTTATTTCCATGTTGGCAACAACTTAATCCATATTGAGTACAATAGTCCATCACAGATTATTAATATTAAGCACAGTTGACAATATGTTAAGTGTAAATTACAGTTTGACAGGATTTACACATTGAAACTTGGCAAACTTGCCTATAAAAACAGCTAATTTAAGCTCGTCATCATGACTTTTGGTGTCCGAAAGTGATTGTTAAATATGAATTTAGGGTTAGCATCCTGAAAAGTGATAATTAGAGTAGGTTTGCGGTAACACCATGTAATAATCGCTCTTGAGTTGTGCGGTTCTGAAGAACCTGTGGGTTATTAAACTTGACGTTTTGGTCAGTGTGCTCTGACTGTTTTCAGGATTTCTTTTCTCAACAAAGATAGCTGTATATATATATATATATATGTGATCAGTAACTACCCGGCACGGTACATACAGCGTTAAAAATGATTGATTCATAACTGGTTCTCCTTCTCCCTGGTTTCCTTACCTTCCAGTGTGACATGCAACACAAGAGGAATCTCCAGGATGCCCAGAAGTACCAGCTGATGGCCAATGACGTTGTGCCATCCAGTAGAGCACCGCTCTTTTTCACCAAGAACGATAAATCACAGTAAGTCACATGCTTGCCTTTGAAAGTCATTTGACAAACTTTGTATCATAGGCCTACATGTGCAAAAACCACTACAACGCACACAAACGTTTTATGAGGTCAATCTATTTTCTAGAATAAAAGACTATTGTGACACAGGGGTGTGATTTTTCCAGATTTTTCTGGATTTTCGGATTTTTACAAATCGCAACGTTGTGATCCTCCGGAAAGGAAAGGAAAGCAAAGCAAACGCTCAGAACTATAGATTTCACCCCAAGCGCTGTTCACAACAGCGGCCCCAATACCCCTAGCAAAATTTACGTGGATTTTTTAAAACTGCCCAATCACACCCATGGTAATAAGCACTGTTATTGCCTGGCTTTTTATTACACATTTTGGTACATATTTTGTAAGATTTCATGATTGCAATTGATACGTTTTTGTACCCATGGGCACTTTGACGAGCCTCGCCTAAATTGAGTGTACAGCCGAAGCTATTTGGCTTTAGTGTGTATTCCAACCCCCCCCCCCAATAAAGGGGGGGCGCAGGTCACCCAGCGCAGGTGGTAAACATAACTGGTTTATTTCAAATAGTTGCTGATTCCCTTAGTGACTCAGGAACGTTTTCTCCTAGCAACCCAAACGAAAACGGAGTATCCCCAGCCTTGGACCCCCCCTGGTCCATCGTGTTTGAATTACTATCCCACCAATTGATTGATTCCTCGGGAGAATTCTTCCGACCCTAGAGGGGGAGTGATCGGGGAGAATGTTGAAACCTGATACTCTTGATGAGGAGGGTTAACGGGGGATGAAAATGGAAGATCCTGCCTCCCCTGGCTAGAGGGGGGAAACAACAAGCTGTTGTGAGGAAGCCAGTTGCCGGAACTCAGTTGTGTATCTATGTATAGCTTATCCCCCAGTGGCTTTCGCTGAAAATGTGGGGTGAGTTTAAAGCATAAAAGGTGTGGACGATATCGCCGCGATGGGGACGGGGCACTGAAAGACATGCGTACGCGATAATGCAAGTCATGTCTTAATATTAACTCTCTTTGTGACATGTTGAGGGCGCTATCAGATAGGATATAAGCTCGGATTAGACGTTTTTGTTGTATACGCACAGTGCTAGGTAACCATCTCTTGAGTCTTATGTAGTTCCAACGCTGGAAGGCATTTATGGGAACTGGGAATACAGTTACAGTCAAGCAGGCTACTGCTTAAGATCAATTTGGAGTTATCAGATGTGTTTTAAGGGCATCAGGAGAGTGGGACCCAGTTAGGAGGCAGCCACATAACTGGGGCTGGGTCAGTGGGGGGGGGGGGGGGGGAGAGGCACTAGCGTTTTCAGGGAGCACTTGAAAAGATACTTTCTGCTGCATGTTTTTCTTAGGGATCTGAAGTCTGAGCGGGGCACAGGACTCAGATTGGGCACTCGATCCCATTTTTATGAGTGAATATTGGTTTGCAAGATATTCATCTCACTCATCAAATATGTAAATATAGGAAGGGAGCCGGTAGTAAGGGAGCCGGTAGGATAAGAAACAAGACTTGTTTCACCCAACGAGGAAGTTTGGATAATTCTTATGAAACACTCTACTGATGTTAAAAACACTTGTGAGTAAAAATACCAAACTTTCTTTCCTTCCATACCCCTCATTGTCCACATACGCGATCTGCGATCACCAGGCTTTCTTAGGAAACTTGAGGCCCACTCAATTACCAAGGAGCCAAACACACACCTTTGGCAAAGCAAAAAGCCCCCCCCCCCCCACACATTCCTAGACCAAAACACATCCTGACCAGGTAAATCAAATCACACAGTTATTGATATCACATTGGATTAGGTAAGGTAGCGCGGTTGAGTAAGATTGATGATGCAGCGTGTGCTCACCTGTAGAAAGATGTCCGTTTGTGCTATCAATAATAATCACAGGTCGTTAGATTGTAGTGGTGTCAATTATATTGTTCCCTTAAATGTCCGTCTGTAATTACACCTAAAGGTTACTCATAAGTGTCAACATGTATGTAGACTCACTGGGAGGGGGGCAGGTGGCTCTTGTTTAGGACCCACACAAAGCAAACTCTGTTCTATTGGTAATCTAGACAAACATTAAAATGAACGCAGTTTAAAAGTTACTGGTCAGGTCCCACACACCTGACTAACTTCTGCTCACTCTTTGTGTTTATGTATGTGTATATGTATATCGTCCATTTTGCCCTTGAGAAAGGACCTGCTAGGTTCGAAACGTTAAGGTCAGTAACTACTAATTTGCATTTATACTACAGGTTCTTTAGGTTGGTAAGCAGTTTGCAAACGGCTAATTCTCTTTTTATTACTTGGTGTAAAAGGGATGGTATCAAACATCTCTTGAAATATCTCCGTCTCAAAATGAATGTCTGTCATCCGAAGACAGAAATTCCACATTGGAATGAATACGAACAATCTGAAGGCATCTTCACTATTTTCTCATTAACGACACAATGAAATAATTGATTTAATTTTGCCGTACACCGACGTGTGTATAGCACTGTATACTCAGTGCTTTCCGAGTGTCTGTGGAAAAAACTACACAGGCGACTCAGGCGGGATTCGAACCCACGACCTCCTGCTTACTAGTGCAGACGTCTTAACCTCTCGACCACCGAGCTTGCCCGATGACAATTGGCCGGCTAGAATCCCATATAGCATATATATAGGTTGGTGAAATTCTTGCGTCGGGAGATAAACAATTGATTTAATTTTGCCCTACACCGACGTGTGTATAGCACTGTATACTCGGTGCTTTCCGAGTGTTTGTGGAAAAACTACACAGGCGATTCGGGCGGGATTCGAACCCACGCCCTCCTGCTTACTAGTGCAGACGTCTTAACCTCTCGACCACCGAGCTTGCCCGATGACAATTGGCCGGCTAGAATCCCATATAGCATATATATAGGTTGGTGAAATTCTTGCGTCGGGAGATAAACAATTGATTTAATTTTGCCCTACACCGACGTGTGTATAGCACTGTATACTCGGTGCTTTCCGAGTGTTTGTGGAAAAACTACACAGGCGATTCGGGCGGGATTCGAACCCACGACCTCCTGCTTACTAGTGCAGACGTCTTAACCTCTCGACCACCGAGCTTGCCTGATGAAATAAGTGTCTTTATGATTCAGTTAATTGTACCGCTACAAATCGCCTGCTTCATATTAATCACTTGGTGTAAATCGAAACCAGATTTAGTTTCCTTCGCACAAAACATCTTAACACTGGCTTGCTGCGTGGGGGTTCGTCCAAGCATTGTCTCAACTAACGCTTCATTTCATTCAGTGTGGTCAAAGCACGCAGTAAGATTAATTTGGTGCTCTGTTCCTGTATTGTCCGCCAGTAATAATAATAATAATAATGTGTGGACTTATATAGCGCACGTATCCACCAACTGAGTGGTGCTCAAGGCGCATTATATTATTACCCCTGCTCATAAGGCTCATAAATCATTCCTGAAACCATCTCAGCTTCCTGGGGAGTATACAGCTCAATTGCTGCCATTACAGCGCATATAGGGCTAATCAACCAACTCTGCCCTCACAGGTACCCATTTAACCCCTGGGTGGAGAGAAGCAATTATGGTTAAGTGTCTTGCTCAAGGACACAAGTGTCACGGCCGGGATTCGAACCCACATTCTGCTGCTAACACCAGAACTTGAGTCCGGTAAGCTAGACCGCTCGGCCACGACACTCCTCTAAGATGCCCCTATTCTTGTCACATGCAGTTAACAAATTTACCAGGAGACAGGAGAGGACATTTACAATCAACTCTCGGGGAATGGATGGAAATTGGATTTTTCTTTTTTTAAAGGTGGTTTTGTACCACAATCCCAGGTTGGTTCTGTTTATTATTAGTGGAAGGTTACAACATTGGGAATTACCAGATAATGAATGGATTATTATCAATAAACTTACACGGTGTAAAGTTGGTATACGTAGCAATTATCCTGAGAAATAGAGAGAGATAGGCATTGTCATGTCAGGTCTGTGATTTCTCAGGATTTTTCCTGATTTCAGGATTTCTTTTTTTTTACAAATCTCCCTTTGCCTCAAAATTTTCTTGAAAGAAGAGAAGTAGCCACCAAGGTAAAGAAAGAAGTAGCCTGTATTGTGTCCAAACCTCTAGCTTCTTGTTTGTGGTGATGTGGAGAGTCTGTAAATCCTCTAAAAATTAAACATCCAGGAGGTTTCAGGGGGCTTTGTCCTCTAGACCAAAGGGAGACCTGGGCCTGCTACCCATTTTTTCAGGATATTTTACTTTGTCAAATCACACCCCCAAAAATGCCCCAAAAATGCTGTCTGGCAAGTTTGTGTAAAATATAAAAAGATTTTTTTTTACAAACATGTAATAGTCTGACGTTGTTTTCTCAAAAACTTGATCACCTATTGTGATGAAGCTTTCACAGGTTAGTTTTGTCATATATTTCTTGAAAACTAGAGAGTTGAAATGAACTTTACTAAAAAACTCATGTTGTACCTTCCCTCCGAGGGACTGAAAAAGTTGAGGGTCAATACTGGGTTGTTATAGCCTGGTCTTGTCTGATCGGGTTAAGAAATAAGAGTTCATGGTATAGGCCTTTCCCCTCCAGAGCTCAGAGATGAGAATTTAAAGACCTGGGGCCAAGTTGATAGTGCTAACTGGAAGACGTAGGCCTAGGCATATTTCACTTGATAGTAACAAACTTTGACACAGCACAGATTTAAATTGTTGCGTCACTCATTCAGCAGCATGTGCAAGTTGGCATGCCATTCTCAGTGCTTACCTGTTAGCAGCACTTTGAACTGAGAAATGTCAAGTAAGCAAAAAAATTGGCTGCTTAGTGGCTGTATGAGAGAAATCCATACTTCTAGTTTAAAAAAAAAAAAATCTTTAGTACAAAGCACTGATATTCAAGAAAGCACTCTGAAAATAAGAAGAAAATATAGAAGCCATCCATTTGGGGAGTAAGAGAAACACCCAAATGTTCAAATGGATCGGTGAAACAAAATGGCTAACTCTTGGCTTCAGTTGGATATTGGTCCGTCAAGCCCGGTTTGCTCTGCGGACACTTTTAATAAAAGTTTGCCAAACATTTTTGGAACCCTGTACTAATAATGAAGTATGCCCTTAAAGCCTGGCCATCCATAATGGTGTAATAATGAGGTAAATCCATGAATAATCCCCTAACATGTGTATAGATCATACAAATTTGCCTCAGACAATGTTGATTTTGAGGTCAACAGTTCCTTTAAAATCTGAAAAAAGAAAAGTTGGCAAGTTCCAACCCCCTTCATTCTCTGTTTCACATTGCTTCCCATCATCATCCCATCCCAACCCCATGATGCTTGTCACCGAAATGTCTTGGTGAGCGATCTAGGACTGATCAATGGGGCACACCCCAAGCCCTTGTGTGACCAACAGAGTAATCCTTCAACATTAGTTTTTATTCCTGTATGCCTACCCTCTTGACTGTCTTCATGACAACACAGTGTCCCATTCAAGTTCAAGGAAAGTTTCACTGATGTGAAGACAGGTAGGCCATTAACTCCATAAGTTAGCTCTGCCATTACTTAGAAAAGGGCTGGGAAAGCATTCCCATTACTACCACTGATAATAACCCTAGTTTGTGCCTTTCTCTTGGTGTTAACACGACCTTGGCAACGAGTCATTTGATTGTTACTTGATTTCCGTTAATAACGGGTCTCGTTTGGTAATGAAAGTTGTGAACCAATAAAATTTGCTTGAGTTATTTTTTCTGAGGTAGGAATGCTTCTTTATAGACCAACAATGGTTGATGTAAGTTTTATGACTGTTGGACTGTGTGTTTCGGTCTACAGGGGGGCAAAATCCCTTAACTTTTTCATGATAGGGAATTAGCATTGGGGGTCCATTACCCCTAACCCCCCTAGGTATTCTGGCTAGGAACCTTCCTGAATCCTCTAAAATCCATCAGTGCACTTTTGGAAACATGCTCTTATCTTCAAAATGCACCATGCATTTTCGTTGATCTTTCATATTCAGCACTTATGACCTGTACTTCTTGCCAGGTAGTTAATTTTGCCCCATTTGAAGAGGTGAAAGTACCAGTTTCCAACTGCTGAATTTATCCCAAAAAAGTGCCCCTTGGAGGATTTTCCAGGATATGGGGTGGTTAGGGTTACTGAAAAAGACTTATTAAAATTTCAAATATCATACCTCTCCATCCTTTCCATACAATTAAACCAAGATATTGAACAAATTCCATCCAAGCACATTTACTGTACATAAGCAGTAAAGTTGGGATTGCTTAAAGTTGCTGAAAAAGTACTTAAAATGTTGCATATGCAAGAAATATTGTGCTGTTTGCAGGGAGTTTCTGACAGCCGTAATTGTTCTTCACTGATTTGATAAATACCTCATCTAGAAGCAATTACAAGGGCACTGGATGAAATTGTAACATATTGTAGACCACTTCAGCAACACGACCACAAGAATGCTGAGCTTTTAGCATAACATAAGCCACAAGCAAAATATTTAATGGACCGGATCTATATCAAAAGATATGGGCAACTCCTTAGGGAGATTGTACCTTCAGGGTCCAGAGTAAAGAGTGTCTACAATATTTATGATTTCAGAGATGCCGGTTTGCGGACTTGGACTTGAAGGTGAGGTGATGTACATATAGGTGAAAGTAAATGGAATGGTTTGTGCCCTTGAAACTCAAGGGACAGGAATTTGTATAATAGATTCGCTAGGGAGGGACAACAGCAGCACCTTTGAGGTTTTGTCTGGGCTTCAGTGCTACTCTGACTATAAGTACACCTTTTTTTTTTGCCTGTCTTGTGAGATGTTTTCAAGGGTTTGTGGCCTTGCACTCGGGAGTATATTAGGTGTTACTGTTAATGGGGGCAAACTGGTGCAATCTGAAAGTCCAAGAATAGCGTTATACAATCAGGCATGCAACTTTTCAGCTGATCAGCTGATATCCTCTTTTTTTGCTTTAATAATAGTGCTGTAGAAAACTGAAAAACACTGTACAAAGTTTTGTGTGCTCGGCCATTTCCTCTTTTTTGTTGTTGCAATTACAAAGTTGCATGTCTGTACAATAACATTTTTTAAATGGTACACAGGATGTGGAGAGGGGATTGCTTAAATTTTACAGCATATTAGGGCCAGAGTGCAAGGGTCACTACGACTGCATTTATTTTGTTCTAGAAGGAATTTCAAGAACAGCATAGGCCTAGATGATAAGTTTGTTTCAAATTTTTTTTTTTTTTTTTTTGGGGGGGGGGGGGAGGAGGGCATATATCTTGACTCCTTCCTCCATGGTAATGCCACTGCTTTCATAGGACCTATATCATGCTCTGTGGATTTCTTCAATTGCAAGTTTTATCCTGGAACCCTGGAGCCCTCCTGTAAAAGACCTGTCTCAACTTTTCTTCGGTTCCTGCTCTGTAACATGTCACTTTGCACCTGAAGTGGTCATTCTGACCAGAGGATCATTTTTAAAAGAAACAAACAAACAATTGTTAATAGTTGAGGCATTGCATTATGCTGAATATTGGTTTTATACATTATTTGGAATAATATAGTTTTTATACATTATTTGGAATAATATAGTTTTTATTCTGGTGAGAAGATAATTTGTACAACTGGAAAAAAGTAAGGCATTGTGTTATGCTGAATATTTTGAATGTTTTTATATCAGTTTAAGATAACTAGTTTTACATTAGAGTACTCAGTAGATTACCCCAAGGTTATATTTCCCATTTGCTCATGCCTCTATCTTCTGAAGGTTCTGCAAACAATTTATGTAAGGGGAGAAGTGTTTTTACAATCTAGCCAGAGCCTTCCAGTAATTTAAAAGAAACAGGCCTTTAGGATACAGTAATCACACCTTCTGATTTATTGACTGTTTGGAAATAAGATGACATCAGCATGTAGCCTGGGGAACCAGGGTAACAAATACAAATTTGGACAGGGGCATGAGGAGGGTCAAACGGGGTCAACCTGATTGCCTAATAACCTATATGTTCTAGTCTGTAATTTTTGTTCTATTCAGAGTGAAATCAAGGGAAGGGCAGTGGCCTAAATCACATCCTATATGGGGGGTCACTACGTCAAAGAAGTGGATATCGAATAACCACTGTAGATGATATGAGGAAAGATAACAGTAGATGCAATGACTGATTCCGCTTGTGTAGCATGGCAAAAAAGCTACACAAAATACAGTTTGCTTATCAAAATTCATGTTTTGATATTCAAAATTATCTTACTAAACCTTTTTTTTTTTTTTTTTTTTTTTTGGACGCCCTGAGTTATATACAATTGTGCAAGGAAGTTTCTGCCTGAGAAGTAGTTCAAACATGTCTGGATTGCGTGACCCTAACTTGACATGGCAAGTTGTAACACTTATTTTATCCCTCAAGTTTTGCTGTAATCAAATGATCTTAAGTGGTTTTTTTATTTTATTTATTTATTTATTTTTTTGCTCTTGCTGGTGCCATGGGCAGGATTCCTGAAGTTGACCTGGTGTTGTAAGGTTACCAGGGGTCATGTGGGCTTTTCAGTTTTCCATCTGTCCAATTTGGAGGTTTGGTTTGATAACTGTCCACCAGGGACACGGTGTTCTGCTGCGGGTTATTTCAGAAGAAAAAAAAGGCTCTGATTTCTGGAGATGGGGCCTCGGAACAGGCCGGTTGGTTGTTTCCTCAATTGGGATATACTGTTATCCGGATTGAAACCCTAATCTCCCTATGGGGATACCAAATATGTCCCAATCGGGAAACCCTTGGGTGACAATGACCCCTTCTGCTTTACTATCCCGATTGGGATATACTTGTATCTTGATTGAAACCCTATTCTACCAATGAGGATACCGAACATGTTCCAATCGGGAAACCAATGATACTTTCTGCCCTTAGCACTTACCCTTAACCAATAGTTCCAACCCATGCCATGCCACTTTATGGGTACGAAAGAATGCTATTGTGCAATGACATTGACACCCCCACCCGGTACAAGATATAAATATTTTCTGAAATTTGATTTGTGAAGAGACATTTTTGGACCAAATGTGTCGCTAATTTATTGTTTTGTTTTCGCTAAAAGTTGATAATTGGGGATGGACTGGTCGCCCTGTGGGTTATCATCAGACATATCAAACCCATGTCACACCCCTGTATGGGTGCTAAAGAATGCTATTTTACAAGGACATTTACACCCCCACCCGGTACAACATATAAATATTACACCCACCACCCAGTAAATGATATAAATATTACACCCCCCACCCAGTAAATGATATAAATGTTACACCCCCACCCAGTAAATGATATAAATGTTACATCCCCCACCCAGTAAATGATATAAATGTTACACCCCCCACCCAGTACAAAATACAAATATTTTCTGTAATTTGATTTGTGAAGAGACATTTTTGGACCAAATTTGTCAGTAATTTATTGTTTTTCGCTAAAAGTTGATAATTAGGGATGAACCAGTGGTGGCCCGATGGGGTTGTCTTCAGACATTACGACAGACACATCGGACAGTCTGGTGCCAGGCCAATAAACCATGGCATTGAGAGATCAATAAAATGTGTCACAGACTGGGAGGGAAATTATGATCTAAGGTCAGAGGTTAAGAATGTTTAACTCTACTTCAAAGGCTGGCATTTTATGGCTCAGTTATTTGGTTAGTTGGTCACTACAAATGTTGGAGTAAATAAAACCCTAGTCATTAATCTTTTCTTGTGTTTGTGTGGGGGGGGGGGGATGCGGATGCTATTTCATTGGTTTTTCAAGTTTAAGAAGAAAAAACAGCCGAATGTATCAATAATTATTTTAAACTTTTTAGTTATTTACAATTTTCAATAAATTACTTCAATGATGCATTTTTGTTTTTGTTTTTTGTTATTTTTTTTTTTTACTTTTGGTTTTGTTTTTTAATTTCCATTTTTCATGGAAAATGTTCACTATGGTTTTAGAAAGGATATAGGAAATGCTGATAGAAGGTAAAATTGCTTGTGACTAGCCATGCAACTTTGAGTACATCTGACCGTTCAGCTGTCATGGAAATATCATAGATGGCTTCACCAGAACCAAACCTCACTACAGATTACGGTTAGTTAAAGGGAGATTACTGGATTATGCAGTCAGTTATGACGTGGACACTCTATTGAAGATTGGCCGAGTTATACTCAAGTGAGCCGAGTTCAAGATATTTGCATGCACTTTTTTGATTGGTGCGTCTGATCCTGTGGATAGTCCGATGACCCTGGATGAGAACTATATAGTGCGTATTCTGAATGACGGAGCTGGAGGTTCACGCGAGTGCGGGAATCTGATGCGTTGTCTCAGTCTGCCAGTGTGCATCTTGGGCTTGCAGTTAAATGATGAGTGTCCAAACGCATGCCGCCGTTTGCAGCATTTCCATGGCAATCTATTTTTTTAGTATGTTCAGCTCAGTTGGAATGAGTGCTATCCGCTCTGTGCACATTGTAGTAGCCCTCTAGTGGTGAAATTGAACCCAGTGTCTTGATGGTAGCCACTCCTGGCGTCAAGTGAGCATTGTGCGTACACTTTATGCGCGTATGTTAGGGTACTACGCACACGTGTACTTCTGCCAGCCATTGATCGCCAGAGATTTTTCTCTGCGTAGGCACGTCAACATCATCACAATTTCTTTTCCCATAGCTTTGTTCTTCTCATTGTGCTTGATCTTTCCCAGGGGGGATTCCCTCCCCCTCAATGAATCTGTTACTGTCCCTTTATATCTATGTTGGGGTTATCAAGAATGCCGTCATGCCAACCATTTAGGCGGGTAAACATGTCCCAGGCATGTAACTTTTAACCTTGAGAAATGGATAAATCACAGAATGTATCAGTATTTCGGCAAAAAGTGCAGTGACCCTGACAGGGCCCTCTCTGTGATTTGTAGCAGACGGCCACTTAGCTTGATGGTCAATGATCCTTTGCATTTAATTTCACACTGAAGTTGAAATCTGAAGTTCACAGTAATTGCCGCCGGTATATCAAGGGGTATTCTCAAAGGGGTGGGGTCCTGCCAATTGTATTTTCATCCAGAAACATAGAGAAGATATTAATTTGTTATCACCAATGCTTGATGTTGTAACTGTAGTTCATGTATTGCTGAGAGTTTACTGATTAGATTTAATACAATACAATACAATGAAGGCATTTATATAGCGCTCTTACACAAACGGTATCACAGCGCTTTACAGTGAGATGCAAGTACAATTTGAAAATACACAGTGCCTAAAATAAATGAGTCTTGAGAGACGTTTTAAATTGACTCAATGAAGAAGCGTGACGGATACCAGATGGTTGCTCATTCCAAATGCTGGGTGCAGCAGTATAGAAACCCTTGTTAGCCGCAGTTAAATGTGTAGTTGGCTTTTTGAAGATCCGGGAATCAGAATTTGAACGGGAGTCCACTGTGGTTAGGTTGGTATGGTATAATAAGCTCACAGAGATAGGATGGCGCAGAGTCAGTAACACATTTATAGGCAATAGTCAATGTTTTGAAATCAATCCGGTCTCGAATGGGAAGCCAGTGAAGCTGTCGTAGGAGAGGGGAGACATGGTCATACTTTTAACTGAAACTTTCACGGTCTGTTTATAACCGGTTAACCGAAAGTCGGCACCGACGGCCACACAAACTAGATAGTCAGCAAATGTGTATAGCCTACATTTTCAATCAAAAAGTATCAATGAACTTCCCGCAATGATTGTTTAACAGGGTATGGAATCGATGAACACAGTGACTGCAAATTACCGGCTCATTTGTGCAGCAGCAACGGTCATATGACCTTATCATGTGGGGTATTATTTTCAGTCACTGAGTTAATATAAAACTAGCACTCTGATTCCATGCCCTGTTGATCGTGACGATACTGCCCCTTTAACCGGTTAACTATCCCAGCACTAATTTCATGGATACATGGTCGACAAAGTCATGGTATAGAACTTTACAGAAGGGCCCGTAAAAAACCTCTACACTTAATTTTGCCACAATTGTGTCATATTTTGGCAAATAACTTTGTCTCACCCAGTGAAAGAAATTTGTTGCTATTAATATACCTATTTCTACTTATAGTTATTGTGGGTGACACCGGGGGTACATTTTTGAAAATAAATTTCTGGATTTATGTGAGCACACTGCTCCTGAGTGGGGTACAGGTGGGGGGCAAGGAATCCAAATGCTCCACGATTTTAGAAATTTGGAGGTTCACAAAATGGTTCAAAATACAAATAGTTATTTTAAAAGAAAACAAATGCAATCTTTGCCACTCAATTTATTTTTAACAAAAATAAAAATTGAATACTAAATACAAAGAAAACAAATAAATAAGAAAATATTTCACCTAAAATGGGGTGTATCCACACCCTAAATCTCCCCTGATGATGTGCACGGTTATACCTTTGTGCACTGATTGTCAAGCGTGGTACATGTATAGGGCTTGTAAATTCTCAGACATAATTTGCCACAATTGTACCATATTCGGGCATAGCAATCAGCTTTCAAATCACTTTTCCCGAGATCATCAGATGAAGCCACCTGCTGGTGATTTTTCTTCATGATGAAGTACATTTAAAACAACCTACGTGTACTTCCATGTTGAACAGAACTCTTAGCACAGGGTACCCCCCCCCCCCCCACCCGAAACCCTTCGGTCAATCACCTTTTCCTATCAAAACGTCATTTCCCACTCAGCTGTTACCATTATTGCCCAAAAAATATCGGCTGCTTTCCTCTTCTTGGGTCATTGGTTGGCCATATAATGGTATAAATGTAGGCTGCTTGTATGGAC
Source organism: Zoroaster sp. YZ-2022 (assembly GCA_029582265.1). Taxonomy (NCBI): domain Eukaryota; kingdom Metazoa; phylum Echinodermata; class Asteroidea; order Forcipulatida; family Zoroasteridae; genus Zoroaster; species Zoroaster sp. YZ-2022. Next base: position 6,386,165 of record CM055827.1, on the reverse strand, counting down.
TTTTATTCAGGAATTGTATTATGATGACAACACGTGATTTCATCTCATGATGATAGCCTTCATGATTTCATCCATATTGAAATGGGGGCAGTTTATCATTGAGGGGAGGCGGTGGGAATGAAGTGGTGGATGTCCAAATCCATTTGGAATTCTTGGCAAAGTTTCTTTTTTACAGGGGTCTTGGATGTAAAGGACTCAACCTTTGTTACTTGAGACACGGACTTGCACTGACTTATGACTTTGAAACCTAAACATGACACTTGGACTTGGAAGCAAGGTTTGAGGGCTGAACACAAAGCTGGTATATATGTATATATATATATAAGGCAGTCAGATGGAAGATAAACCCAACAATTCCTCTGTTAATGGAATGAACTTGGCATGACAGAAGTTCATATCAGATTACACAGGAACAAGAATGGTCAAGCAAGAATATAATGTCAAACCACCGGGGTCAGGTTGGCATATTTTTAATTCCCTCTTGGGGGTGAATTAGTGACATGTGGATTAGGTTTTCATTCGGTCCCTGGCTACCTGTCCATATTGCCAGGGTTTTTGGGTATATTTTCTTTTGTACCGAAGCAGTTATGGTCTATCCACTAGGTGCTGTAGAGGGCGCCCTTCACATTGCCAGTACATTGAATTAGAGTATTACATTCAAGCATTAACGGTTACCAGGGAGGTGTTTTCACTGAATGTAGTACTTGCTTAAATGCCTATGTAGTTCACATACCGATAATTTTCACTACTAGAGCATTAGGGCACAGAGAGGCTAAATATACGTAGATCATGAATAAATAATAACCACACATTAATCCCAAAGGGAAGTCGAGGCCCTCTCCTAATTCCCCAATTCTCGTATTTTATTATTCATAATGAAATGAAGTGGTTATGAGTAAAACATCTGCTGGGTATGTTAACCGATTTTGTCATATGTACCGTAATTGGTCCTGTGTGACTGGTTTTGACACGGAATTCACAGTCAATGTTCTCCACTGTGTGCGGGGTTCCCAGAGCATGCGGCGAGCGCACATACGAGTCGCAAAGAATTAGCACAAAAATTCCAAGTCGAGATATATAACAATATATTTTTCAACGAATATTTATTAACACAAGGAAAGAAATTGACTGATGTTGGAATTCCCTCCCCCCCCCCTATCGAGAAACCTCTGTTTCTATATTTTATTATTATTTATTCAACCAATGACAACATAAAATTTAAAAAAACATTCAAACAGTACATGAAATAATAAATAGAATCTTTAAGCACATTGGACATAGGGATGGAGGACATGTTCATTTGAAGGAGTCAGGGGAGGGGAGGGGAATAGACAATACATTCTAAGATGGCCAGGATGAACAAAAGTGTACCTAAACACTTTGGCTCAAAAACCTGCTCTTACAATCTCGGGATAGATTAATTTAAAGAAAATAAACAATTTCTATTTATCTACATGTATACAAAATAGATAAATATAAAATTTAGTTATTTTATGTACCCATTTATCCTTTTTTTCTTTACCTTTTTTTTTTAATAACCCAGTAAGATGACTGAGAGACCTCCTGTATGCTTGTTTGTGTCCACAGTGAATTCAACCATAAATATAACAGCTATTTTTGAAATGTTGACTAGTCTCGATCCCTTGGTATCCATGGCAATCATAAGGTCCTTGCTCTGTGAGGTGCGTTCCGTTCCACGAGGCAGAAGAAAAAAAACCAAAACCCCGCAACAACTCAAATTGATTTGTTCTCCCTCTGTCAAATTCCCCCGTGCAATAAAGCGGTTATGACTGGGCATTGGGGAAACAGCAGAGCAGTTTGTTTCTGGCGAAATACTTAACAAAATGTCCAACCTGTGGGCAAAATCGATTTGGAACCAATACTGCCAAATACGTTTAGCACTGATCTGACACATGTCAGATGTTTGACTGTGGACGAGGGAAGTGTTCTGAAATGTTAACAAAAACCTCTTCAGCAGCCATTTGTTCCAGTCCCACCCACAGATGTCTAAATCGTCAACTTAATCAATGACCTAAAGTACAGCATGACCCTTCTTTTTGTCTTCTCCACATGTGTTTCGGGCATTTAGGTGGAGTCATTGTGTTTTCATTTAGGAGACACTTGATCCCCGGTGACCAGACTTCTTAACCCATGATCCAGGGTGTTGAGATCCAGGGACTGGGCTCTGAGCCCATGCATAACAAAACAGCCTTTGGTTAAGATGAAGTATTTTTTACCCATGATGGCATGTGTTGTAGGGATACCTTTGGGCCGGGAGGGAATAGGGTCGTGTCCCCCAACCATAATCCTAATCATTTCATGCATTCTGTAGATAAATGGGAACTGACAAGCTAAAATGCTGTATAATCCAATTCTATTCTTATAAAAGAAAGTACCATTTCACAGCGAGACGTCTTCTGATTGGTGTCTCTGATTGACTCTGAGGAATAAACGATAAACGAAAAAACACTTGTGTTTGCTTCAGACTGGTCCCACCATCACTAAAATGGGAAGCATTTCTCAGCAGAGATATTTGCATATTTTGATCCCTTCTTAAAGTTTGGAAATGTTGGTATTTGTTAGTTGTTTTTTGGTAGCCCAGTTGTTATTCGGATATGTTTATGCCCAAAAATCCCTTATTATTTCTGGCAGCTAAATGAATTTGTCATCAGTGGAAAAAGACTTTTTTTAATGCTTTTTTCTCCCTTTCCACTTGCTATAGGCTTGATCAGATTGTTGTGGATGTGGTCGAGGGACAGAACAACAAGACGTACCACGTCATGTTTATGGGAACAGGTAAGAACAATTCTCAGTGATAATCCCAGATATCCTAAATTTCCTCTTCTTTTTCCATCCTTGATACCTCTTTTTTTTCGGCCCTCTTTCTCGCGGTCACACAATAAATAAAAAAACTGAGAAACCAACAGCATCCCATTCTCAGTCAATCAATCCATTTAATTCCAATTACACTTTAATCTGCCTTGGGTCAGAAAGTAAAAATAAAAAAACCACTTCCTCCATTTGATGGGGTTCAAGAGTCGGATGCATAGCCACGGGCAAGGGGAGCAGACTTTTTTTAGCCTCATATTCATGGGTCATCCCAGTAGTGTACCCCATCTCGTCTGGTCGCCTCTGGTTGCCGCTGGTGATTGGTAGTGGAATTCGGACGGATGTCAGAAAGCATGAAATGTTAGTGGTTGGAAAAGAAAAACCACATCTGGTTTCTGAGTCCTCCCACATATTCTTGATTTGTTTCCGTTATTCACATACAAATCTTAAATTTGTCCATTTATTGAATCTGTCTGTGAGGTATATAGAATTGTTAACATTGTCAAAACTGCTTCCAAAAAATATCCTTACTAACTCTGAATCAAGATAAACATTAAAAAAACAACCTGTGAAAAGGAGAAAACTGTTGAGAAAACTTGAAACATTCATTTTCAAAATTTGAAGTTTTCCCCCAACACTAGTCAATAGAGGGTGGTATTCCTTCCCACAGGACTGAACTTCGTACCAAGTCTTAAATTCAAACTAAAGTTATGGGCAGTTATTTCACTTTTCTTAACAATGACCAAACAAAACTGCCACCTATTTGTTGAATTGTAATAAATAAGACAATTTGGTTATTTTGAAATTACCAATATTATACCTTACCTTTTAAACTATTCTTGGAATGAAAGTGTATTATGTGTTACATTGACACATCACAGAATCCTGGACATGTCACAGGGATGCCAGTTTTCCAGCTATTGCCGGAATTCCGGCTTTTTCATATTTTCCCCAAAGAAATCCAATACTCCGTCTTTTGTCCAGCCGGAAAAAAAACCACCTTTACAGAGCACCCTCAGTTAGTCTTGGTTATCAAGACTTGGACATTTCACCGATAGAGGGCGTTCGCTCACTTAGATGATCACGTTGTGGTGAAAGCGCCCGCGAGCGTTGGATGGTTCATGCATGCAATGGAAAACGATAGTAGTGAGATAACGAGCAACGTCTTGAATTTAGACTAGCCCATTGCTCCGCCATATTGAGCATGGTGTGTGTGGAACCGTGTGTGTGTGTGTGTGTGTGTTGTGTATATGGTGATCGCAACATGATCATAAAGATTGCATTTTGCGGCCCTCATTTTCTGAAATTTTTGGACTGATTTTACTCAACTTGGCTACCATGATGGAGGTCGGAAGAGGTGTGGATCTGAAAAAAATCGATGCTAGTGTATAAAGAACAGGTTAAATTAGCATTGGCTTGAATCAAAAGACAACGAGGGTTATTTTGTTTCCGTGCGCATGAATGAACGAACATTCGATCATCCTTTGTGGGAACATGTTTTTTCCGGCTCTGGAGCAAAGAGCTACTGGCATCCCTGATTTGTCACTAAAGATGAGAACAAATTCCCAGGAAGTGAATCTTATACTTAAATCTTGAGTCTCCTAACAGCTACATATTAATTCATTCAAAATGCCACGCCCATTGCTATATATATAAGCTTTAGGTGGCATGATCTGTCTTCATTGGGCCAGCTCAGTGGATGAAAAGTGTAAAGGCAACGTACAACATTGGTAATAACCTCATTACAGAATTACCAAATTTTTAACCGAAACCTAAATTAATTAAATTAAGGGGAAAATATAACATCAATTGAACAGTCACTATAATAATCTGTAATAATCTAGCGACCATTGTCTTTTTAATTCATGATCACAAAATCAGGTCACACTTGGCGGAAATGTATTTTTAACAAACGTGGATGTTGCCCCTCCCCCGAACACTTCCACTGCCAAGCTAAGCCCCTTCCCATCGCTGAAATTTCAGACGTCATATTTCTATGAAAAAGGGCTTTCAGTGGTTTAGAAAAGCTTCCTGTGGCCTTGACTCTAAATATAAAAAAAACACCTGGCTTGACCACTGAATGCTGAAAGCGAAGATACAACATTGGTAGTTACCATAAAACCAATTGATTATCCTAAACAGATCCCTGATGTGAAGTTGGTAAAGGAACCGATCATTCTGAAAAAAATGTTTTGTCTGAGCTCTTGCATTGCTCTCATTCCAGAGAAAACACCCCCAAAAATATGCACATTTTCAAAATGTTGCTCAAAATATTTTCTGTGAAAATTGTGAATGCTTGTTCACACTTTTCTCATGAGTACAGAATTAACTTTGACAAACTATAAATATCGCGGCAGCCGCTGCTATATAGGATTCTAGCCAGCCAATCGACATCGGGCAAGCTCGGTGGTCGAGAGGTTAAGATGTCTGCACTAGTAAGCAGGAGGTCGTGGGATCGAATCCCGCCCAAGTCACCTGTGAAGTTTTTTCCACAGACACTCGGAAAGCACTGAGTATACAGTGCTATACACACGTTGGTGTAGGGCAAAATTAAAATCAATTCCTTACCAACCTAAAGGACCTGTAGTATAAATGCAAAAATAGTAGTTATTGGTGTTACATGTACGTATGTTATTTCTCAAAAGCCAATACTTTTCTCATGACTTAGACTCTGCATTGAGCTGAAAATTTCACAGGTTGGTTCTTAAAATGTACATCTTGATTCAAAGAGAGTAAGCATACTCACAGAAGTAGTTTTGCCAACATTACCAATATTGCACCTTCCCTTCAATATATATCTTGATTCAAAGAAAGTAAGCATACTCATAGAAGCAATTTTGCCAACATTACCAATGTTGTACCTTCCCTTCAATGTATATCTTGATTCAAAGAGAGTAAGCATACTCATAGAAGCAGTTTGGCCAACATTACCAATGTTGTACCTTCCCTTCAATGTATATCTTGATATAAAGAGAGTAAGCATACTCATAGAAGCAGTTTTGTACCTTCCCTTCAATATATATCTTGATTCAACGAGAGTAAGCATAGGTAAAACTTGTAGCTTTGCATGGTGAGGATGATAAGTAAGACTAATTGCGGTGACACCATGTGGAATCTCAATTGAGTAGTAATTAGTTCTGAAAAGAACTGGGGGTACAACTCGACGTTTCGATCAGTATGCTCTGATCGTCCTCAGGAGAATGCCGGACTCTGGAAAATGCTGCTGCTTAAGTAGGCTGCTGGAGGATCATCCCCTGCTGGAGGATTAGTTCGTTGAGGCGCAGGCGGAAACTGTGAGACTATGAGAGTAGGATCCTAGGGGTTGGGGGAGAGGAGTGTGTGCTCACTGAACTGAATCAGTTGTTAACAAGCACAGGGGAAGGAGGGTGGTTGACTTAGGATATAGGGGATCCTTCAGTCTGGGGTTGGTTATGGACTTTGGATATAGAAGATCCTTCAGTCTGTAGTATAGGTCGCCAAATGTCGCTGATGAAGAAACCGATGTCCTGTGGCACAGTGTCGTGTTTGACGATCTCGATGGCCTCTCTGATGCGTCTGGGGTGCCATGCGTCGATGGGTGTGATGAGTTGGGCTGCCTGCCAGTCGATTTGGTGGTCCTTGATGTGCGAGTGCTTGACGATGGCGGACTTCTCGAAATCTCCTCTGCGGCCGTGTGCTCGGTGTTCCTTCAATCTGATGGGGAGGTTGCGTTTTGTTTCCCCGATGAGAGTAAGCATACTCATAGAAGCAGTTTTGCCACCATTACCGATGTTGTACCTTCCCTTCAATGTATATCTTGATTCAAAGAGAGTAAGCATACTCATAGAAGCAGTTTTGCCACCATTACCGATGTTGTACCTTCCCTTCAATGTATATCTTGATTCAAAGAGAGTAAGCATACTCATAGAAGCAGTTTTGCCACCATTACCGATGTTGTACCTTCCCTTCAATGTATATCTTGATTCAAAGAGAGTAAGCATACTCATAGTAGCAGTTTTGCCAACATTACCAATGTTGTACCTTCCCTTCAATGTGTATCTTGATTCAAAGAGAGTAAGCAAACTCATAGAGGCAGTTTTGCCAACATTACCAATGTTGTACCTTCCCTTCAATGTGTATCTTGATTCAAAGAGAGTAAGCAAACTCATAGAGGCAGTTTTGCCAACATTACCAATATTGTACCTTCCCTTCAATGTATATCTTGATTCAAAGAGAGTAAGCATACTCATAGAAGCAGTTTTGCCAACATTACCAATGTTGTACCTTCCCTTCAATGCATATCTTGATACAAAGAGAGTAAGCATACTCATAGAAGCAGTTTTGCCACCATTACCAATGTTGTATCTTCCCTTTTTAATTAAACATCTGCAAGTAGGATGTTAGATTCCTGCCGGTTGGTTTAACCCTCCTATAGGTTTAACAATCAAAGACACTCAAAATTTGTATGTCTCTCTTAACCCATTGACTTTGTGCAGTGCACTCAAATACATGCAAACACATGTGGCTGTGTGATAGGAGGTCAAACCCAAAGACACTCAAAATTTGTATGTAACTCCCAACCCATTGACTTTGTGCAGTGCACTCATACACAGCTGTGTGTGACTCTGTGGTTTGAGCTACCAATTGGAAATGCACCCAAAAATACTCAAGTGGCTGTCTGTGAGTGCCGTGCTGACTGAGCCAAATTTCAGCCTGGGCATAGGAGTGTTAATACCTATAAAGCAAATTCTACATACACTCGAAAGCACCAAGTTTACAGTATCATTACATCGTCGGGCAAAAAATCATATCAATTGTCGGAGCTTAGTTTACTTGTCATCATATGCGTGCCGCTGTTTAAACAAAATGGCATACAGTTGTTAATTTCCAAATTTTCTTCTACAAACAAATCCATTATAATTCCACAATGCCATAGCCGATCGATGTCAGTATTTCTGCCCCTGGACTTGACCGACTGGCCCAGTTTATTTCAGGCCCCAAGACACTGCCACCCACAAAAAAAAGAGTTCCTTGAGCTCGGTGGTGGCTACAGTATCATGTGTGGAGAGGGACAGCCGATCCTTGCCTAATTTCACAGTATGGGTGACTATAAGTTGCACGAGTGGTTCATGATTGTTTTTATGCAGTTGAACTTACCGTTTGGGGTGAAGTGAAGTGTTTCAAGTTTACTTTTGGTTGGATTGAATATCCATTTGTGAGCAGTTAGAGTATTAGGATATATGCCTATACACATAGGATTTAAATGTAATACAAAATACTAGGTCAAAATCATGGAAATAGATGAAATTATTCCGCAGACTGTTTAAGATCATGTCATAAGATCTCATAATCGTTTCGATACGTGTATTTGAGGTTTCCATCATGGGAAAAGATTACGGATAATCGCATGTTCAATTTTTCACGAAACTGATCTTATACATCGCAACTACAGTTGCAAAGCGTTTCCTAAAAATCAGTACCTGGATTTATTCGACAAGAGTTTTACACCATCCATGTATCCCCCCCTACCACTCCCCCGACCCTTCTAGCACCACTTCAGCTGCTGCCTTTATTAAAAAGTCGGGCCACAGTACTTATATGGCCGAAAGATAAAAAACAAAAATGCAAATTTTTGTTTCTGTTTCTGTTGTATTTACTTGCATAATTTTCCAATTAAAAACTAAAATACTCATGCCATAGACATGCCTTGTAAAAATATATTAAAAAAATTAAAAAATAATAAAATCCAAGCAATCACTTTTGAAACAAAGTCAATTTCATCATGAGCGTCACACACCCAGAGTGAATGCGCCACCCCCTCCCCAAGATAACAGTCAGGACCAGAGAGTGCAGGCCACCTTCTCCCCGAGAAACTTAGCAGGGTGCTCCTTCTGTCTGTAACGTATATCTGCCCGGGGCTTGGGTAAAAGCCTCTTATAATCTCAGCCAGGAAATGAAAAAGCCTAGAAGCTTAAAACTTCACACATAGTGACACCCCTACTGGACAGCGTTCAAGCTGTTGATTAGGACTTGATGCATGAGTGAATGACTGAACCTATTCATTCACAGCTAGAGCTTATTAAACAAAAACTGTAATAAATCATCACAACAGTTGACAAAACTGTGCAGATAGTTTTGGTGAAATGTGTCATTTTTAAAGTATCTGTTTGCTGTCCTACAAGGAAAATTGAAATTTGTGAAAAAGTAAGAAACACAGGCAATACATCTTCAAGGTTAAGTTACAATTAAGGGGAAAACCTATATCATTAGTCTACAAATGAAGTTATTATTTTGTCGATTTCTTTTTTCTTTTCTTTTTTTTGGTGAAATGTGTTATTTAAGTAGGCTATTTGTTTGCCTTTCTACAAGAAAAATTGTAATTTTCAGAAAAAATGCACAGAAATAGCCCCCCAAAAAACCAAGGTTGATATATCTTTTTAAGAATATGATTTTGAAGGTTATAGTCACAGCAATTGACTTGACTGTCATCTATAAAGTACCTTTTGTGTCTTTGCAGAGGATGGTAAGATCACAAAGGTCGTCAGGCTGCCAGGGATGGACACAGCCTGTGAGCTGGAGATTCTGTGTGTTACTCCTGTAAGTATTCATCAACTTATTGGTCCAGTAGGTGTGTCTGCCAGGAGGTGTTTGTGTGTTTGTCTGTTGAGCTGTCTGTCAGTATGTTCGTATGTGTACGCACGGCGCATGTACATGATCAAACGGGAGACCTTTTGACCTCAGCAAGGGCGCCCTTCTGGCCTGTGACATATGCAATCTCTCTATTGGTTGTTCAGTGTGTCTGTTGGTCTGTCCTTCCACTTGTCTGTGTGTATGCTTGAAATTCTGATAATACATCTGTTTTTGGTGGTTTTTTTCATTCAGTCATCTGTCTATAGTCGTTTGTTTGTCTGTTGTCTTGAGCTTTGTCTTCAAAAGTCAGAATACACTGGAATGATATTTATAACTGTCTATAAAGACTTGACACAAACTCCCCTGAGAATAATGTCACAAGGGTTTTAGGATTAATACTCCCTTGTATAGTTTGATTTCCTCAAAACACTTTGAAAAACGAATGATTTTGAGAATAGGAGAGTTTAAGAGAACAAGGTCATAGTCAGATATGTACCATTCATTAAGCTGAAACTTGGTTTGTTATTTATCTTGATTCAAAGAAAGTCAACCTACTCACAGGAGCAGTTTTGTCAACATTTACAATGCTGTACCTACCCTTTAAAGTGGTGACCCGTGGAACACACCTGTCGTATACCGCCGTGCACAGGTTACACGTGTACTTTTCAACCCCCAGTCCTAATAACCTGACGTGTGAACCTGCAATTATTTCTGTTCCTATGGGGGAAACCTGTGTGAAATGAAGACGCATACAGTTTCTTGTTGGGCACCTGAAACAGACTTACAAACTCTCTCTGCCACAATCACAGGGGACTAAAGGCCACATGGCACATCTATTTCATTGGCTTAACATTATGTTTCAAGCTTTATTTATTGTTTCTCGGTTGGAGAAATCAAAAGCAGACCAAGCAAAGATCTTCCATAATTCATCGATTAAAAAATTTGTTATTGACATTTATACAGCATAGTTTCTTGCTTTTTACTTTTAAAGGTTTTCTGAAATACAAATCTTTTTTAGTATATTGATACATTGGGTTTTGAAACACCAACTTACGATCTATTTAAGTTTATAAGAAAAACATCAACAAATGTTACCTTGCTTAAATGGTGGATGACATCGCATACGTATCCCCTTACACTCTCGTGGCTATTGGCCTTGTTTAGGGTGACTGACATTTAAAAAAAAAAATTTTTGTTGTTGAATATTTGTGATTTCTTGCTTCAATTTACTGATTGTCCTGACAATGATCCCATATCATTTGAGATAGAAATCTCCTGCTGTTATTTTTTTTACCGATATGATTGTTATGATAGCGGTGAGAGGGGACAGAAGAGATTAGGACCTTTAAATATTCAAGTTGAAATCAATGATTCTAATGTCAAAAAAAATTTAGATTAAAAAAAAATATGTATATTTTAGATTTTTGGCAAAAAACTTTTCCCAAAGCAGCTATCCATTATCATCACCAGATACATTTTTAATAATTTCCCAATGTAGTGTGGCCAATTATGTTAATTGAGTCGGATTGAGGAGAAACAGGACAGGACTCGGCTTTCTGATATGTGACTCGCTCTGCGAAAAAGGGTATTAAGGGACGCTGTGCTATTACCCATAAAGGGCTGTTCTATGTGGAGAGGGTGAAAAAAAATTCACAACGTGATTTTTTTTTTTTTTTGGTTTATTGGCTTCTATTATATCAATACTTTCATAATTTATTTACAGAAATATTATTATTGATGAGTAAAGATGAAAAAACAAAAGTTAAAATTTTACACATTATGCAAATTAGCAAAAATATTTGAAAAAATACTTCAAGATGCTTGATAATTCAAATTTATATTGCACAAGCATTCCTGAAGGAGCTCAAAAGGAACATAACTGTTGCTATGGGCATTTCAAGAGAGTTTCTTCTTAGCTCATTTCTTTTTCCACTTGCTGTGTTTAAAGGGCTGTATCTCTGAAGGCACTTCCGTTAATTTGTACAATATGAATATGCAAAAATCAGTATATCTCCAGAATGCAAAATGCCACAGGGTTCAAACCTACACCAAATTAAAGCTTATAATGTAACCAATTCAGCTATGTATGTAACTCAATTTTTAAATTTTGTCCCATAATACCCATTTTTGTGGAGCCGGTCACATATTATGGTTGATTGTTTTATTCTGAAATGATGAAGACAGAGGAAATACAGTTATACAGTGGTTATACAGTGGTTGTATCTTGTCTTCAGTCAGGGGGAAGGGGGGAAACTCGAAGCCTGCCGCCTATGATGTGTACAGTGAGGCGGTTATTTACATATTATGAATATTAATGACGCAGAGCTAAAATGAATAAATATGGTCAAAGTTTAGAGGGGGTATATTAATACCAGTCACAGTAGTATACATCTGTTAAACGGCAGTGTAGGATTAACGAATAGATTTATGTTTTTGAATCTTTCTGTCTCTATTTCCAGCATGACAAATGTGAACCACTCAAGAAGATGACACTTCATAAGGAAACGGTAAGTTATGTAACCCCCCCACCCCCCCACCCCCCCACCCCACCACCCACCACCCCACCCCATAAATAATAGAAAATTCTTGATTGTGAGCATCTGCAACAGAAATGCTACAGACATAAAACACAATAAAGGGGGCCACTTACCTACCGTCACGTTAGCAGTTTTTCTAATGGTTGTAATTTTTTTTTAAATATCTGAAACCACCCAAAAAGAATTTCAACATTTGAATAGACATGCATGCTTATCCTAAAGATAATTTGAGTTGATTATTACTATTATTTTTTTAATTACCCCAAAATTTCCATCAACAAATGGACGGAAAAGTGAGGTAACTTTTTCCGTCCAATTTTTATGGAAATTTGAAGGTAAAAAAATAAATAAATAAATAAAAAACTAAAATAAATCAACTCAAATTAGTTCTAGTATAAGCCTGCATGTCCATTCACATGTTGAAACACTTTTTGGTCGGTTTCAGGTACTTAAAAATAAATAACAACCATTGGAAAAACTGCTAACGTGATGGATGCAAAGTGGCCCCCTTTATTGTGTTTTATGTCTAAAGCTAGTTGAAGCAAGACTCCCCAGGGGGTAGGGCTAAAACCCATGCCCTGGGGCTATAGCTCCCCTGGGTGGTGGAGATCAAACCCATGATTGCTTGGGGCCATGGATTGATGTTTTGCTGGCTGCCCACCGTGCTTGCCAGATGGTAGAAGTCTTTGAAATATCGGAAGCTGCTGTACATCAGTACACAGATCTGAATTGTGCAAAACATATGAAGACTATACTACTCTACTTTAAATCTGGGGACCTGACTTTATTCTTGGGTGGTGTCCTCCTACTGCTACAAGGGTCAAAATCAGTCAAAATGTTGATATACTTGCTAAGGTGTATCTAGTGCACTTAAAAAGTCAAACACTGTCAAACCTTACGTGTAGCAAGTACATTTACTGGTAAAAGTTTGTCTGGTATTGTTCGGGGTCATCAAAATGACAGGAAAAACCAGTCAAAAATGCCCCTATGTGCACATTTGGGTCAACGGGCAAAACGGGCAGTTGACTGATTTTGACCTCTGTAGCTACTTCCCCCTGAAGTGCAGCTAGAGCAGGAGGATTTTAATGTAGGTACCAGGTGAGTATAATGTTCCCAGTGGGTTCTTTGTACCCTCATGGATGAAGTTGTACCCACATGATCGTGCCTCATCGTACTTAGTAGGTGCATGTACCCAGTGGATGCTAGTTTGTACACTCATGGTTGATGTTGTACCCAGTGGGTGACTGTAACTCAGTGGGTGCCTTGCATGCACCCTCATGGATGATGCTGTACTCAATGTGAGTGCCTTGCAGTTGATGCATGTATAACCGTTTTGTGCTAGCTTGTTCCCTCATGGATAATGTACACCCAGTGAGTGCCAGTTGTACCCAGTGGGTGCCTAGCTAATTGCAAGAAGAGGTTTCTGAGGGGAACAGTAGTGGGCATCTTGTACCCGCATAGATGGTGTGAGTTCATGTACCTAGTGGGTTCAAGCTTGTACCCTCATGAAGTTGTACCCATATCAGTGAGTGTCCTGTACCTGGTTGTTACAGGTAATATAATATCAATTGTACCCATTGGGTTCTTTGTATGGACACATATCCTCATAGACAGGGTTGTAACCATTTGAGTGCTTTAGTGGGTGCAGTACCCAGTGGGTGTCGGCCATATCAGGGATCATATGTGGCACGAGAGGCTTCCATTTATAAATATTAATCTGAATGGACGGGTTTCAACACACGAGGGAACGGTACAATTCATCACTAAAGCTGATTTTAATTTCCTAAAGAAAAAAATAATAAGGTCATTGGATCCTAATCTTTTTGAAGATTCAATTCTAATTGGAAAGGGTGAAGAAAACGTCACGAACTCAAATCCATGAAGAATACATTCATAATAAGTCTAGAAAACATTTTTTTTTTAAAACCCTCTGAATTTGAATCAGATGTATGACATCCGGTGCATATGTTGTGAATGAGCAGTAGTTGGACGTGATTGCACAATGTTGATGGCTGGCCCAACATGTCAGAATTAACATTGTTATTGAAATGGCATTCATTCTCGAGGCCTGACGCAGATACGTTCCTCGATCATGTTGTGAATAACTTCAGACTTATTTTGCAGTCTCTTCCAGACGTAGAAAAAAAAACAAAAAAAAAAACTACGGAATGTAATTGTGTGACATTTGGTGATTAATTCATCAAGGAAACCACTGATTAATCACACTAAGCAATGGCTTAGTCAAGCAACTTTGACCATTACATTAAGTACATATCAACTAATACTCACGTGTCAGACCGATGTCATACCGATGTCATTGATAACAGATGTTCAATACTCTTACTGGATGTATTTATTTTTGAATTGCTTTTTTTAGATTCTACATTACTCATTCTAATTTCACCTAAAAAAAAAAAAAAAAATAAAAAGTTTTGGAGAAGCTATTTTCAGAATCTTGACCATTCGAATTCATTTTTTCCTTCAATAATAGGGCGCCCTCTATATTGGACGGTCATTCGGTGTTGTGATGGTGCCTGTTCAACGATGTCACATGTACACCACTATGAAGTAAGTCCACTGAAGGGGTCATTTATTGAAGGCCGGTTGGGTTGGGTGCGGTCGGAACAAACAGTCACACTGTTTCAGACAAAGGAAAGTCACTAAAACACTCAACTGACTCCCGATGGCTAAATTCAACATATTTCCGATTGCACAATGATGAAAATGTTCTTAATCACTTGACTGTTGCTTATTGGAGCCATTCTCTCCCCACTTTGACAATTAAAAATTGTTCTGTAGTCTGTGACCATTTTATCCCAATTAAGTTAACCTAAATTTTGTATTCCTATTTTTCGCTTCTCAATCATCTAATTTAATTTTTGGAATATTTTAAACATTTTTTACAAACAGCTTGGGGTTACCTTTGATTGTGATATTAGTTTATTACGCAACTTTAAAAGTTTTGCAGGTTTTTGCAAGTTTTGCAGGTTTTTTTTTTCACCAAACATTTTGATTTATCCTGACAAACATTCACTGTTTATCATCTCATGTCATTTTGTGGTCTCCCACGAAAAAAAATAAATAAATAAAAAAATCTTAAACCTTAAACTCCCCTGATTAGATTAGTCAAAGCACCAACATACATAAGTTTTACTTAAAAATCGACCAACAAATATACCCAAATCAGGCCAAAACTTTCACTAGACTCTGTTTCAGTAGACTCTGTTTCAGTCTAGTCATTTCATTATATCCAAGGCAAGGGGGCATGGTTCGTGTCAGCGGGCGATGTTTGGCAATGGGTTGTGACATTTTGTCACAAAATAGGTGGGGGGAAAGAAAAACAGCCTGGATCTTGGTTTGATCAAATTGTTTGCGGCGGGGATTAGGGATCCTGTCAGGGCCACACCCAGTGTTGGTTCGCCTACTGTAGGTTCAACAACCTTTGGGTATAATCTGTACCCGGTACACCGGTGTCCTAGATTGTGTATGGGTGTGTGCGTTAAGATGTACTTGTTAAACCCATAATCCACATAATCACATGCTTGTCAATATATATTTGTTCGTTTACCACCACCACCATCCCCAAGAATATGAACCCACCCTCCTTATTAAATGTTTTTTTTATTACTTTTAAAAATACATTTCAGGAAAAAATGTTAATTGGTAATGTATAAATTATAAGGATTTCAATTTTGTCTTTTGTTTGAACAAACTTTTCCAATTTTTTCCCGGATAGTTTTCATTACACAATAACTTTAAATGTATCAAACTCATACAGTTTTTACTCTGGTGTGGGTAGGTGGTAGTTGAGGGTTAGGGTCATTGACATTCGAAACCCTCCCCCACCACCGACCCCTCTCCCCTCCTCATCACCCCCCAAATTTATGTCACTGATAACTTCACGATTATAAACCTCAGGGATTGTCTTGAAGCAAGGGATCCATACTGTGGTTGGCACACGCAGGACAGAAGTTGTACGACTAAGCCACAAAGGTAAGAAGAATTAATCCCATATTTACTCCTCAGAGGAAGGAGAACATATGTAGTTGAAAAAAAATGAATAAATAAATAAAAAACTGTTTAAAAAACTAGAGACCACTTGTCACTGTCATGGTCATACAGAGAGTACCGGATTTGGGGACAATCATCCCTTGAATCAGTACTTTCATATTCAAACTAACCCCACCACGTTTACCCCCCCAACTGTGAAAGTGCTGACAATATTGGATCAGCCTGACAGATATGCTGTTAGGCTTAATATAAAATGAAATAAACTGAACATGCATTTTCAATCTTTTGTAACCTGATAATACTCTGTTCAATAAACCAGTAATCATGCGCATAGCCAGCAGTTTGTAAATTTTCAAAATAGCCCCCGGAAAATCTTTGCCCAGAAAAACTATTTTGATTTAGGTCACGGAACAACTACCCCACCACTCCTTTTAAGGGTAAAAAACAGGATCAAATATTTTGCCGTGGGGCATATCTTTTATTTTTATTTTTGAATAATAAAAATATTAGATTTAAACACAAAAATTCCGCCGACATCTAAATATTTGACCCCATTTTTGACCTCGTTGTTCTGTGACCTCAAAAATATTTTCCGGGCGGAGATTTTGCGAGGCCTCTTTTTTTCTTTTCTTTTTTGCTGCTGTTCCCTAGACAAATTTTTGGCCATGAAATTGACTCTCTTAAAAAACAGCAAACTTCAAGCTGAACTATCGGAATTGAATGTGAATATGTTTTTTTTTAAATGATCCTGCATTATATTTGTTATTCCACTGACGCCTGAAAATCATTTTCTTGTTGTTTCTTCCAGTAATGAGTCGTTGATGTATTGGATGCAACAAATTACTTCATGTCCAGTTATAAACAGAGCAGGTATGAAAATAAATCAACCTTTAACTACCCCAAGTCCATCAAAATCCACCACCTGGTTTTGCTTGATTTTGATGGATTCAATACTCCACAGTACAGCCCAGCGAATAGAGCATGTAGCCATGTGTACCAAATCCATCAAAACTCCACCGGCTGCTTTTTGTTGGATTCAGGACTGTGTATAGCCAAGCCATGGATGCTTTGCATTTGTTACTGTACCAAATCCATCAAACTCCACCGGCTGCTTTTGTTGGATTCATGGACTGTGTATAGCCAAGCCATGGATGCTTTGCATTTGTTACTGTACCAAATCCATCAAACTCCACCGGCTGCTTTTTGTTGGATTCAGGACTGTGTTATAGCCAAGCCATGGATGTTTTGCATTTGCCACTGTACCAATTCCATCAAAGTCCAACAATTGGGGTACCTTTTTACTGCATGTTGATGGATTTTGGAGGATTTGGGATGGTTCCCAGCCAAAATGCCTAGGAAGTTAGGGTTAATGATTGGATGTCGTCAACACTATTGAGCAATGAGTATTTATAGTCGATGTCTGTTACCTACACACAATGTGCCGGTCATATAATAACCTAGTCCACGGCTCCAAGAACAATGTATTTACAAAGAAGCAGTGCAGTCTGTATCACTTGCTGGCATCCGTAAGTCCTGGGGCCAAACAGAGGCCACAGAGGCCAGTGACTCCCTGGGGCCAATTTCATAGAGCTGCTAAGCAGAAAAAAATTGCTTAGCAAATTTCTTTGGTTACCAGCCAAACTTTCATACAAAATATATGCATTTTGGCTGGTAGTCTGTTGCTTAGCAAAAATATTTGCTTAGCAAAATTCTTTGCTTAGCAGCTCTATGAAATTGGCCCCAGTACTTTACAAACGTGCTTTCTGCACTGTAGATGCACCAAAGAAGTGCATGTTGTGTGATGCTCTGCTCGCCCACCAGTCGCACCTACATGTAGTTTGCGTCCCGTTTAGTTCTAGGACTAGCAAGCGCAGCGTCAAGCGCTTCTCCCATGATAGCCAAACGTGCGCGCATTTAGAGTACAATGCCGTCGACTGGGTTATCCGCTCAGCGCACATTGTAGCCCTCCAGTGGTGAATTTGCACCGAGCGTCTTGATGATAGCCACTTCGGCATCAAGTGAGCGTTGTGCGTACACTTCATCCGCATATGTTATGGTCCTGCACGCGCGCGTACTTCATGCCGGCCATGCACGATACGAATAGCGGAGTGGCACAACTTGTGCAGGACATAGACTTCTGGTATTAAATAATATTATAAGGTGAAGTGGTAGAATTGTGTGCAAATCTTGAGCAGTTGTTGTTCAGAGATTCTTGAAGGGAGCATAAACAGTATTGAGGGGTGCCTAATGCACCCCTTCCTAAAACCTCTTTTCATTTGTCACTAATATTTAATTAATCTTTTAAGCTTGCACCTGTCCCTTACAATATATCGTTGTACACCAACAGTCGATGGTGCATACAGTGACTGGAGTGACTGGTTCCCCTGCCATGACCCGACGGGCGACTCCAACTGCCTGTGCCGACGCCGCGTCTGTGACTCCCCGGCGCCCAAGTGCGGTGGGGCCCTCTGCGAGGGAGATAGCATACAGGTCACAAACTGTTCAGGTACTGCGGTTGTCGTGAGAAATTCAGGTACATGGCCTCTTGACAAGCATGATCTTTATTGCTTTTTTTTATTTATTTTTTTTATTATTTTTTTTTTTTATCATTTGCTCATCACCAATGCATGAAGTGTTCACAATCAGTTTATTTCTTTTTTGTTGGTTAATAAAATTGTTGCTATCTGGGGGGTGGGGCTGATTTCATATAGCAGCTAAGCAGAAAAAAATGCTTAGCAGATTTATTTGGTTACCAGCCAAACTTTCATACAAAATGTACGCATTTTGGCTGGTAGTCTGTTTTATGTTGCTTAGTAAAAAATATTTGCTAAGCGAAATTCTCCGCTTGGCAGCTCCATGAAATTGGCCCCTGCTGTGAAGTACAATTTTTTTTAAATTTATTTTCTCTTGTTGTTTGAAGGAAAGGTTTTGTTTAGCAAACTATCTTCAGTGAGTATGCTTTGCTTTGAATCATCAAGATACAGCAGACAACCAACCTGTGAAAGTTTTAGCGTATTACATTCACAATAAAAAAAAGAGAGTGAAAAATGCTTTCAGATTTGTTCGTAATCGTTCTAATCGCACTGGAAATTAATTTCACTTTTCTTAAAAAGGGGCAGGCATGATATTCTTATTACTTTTGTAGGAAATCCTACCTTTTGATTTTGAAAATCCTACCATGAAACCGGGTTTCAATTAACTTCAAACCATGGAAACTTTCTTTGTGTATCATTTTATTGTAAATACCAAGATAAAAAACAGTTTCCTTGCTATACATGGCTATAGAGGTAAACCGCTATAGGCTAGTATATATGCCTAATGATAATGGCAAACATTTTTCCTACCTTTTCATTTTCTCACAATATAATCCCAGACACCACAACACCCCAGACATTATTTCTAGGACAGATTCATGCATTCATCAACTTTAAGCACAGTTCGACAATTTTATTTTTGATTCAACGATCCTGTATCTTGGCTCTAAATGTATTCACCGGATTTATTGGCCTGAAAAAAAAAATTCTTCCTTAATAGCAGACCTTTGGAATATAAGCTCCAAATTAAATTACAAAACCTTTCCCTGTAGACTAATAACCGTCTGACGTAACTGTAATTGGGTTTAGTGTTAATTATACAAAGGTCAGGATTGAATTCCCGATAGAGTTGTCAACTTTTCCTTCAAGGAAGGGCAGGTCTGTGGTTTTTGTAGGATTTTTCTTGATTTCAGGATTTTGTTTTCAAATCTCCCTAATTTGCCTCAAGATTTTCTTGAAAGAAGAGAAGTAGCCACCAAAGAAAGAGAGTAGTAGCCTGTATTGTGTCCAAACCTCTAGTTTCGTGTTTGGGGGGATGTGGAGAGTCTGTAAATCCTCTAGACCAAAGGGAGACCCAGGCCTGTTACCCATTTTGCAGGATTTCTTACTTTTGGGGTATGATAATTTTTTCAAGATTTTTTGACTAATAGAAATGGATGTACAGCAGTATTTCATTAGTTGGATGGGGGATTGGATTGTGCTAGATGGGGTGTAATGAATGGGCGGAGCCAGGGTGAATGAAAAGGGGGTACATGGCAAAAACGGGGAACACCAAAAATGTTTTGGAAATTTACTTGCTTGTTGATATAAAATAAGTTCTCAACCCCCAAATGTGCCAATGGAAATTGGCTTTCTTGGTGAAAATGTTTTTTTAATTTTATTCCCACCCCCCCCCCCTCCCTCCGCTTTCATGTTCCAATGCTATATATCACTGTAGAGCTATGGGGTGGTTTCATCACATCTCTCTCCTTGTATTTCTGCATCAAGCAGTGTCGTGGCCGAGCGGTCTAGCTTACCGGACTCTGGTGTTCTGGTGTTAGCAGCAGAATGTGGGTTTGAATCCCGGCCGTGACACTTGTGTCCTTGAGCAAGACACTTAACCACAATTGCTTCTCTCCACCCAGGGGTTAAATGGGTACCTGTGAGGGCAGAGTTGGTTGATTAGCCCTATATGCACTGTAATGGCAGCAATTGAGCTGTATACTCCCCAGGGAGCTGAGATGGTTTCAGGAATGATTTATGAGCCTTATGAGCAGGGGTAATAATATAATGCGCCTTGAGCACCACTCAGTTGGTGGATATGTGCGCTATATAAGTCCACACATTATTATTATTATTATTATCAATGCGACACTAAAGAACACTTTGAAATTTGGTCAACTCAAAACAATGATGGACGATCTTTTCATGCGACCTTATGGGGATACACAGTCATTGATTGACAGGCTCAAACCTGATGTTGTATGAACATAATTAATCCTGGTTATATTTTTGAGTTAAGACCTCGATCCACCCTGTCAGTCACACAGAATGGGATTAAGCCAATAGGATTAAGCCTTTCCGTGAACGCATTAAGTGTTCATCATTGCTAAAGGTGGGTGGGCATAACTGATCCGGTATGTTAGGAGACGTGCCCCGACACATTTTGGGCTAACCTCATAGGGCACAGGAAAGATGAGTCACGCCAAACAGTTGATTTGTACGCACCTTACCACCGAATGTTTAACCACTTTGCAAACCACCAACCGATTTCTGGTGATTTGTGGACAAGCATTCTGGAAAGATTTGGACCGTATTCAGGTCGCCACCCGTGTAACTCGTTGGTGCCTCGATGACATTCGATTAGTTCTTAGTCATTCTTTGATGGGCTACATTTTAGACAAGACAAGGGTGAAAAACAGAGGGAGGGGGCACACAATACACAACATAAAGAGTGTAACCTCTTCAGTGCCAAGGCACTGCTGTCATGATTGGGTTGTGATGAGGTTCCTTGGAGCCTGTTGTCTCCTGTCGTCAAACGTGTTACCGGTTTCGGTTTTACAGTAACCCTGTGCGGTTTATCTCAGCACTCTCTGAGTGAGATTGTATTAATCTTCTCTATCTTTCGAATAGCCTGCTCTAGCAGTCGTCAGGCTCGGGAGACTGGTATTCTTGTCGCCACCCTGGTGACTAGTAAAATCTCGAACTCAATTTGCGAGCAACAGTTTGTGGATTATGCATATGATTTTAAATTTTATGCAGCAGTATATTTGTTTGATATTTTTTGGCATATGTTTGTGCATTTACAAAATAAATAAATAAATAATTGTTTGCTTATTTTTGGATTGATTTGAAGTTTGAACTGCATTACAGCCAGAGAAGCATGATAAATCAGTGGCATTAAACCCTCCTACTCTTGTTGAACTTTAGTGGGAAGTTGCTGTGGAGGTGAAAATCAGTCAATTGCCTGTTTTGACTGTTGACCCAAATGTGCACACAGGGGCATTATTTTTGACTGGTTTTTACTGTCATTTTGACCACCCTCAACAATACAAGACAATGCTTTTACCAGTCACAAACGGTCGACTCATTTTGACCTGTAAATGTACTTACTACACGTAAGGTTTGACAGTGTTTGACTTTTAAGTGCACTAGATATACCTTGGCAAGTATATCAACTTTTTGACTGTTTTTGACCCTTGTAGTAGTAGGAGGGTTAAAAAAGCATGATTGAACAAGGACGTTAAACAACATAAAAGAATTAATCATTGTCACAGAGTTGGACATGAATACTACTTTGTTATGAATGTTTCCAATGATTACTGCATTTGATTGATATGGAACTGTTTTGACATAAAACACAATAAAGGGGGCCACTTTCCTACCGTCACGTTAGCAGTTTTTCTAATGGTTGTAATTTTTTTTTAAATATCTGAAACCACCCAAAAAGAATTTCAACATTTGAATAGACATGCATGCTTATCCTAAAGATAATTTGAGTTGATTATTACTATTATTTTTTTAATTACTCAAAAATTTCCATCAACAAATGGACGGAAAAGTGAGGTAACTTTTTCCGTCCAATTTTTATGGAAATTTGAGGGTAAAAAAATAAATTAAAAAATTAAAAAATAAAATAAATCAACTCAAATTAGTTCTAGTATAAGCCTGCATGTCCATTCACATGTTGAAACACCTTTTGGTCGGTTTCAGGTACTTAAAAATAAATAACAACCATTGGAAAAACTGCTAACGTGATGGATGCAAAGTGGCCCCCTTTATTGTGTTTTATGTCATACACTACTTTACAAGTTTCTTAACCACTAAAGAGACTAAAGGCCGGGTAAAACTTGACTTAAGTGTGATCGTGAAATAGATTTTGACGTCAAAAGCTGAGATTTTAACTTGTGCCTATTTGGCAGTGAAAGCTTGAGGCATTTAACTGTTGATTTGCTTGAAGTATGAATCGGTTTTTTCAAAGTTTGCATGATAGGGAAAAATAAACATGAAACAGGTTTGTTGTAGCACCTTGTAACAAACTTTGATGCGTGGGTTACCAAGGAAAACTTAACCGTTGATGATCTCATTTTAGATGAAGAAATCAAAGTCAACTCCTATTACGCAAATTTCAAATGAACCGAACTTACCGACAAACAGATCGACATGGTAACAAGCATGCACTTTTGACAAAAATGTTAGGATATTTCAAACACATTTTCCTGTTAAAGGGAAAATATTGTCAACAGGGCATGGAATCGAGGTACTGCTTTTAGATTAACTCGGTGACTGAAAATAATACCCCACATGATAAGGTCATATTACCATTGCTGCTGCATAAATGAGCCGGTAATTTTCAGTCACTTGTGTTAATCTTAAACTAGGACACCGATTCCATGCCCTGTTGAAAGTCTGCTCTGATCGTGACAATACTGTCGCTTTAAGCCATTTATACAACACACATAATGTGATACACTGAGTCAGACGAAAATACTTTCTCAGAATCAGCACTGAAGGTTCTACTCGGCGCCACACATCAACAAGACTTTTTACATGGTGTTACGTATTAATCCCTAACAGGTTTTTTTATTTTATTTTTTTTTTTATAAATATATATAAATGACATTCTAGGAATTAGCCAATCCACTTTTTACTGCCTCTCCCCCCCATTATAGGATCTTGGAGTGAATGGAGTGCCTGGAGTGTGTGCTCAGTTGGGTGCAATGGCGGTGTCCAGACACGATCAAGACATTGTCTCGGTGGAAGTGTGTGTATGGGGAACCCAGACGAAACCAGAGAGTGTAATAAACAATTATGCAGAGGTAATACAGGATTGTGTCATGTACTCTCTGTCTTTCCTTCTTCCTTTTTGAACAAGTTTTTAAAAATTTATATTGTATTTAAGGGAAGGTTCAACATTCGTATTTGGTAAAGCAAATTCACTTCAAACCTTTAGTTTTCTAGAGATATATATATGATAAAACTAACCTATCAGTTCTCACGTTTTTTGAGAAAATAAACAAAACTGTTAGGCAAAAAAAAAAAGAAAAAGTTTCCTGTTTCTGGTATCCGCGTGCGTCGCCTCAGACCGGCGCTTTGGCATTTTTAATTTTCTTTCTTTTTTTTGTGCTATGAAACGATGTCCAATTGCAGCCGAGATTGCTTTATCGATTGGTATTCTGTGCTGTGTTTTAAACGACTTTTTCACATAGGGGTATGAACGTTTGCCCGATTTGTGAGGTCTCTCATAGCCATCATACTTTGTATATGGGAAATTTTGTCCCCACGTATACAATGTATCATTTATTTCACTGTTGGCAAAAAAAAAGATCGCCGAAAAAAAAAAAAAAGAAAAAAAAAGCGCGTCACTACACTAATTTTGAAGCCAACCGATGACCAGAAACCGGAGACTTTTTTTTTTTACATTCAACCCGGCAACTTGACATAAATTTGACATGACAGTTCCTGTTTTCTCTAAGATGAAATAATTTCTTATGATGATTGATACATTGTACATGTTACTCTGTGTTTGTTAATGGTGTAAACCGAGGACCTCCTGTTGTTCCCCTCTATCATTGTTGGACTTCTTTAGGCACTTCCCATTTGATTTGTACGTGTCTTTTAACCGAGGACATTTGCAAACAATAACTGGCAACTGAGGACCCAACTGAGGACCCAACTGAGGACCCAACTGAGGACCCAATTGTTTTCTCTTCTGTTATAAGTCTTCAGTTTACACCATAGACATATGCAGTCTCTAATTATTGTTCTCGCCAACAGAGGTACGTAAGACAACGCGATGGACGCCGTGGATGGTACAGAACACCACACAGGACAACTTCCTCCTAAAGCGGTATCGATTCCTCTGCAAGGCACCGGTGATGGACCAGTCGCTGCTGCGGATCGGACGGATGAAGGTGGAGTACCAGCACTGTCCGTATCTGAGTAAGACTTGTTGGCCGCCGGGAGGTGAGGAACAGGAAGTGGAACAACTCAACAAACTGATAGGTATTCAGAGGCAGGGGATCAATCAGCTGGTACCCTGTATCAAATTTTTTTTTCCCATGTATTTTCGCCCAACAAATTGCATGCAAAATGCTTTTGTGCAAAATATTTCTTTCAGCAAATATTTGTTTGCAATAACAAGAATGAAAATAATTGCTAAATTGACTTTTTTTTTTTCTATATTTAAATATTTTCAAATCCAGCTGACATCCCTGCATGAATACTAATTTTATGAAAATATGTGACGTTTCCCACCGAAGCCAGGGATAACAAGTTAAGTACTGCTTCATGAGTATGAGTACGAATATAGAAAAATGTACTTGAGTACGAGTTCGATTACGAGTATGATTGTGAGTAGTCCAATTCTGCAGTTGTAGTCAAGCTCATTTTTGAGTATGAGTACAAGTATGAGTTTTAGTATTCAAACTCTGCAGCAGTCTGAATGGGGGTGGGGGTGCTATAGGCCTGCTAAACCCTCAATGTTCATTTGATGTCTGAATAATTAGAGAGGCAAGCTAAAATGATTTCAGCCACAAGTGTTGTTTTCTATAAAAAAAAATCCTACGTTTTGGTCAATTCCTCTGTCAGTGTCAGATAACAAAAAAAAATAACTAAAAATCCCTGGTTTCACCGATCGCTCACATATTCTCATATTTCATGTATTTATTTTGCAATTCGGTTGAATCAAACTGCATTATAATTTTTTTATTTGTTTTGGTTTAACCACTGGTAACATAGCTGGTCATTTCCAGTGGCAGATCCAGGGTCTCAAAAAGGGGTGGGGCCACACTGGCAAAAAAGGGGAGGTACACTCAAAAATGTATGGTTCAAAAGTGTATGGTAATTTTACATGGTATATGTGACCCGCTCTGTCGAAATGAGACTTGTCCCCCAACGGAGGTTTCCGTGTAATTCGACTCTGAACTTGTGCTCGCCAAAAAAAAAATTCGAAAAACATTGCATATCGATTTCTAGGTTTTTATATTTTTAGTTTGATAAAATCTCGATCAATCTTATGGTGGTCTTACCTTTTCATAAAAATATTAATAAATCCATAAAAAAGGACGATTTCTGGACAATGTCTGTATCATGTTTGTCTTTCATGTGGCCTCCGTTAAATCCAAACAGGTCAAAATATCCTTGTTTTCGAGACAGCAACACGAGTATTTCCGTTAACTTTAAACGCACGTGTTTGGTATCAAAAGAAAGGTCATGACCTCAACTGCGCACTGTTGTGGCAATGACTAAGCAGTATGGAGCTCTAATAGTAGTTTTAAGCCGCAAAATAAATAGTTAGCCAACGAGCCGAATCATCGGCAAGGTAGAAGAAATACAGCTCTTTGATTGGACAACAGTAAGCAACCAGTTGTCTGAGCATACGCAGTTTACCAGAAAATGAATGGCGTCACCCTTAATGACGACGATCTTTCGCCAACTCTAGGCCCAGCTTAGCCGGTTATACAGACCAGAGTCTAGGCCTGGGCCCCGCCGCTCCAGAAGCTGGCTATCTGCATACACCTAGCCTATACCTAGTGCATGCACTGTGTACGCCGCGACTCCACACACAGCAGGCGGAATGAATACGGGCAGTGTGTACAGCCGGTGTTTGGTACAAGGGCTGATTAATTATTCATGAGTTGTACATCGAACGATAGTTTCGCGCGCTTGCTCTGTGTGTGGACCAAGTTTAATGTTGATTTTCTCCGAAGCGAAATTCAAAACGAAACAGGCCGCCAAGTGATGGTTGTCTTCATCGCTCGATAATTCCGGAATGGAATAAGCTACGGAAATAACATTTGTATCATTGGAAAGCCCGTGAGTTACTTGTTAACCTAGCATACATATCTATGAATGTCAGATCTGGGGGACAAGTCTCATTTCGACGGAGCGGGTCACATATAAAAGGTGGACATATTGCCTCCTTCCACCACCCCCCCTCCTGGATTTGCCAATGGTTGTTTCCTTCTGTATGCTACCTGTGTTTAAAGGGATTTTCTACCCTTGGTGAAATGTTGGTGATTGCTCCCATACTTGAATGAATGAGAGATTTAAAAAAAAAAAATGACAGCATGTCAGATGAAATCATTTCTCCGACTGTGTGGTACCATCACCAACTTCACATTGAGGGAGTTTTTAGATTATATTTCTGTAATCGGGTCATTACTGAAGGTGTACACTCCCTTAGTTTAAAGGGACAGTATTGTCACGATCAACAGGGCATGGAATTGGAATGCTAGTTTTAGATTAAATTGGTGGCTGAATAATAACCACATGATAAGGTCATATTAGCGTTGCTGCTGCGTAAATGAGCCGATAATTTTCAGTCACTGTGTTCATCATAAACTAGGACACTGATTCCATGCCCTGTTGAAAGTCTGCTCGGATTGTGATGATACTGCCCCTTTAAGTGCTGGTACCTCACAGAACTTCTTGTCCACTTCCGAAGCTGGAAAACCTAATTTATGAAAAAAGTAGTCAAAGAATGGACAAGAGGGGATCGTATTTTTGTTCTCGCTGCCTGTCACGACAATCACGAACGAGTCGTCGCTGCCGACGTGACCTTTAGAACTCGCTGCAATGCAGTTTAACCAAATAATGGATCACAACCCATAAATGGTGGCAGTGAATCACGCATCATATTTGAACAATTAATCAATCTCACATGCTAGCTTCAGAAGAGACGACGCCGAGGCAACATTTGATGTAGCCATGGATATGTTGACTCCTTCACTGAAGATCTTGTAAAGAGGAATAAGATAAATTAGGTGCAGATGTAACATTTTCTTTTGGGGGAAGTCTTCAAGGGAATCTTTCTAAAAATATGTTTTCAAATGTGGAGTGAGCGCTGTAATGTCAGTCCACGATATCGGACAAGCACATCTTTGTACCTGGATGTCAGTTCAGTGAACCAATAATTACGAAGCACATGGAGATCCCCCAAGCAAAAATAAGCATTAGGCATATGCTATCAGGGCCATAGCGAGTGGGGGTAGGTGGATGGGGGGTGTGACACCCCCATATTTTTGCTCAGTTAGCATTTACCGCCTCAAGCCGGCAAATGAAGCATCAAAGGTACTCCAAGGGGTGGTCCAGAATAAATTTCCAGTCGGCAAAGCTAGAGCTATGGGTTTGCCGACTGCAAATGTATCGTGATTCTAAGCACTGAAGATTTGCAGAGTTGTTTGTTATAAGTTGTTTATAAGCTGCGGTTTCGGGTGGCAGTTCGCCCTACCATACAAAATCTGAGAAGAATACATCCTTTTATGGTACCACATCAAGTGTTATATTTATTGTGGTGATTGACATCAGCACTGGAAAAATTGTCAGTGTTAAAAATATATATATATATATATAATATAATATATAATATATAATATATAATATATAATATATAATATATAATATTTCAGGTCAGTTTCTCCATATAAATCTACTTTGTGTACAACCACATAAAAGGCTTGTGTCCCGTTTGTGTGATCCCCGCTGCTGCCGTTACCTGGGTTTGCATCTGACCGGGGCTTGATCTCTGGCTACTCGGCAGATATGGCTTGGCCTCTGACCTGGCCCCATAGAGCAATAGATAATTGGCATAAGTGGACCGCCCACCAACATAGGGGCTGGTTAGCTCAGTTGGTAGAGCGCTCGTTGGTAGAGGTCGCGGGTTCGAGTCTGGCATCAGCCAATTTTTCTTTGCTCGCCAACCGTTATATATATATATATATATATATATATATATATAATTTGTTTGCATGTGATCAATGCCTGGAGCTGCTTATGAAATATTCTGCTATTAAGCAGTTAGCACCAGACCACCAGCCAAGGTCTAAGCTAAATTTTTCTGCTCAGCAACTTTCATCTGCTTGTCGTCTCTTAGAAATAGGCCCCTGATTGATCTGAGATACCGATCTGTCTTCAAATTGACGGGCTTCCAATTTTTCTTTTATCAATGGCAAACAAACGGCTGAATGAATTAGGCGAATGTTTTACATTATACACTTCACCAACTGGGAATATAATCCTGATCCAGACCTTATGTTTCTGATATGTAAATCCCCCCCGGGCAAAGGCTCTTTGGGTGCCAAGATAGGTTCATCTTAAACAGTGTCAACCAAACAAGACTAAGCAACTCGTTTTCCTGACCTTTGCCAACTGTTCCACCAAGCTTGTACAAAAAAAAAAACACATCACAGCAACTATCAGTTCATAGCATTTGTTTTCACAGTAGTCTTACTACCGAAACCAACATATCCATAGTCCATGGCCTAGTCAGAGCCCTAGTTATCTGGGCAGACTTAAGCCCGAGTCCAAGCCCAGTTAATATGAGTATACTAGTTTAAAGTCTTTCATATTCGAGTCCTCGTCCAAGTCCAAGTCCATGGAAGGTGTACTTCAGTCCAGTCCAAAGCCTGAGCAAGACTGTAGCCTGAGTGGGGATTGTGGTGGTTGTGACACCCACTAAACACCCCCCAGTATTTTTCTCAGTGGGCAAATAAACCATCAAAATCAAACCATTGAAGCAGGCTTGTAATTGTTGTGACTGAGGTGATTTAATTTTGGTGTGGAATTTCTGACGCCTACCGTCCCCCCTCGTTTGGCAATTATTTTTAGGGCAAAAAAAATGTCATGCTCAATCCCTCCCCCCTCAAAATTTCTCATGCCTACCCCCTCTCTTTAACACTGCTTTTGAAGGTGTTAAGTTTGTTACCGCTGATGAAGTCAGTCGGCAAATTGGCTTCCACACACTGATTGTAAATTTTCAACCAGTTTTTAAGTCCAAGTCCATGGAAAGTGGACTCAAGTCCTACAACACTGTTTGTTGACACTAATAAGAGTCAAACTTAACCCTAACCTTCCCAAATCCTCCCAAATCCTCTTTGCTAAAGTGAAGGATTTTGGAGGATTGAGGTTACATGCTACATGTTCTTTGCTAAAGTGAAGGATTTTGGAGGATTGAGGTTATTAGGCATACTTGCCTTTCCATGGTACATGTATATCCATGTTTGTTGTAGTGATTGCAAGGTCAGTGCTTGGGTCAGTGGACACTGTTTATTGCTCCTTGCATGCAGGGAGGGTCCCTGGCCATGTACATGTATCACAGATTAGAAACACATGTGTGCATACATGTCATGTGCTTGCTTTACTACTGAAGGAGTTGGAGGATTCAGGTTAAGTGTAAGCAAATGGGCCTAGGGAGTTAGGGTTAACTAAGCAGTTTTTTTATTGCTGATTTGTTTCCCCCAAGCAACACAGGTATCCAAAGAGCCACTATCCAGATTTCTGTGACTCGCACTCACACCTGAGTTATCTTGTACAATGACTCAAACTCAGTCTCAGACTCGAGCTTTGGAACTTTGACTAGCTATGACTCCAATACAAAATGACCTAGCCAAATAATAACAGCTTTGAAACCCAGCAAAGGTTACTAAATTTTATAAAAATTCCCCAAAATTTAAAAATGTCTTGGTAATTAATTTTTAATTTTTTTATTTTTTTTATAAAACAAGTCTTTTGAATCCAATGTTTGGTATTCTTGCTAAAGATTTATTTTGTGAATGACTTGAAACTGATCAGATTTCGGGTGTGAGGACTCAAATACAAGTCTGCCTCGTTCTCCGCAACCAGGTCACACTCCTTCACCCAAAGTTGCGATGTGGTCCTGTACTGTCCTCCACCCAGTTTCCCCCTCTTCTCATCAGTGCTCCCAGCCGGTGTTGGGCTGTTTTCAATCCCTCTACCCTTTGAGTAGGACATCCTTCCAGTAGGCAAGGAGATTTCCTCAAGAATGTTGTCATGACCCATCCACCATGGAGTATACGTCCTGTCGGTTTTTATCTTTAGCACTTTAGACGGTCCAATATCCTGCCTGGTTATCCGGGTGACTTTCACCAGGAGCCAAGGATTTACCACACCCTGGGTCAGTGTGTTCTGCGCAGGTAAAAATAATCTGTCGTCCTTCTAAAGATGGGGCCTGAATGACTGAGTTCGTGAAAATGAGAAGATTGTGAAACTCTTCTTCAAACTCAAATAACCACGTGCCTGAATATGGCATATTCTCAGCGCCAAATTTGTCTGTATTCTGTGATTCTCAGACCAAATTTTGGGATAGGCCTGCTTAAATTTTGGGCTGGTCAAATTTTCTGTTGGACTGGTAATAATAATATAATGTGTGGACTTATATAGCGCACGTATCCACCAACTGAGTGGTGCTCAAGGCGCATTATATTATTACCCCTGCTCATAAGGCTCATAAATCATTCCTGAAACCATCTCAGCTCCCTGGGGAGTATACAGCTCAATTGCTGCCATTACAGTGCATATAGGGCTAATCAACCAACTCTGCCCTCACAGGTACCCATTTAACCCCTGGGTGGAGAGAAGAAATTATGGTTAAGTGTCTTGCTCAAGGACACAAGTGTCACGGCCGGGATTCGAACCCACATTCTGCTGCTAACACCAGAACTTGAGTCCGGTAAGCTAGACCGCTCGGCCACGACACTCCAATTTTCTGTAGTGTCAGCCTTCCCAACTGGCTAATGTCAAGAATAGTGAATATTAAAGTCTAAAAAGGGAGTAGCAGGCTATCAATGGGCCACGAGCTTGACTTACTTTGACCTGCTAACATTCTCCTGAGGATGATCAGAGCATACTGATCGAAACGTTGAGTTGTAACCTCCAGTTCTTTTCCAGAACTAATTACTACTCAATAGAGAATTTCACATGGTGTCACCGCAATTAGTCTTACTTATCCTCTTCACCATGCAAAGCTACAAGTTTTACCTAACTGTGGATAGTTTGCTGTTTTGGTCTGCAAAAAAACTCACTCACACAAAAAAATAGCAGTATAAAAATGTGCAGGAGATCATATTTACCCAAGAGATGTCAGAAGAGGAAATGATCCATGCACAGTTCAGTGTCCCTGGATGGATCATCGGGTCATGTAAATTATTACAAAAAAAAACCAATAACTTAGTTTTCAAACAGCCAACGGATGATACTGTGGAGACATTAAGTCTCCAAGTTGGCTATAGTATCCGTCCAGTTATCAGTGTTGATATCTAGTATTGGCGCAGATTAGTGACAAATTAAGGTTTCCTTCAAACTGTGTTAGCTAGCAGTAGTTGAGTCTTCCTGATCTGTATGCCTCGTAACCCCTGCGGTCCTTGCTGCACTTTGAAGTGAGGTGAACTGATTGTCTGTCGGTCTTGTGTGTAATTACTGCACAGGATCTTATGAATTATGAAATTAAAGTGCATCAACACTGCCAGGGGGAGAGCTGTCCGGTAAACCAACAAACAATGTGAGCTTGTAACCTTTACAAAGGCACCTACATTTATAAATCCACATTTGAACATATTCAAAGCCAACATGTCAAGTTGGGGACAACATGGGGACAACATGGGGACGACATGGGGACGACATAGGGACAGCATGGGGACAGCATGGGGACAACATGGGGGACAACATGGGGACAGCATGCGGACAGCATGCGGACAGATACTACAAGAATGAATCTTATGGAATGTTTTAAACATTTTTTTGAAATACGTGATACATGTATACACATTTATTGGAACCAGACCAAATTTCCTATACATGAAGTAAGAGAGTGCCTAAGAGAGACCTCACAAATCGGGCAAACGTTTATACCCCTGTGTGAAAAAGTCATTTAAAACACAGCACAGCAGATCGATCCAGCAATTTTGGCTGCAATTGGACGTCGTTTCATAGCAAAAAAAAAGAAGACTATAAAAAATGCCGACGTGCGGGTCTGAGGCAACACGCGTGGAGACCAGAAACCAGAGGGGTTTTTTTGGCCTAATGTATTTGTCTTGGTTTTGTTTACACTAAATTATAGTGGTGCCATTGACACAACAAGACTGTAGAATACTTTGTTTCTGGGGCCTCGGTTGCTAATTATGACTCATCTTATGTAATTAATAAGTGTCTGTACACAGTTTTGTTCAATGCACACATTTGAATAATATAATAACAAGTTGAATAACTTAAGTTTGACAGCTTAACTGTGTAATTCTAGGCATTGCTGCCCTTGTCAAGTTTTTACCTGATTCATTTTTAAATATTTTTATTGGTGGTTGATGGAGCTGTGATTCTCATTTTCTCCCAAATATCACAATAATAAGACAAACAAGTTGCACTGTTAAACAGTTGTTGACAAAATGTTGAATTTATTTCTTCTTTGTCCAAAGGGTCCTTTGGAGGATGGACAGTGTGGTCACCATGGTTACCATGCAGTGTTACTTGTGGCAGCGGTGGTACACAGCAACGGCATCGGTCATGTTTCCCTGGTAACACACAGTGTTCAGGGGAGTCTTACCAGCAGAGAAATTGCTCAGGTTTCACAGAATGTCCCGGTAAGATCATTAAGTTCATTAATTGAATTTTTTATTTTTTGTTTAACCCTAACCACCCCAAACCATTCAAACTCCAACAGCAGGGTTTGTTAGATTTTGATGGACTCGGTACTGTACAGCCCAGACAGGGATACTTTGCATGGGGCCAGGTGTCTCCATTCCAGCCAAGTCCAACAGTTGGGTGGTAGTATTTGTGCATGGTGTTGGATTTTGGCGGATTCATGAAGGTTCTTAACCAAAATAGCTAGAGGGTTAGGGTTAATGTACTGGTGATTACTTTTTAATGTGTGTTTTTTTTTTTTGTACTTTTTAAATATTATCTAAACCCAAGGTAAAATATTGTAAAAAGTCTCTTTGTCCAAATCCGTTTTGGCTCAAATTCAGAAAAGCCTGCGGTCTGCTGGGAACACTGACATTTACACATACAATAGCACAGAAACTCTCTTTGTTACTTATAAAATGTTTTCCAACACTAGGGCAATTTTGACAATCAGTAACAGGCGATATTTAAACATAAGAGGTGCCATTTTGATTCACTGCACTTATGCGTACTGCATCTCCGGCTTTTCAGAATTCGAGACATAAGTGGTTCAGAGAAAATGACTTTTTACTGTATCTTACCGTTTCCTTATGATATAACCTCTCTCAAAATTGGGAAAGATCAGTTACGATTATTAGCTAAGAGTCCTTCTTTAAAAGCTGGAACTTTTTCCAGTCCCATATTTCAAACAATCTGAATTATTCTTTGCTTGCAGTGGACGGTGGCTGGAGTTGTTGGAGTGAATGGACAGAGTGCAGCAAGTCCTGTGGTGAAGGCTCCCATTCGCGTACGAGAACTTGCACCAACCCCAGCACAGCACATGGCGGGAACGCTTGCCAAGGAACCAGTATAGAGACCGAGACATGTATGGTGTCGGAATGTCCTGATTTTGACAGTAAGCTTTTTTCTATTTGTATCTTCCACATTCTCTCTTTTCTCCAACTCATCACCTCCGTCCATTGCAACCTTATTTTCAGGCCTGTGATTTCTCAGGATTTTTGCTTATTTGAGGATTTATTTTTACAAATCTCCCTTTGCCTCAAAATTTTCTTGAAAGAAGAGAAGTAGCCACCCACCAAGGAAAGAAAGAAGTAGCCTGTATTGTGTCCAAACCTCTAGTTTCTTGTTTGTGTGGATGTGGAAAGTCTGTAAATCCTCCAAAGTTAAACATCCAGGAGGTTCAGGGGGCTTTGTCCTCGAGACCAAAGGGAGACCCAGGCCCGGTTACCCATTTTTCAGGATTTTTCACTTTTGTCAAATCACGCCCCTGTATTTTGAATTCTCTAACCCCACCCTAGCCCTCAAGTGTCCTCTCCCCTTTGATAAATCTGTCCCTCAAACACCCTTCCTAACGCCTACCCCGACAGTCCTCAAAGTAATGCTCACCATCATCTCAGTTGGCAGATATAGAACTCCTCCCCTCTTCCACTGTTTTGACTGTAATTATTTATCAAAAAAGTTTATTATTATTTTTATTATTATTATTATCTTGTACCAACTCGCCATATTTTTCAGCCCCAAATATGATGTCCAAAAGGGGGTGAAGTTATGTGCCCCAAGGGAGGTTTTAAGTTGTGTGACTGTCACTGCCCTATTCATTGAGCCCCCCCCCCCTCCTCCTCCCCTCCTCCTGCCCTCGTCCCTTTCCATCATTGTTAACCATTCATCAGATACTTGTGTTATTCTGCTGCTTGTCATAATATGTCCATTTTATTGTCAGCTATCCCTATTCCCTTCTGCCCTAGTCTGCAGGTATCCCTCTGTTCCCCAACACTAGTACTATCCAGGGTCCAATTTCATGGAGCTGCTTTGCAGAAAACTGCTAAGCAAATATTTTTGCTAAGCAATATAAAACAGACAACCAGCCAAAAGGCATATATTTTGTATGAAATTTTGGCTGGTCACCAAAGAAATTTACTAAGCAAATTTTTCTGGTAAGCAATTTTTTTCTGGTATTAGCAGCTCTATGAATTTTGCCCCTGTACAATTCTGCAGATGCTAACATGCCCTTAGGTCTTGTCATGCTTGCAGGTTCATCAGGCGAGCAGAGCTCAATCCAGACACCGAGCCGGGTGTACCATCTATCCGGATGGAAGGAGTGGAGCAGATGGACAAAGTGCACCAAAGATGGCCAGCTGCACAAGCACCGCAGCCGTCGATGCCTGGTGGATAACCCAACCAAAGGACAGTGCATTGGTTGCATGAAGGAAGTGGACTTGTGTCGGCCTATTAAGGGTAGGTCTTGTATTTTTCAGGCCTGAGATTTCTCAGGATTTTTCCTGATTTCAGGATTTTTTTTTTTTTTCAAATCTCCCATTGCCTCAACATGTTCTTGAAAGGAGAAGTAGCCTGTATAAGCCTTATTGGAATTGCCGCAAGCATGCACATTGACTTGAAAACCCCCCGTACCTATTAAGGGTAGGTCTTGTATATTTCAGGCCTTTGATTTCTCAGGATTTTTCCTGAAGGCGAGGGTACAACGTTGGTCTTTGTATGTTCAATTCAACCTGTTAGTTTTCAGAAATATTATAAAACTAATCTTCACTAAGTTTCATCACAATTGGTGCTCGGGTTTTTCTGGAAAAAAAGGGGAAAAAAAGTTACTGGTTTTTATGTTTATATCAGGCATGTGATTTCTCAGGATTTTTCCTGATTTAAGGATTTTTACAAATCT
The DNA here is from genome assembly GCA_029582265.1 of Zoroaster sp. YZ-2022. Classification (NCBI taxonomy): domain Eukaryota; kingdom Metazoa; phylum Echinodermata; class Asteroidea; order Forcipulatida; family Zoroasteridae; genus Zoroaster; species Zoroaster sp. YZ-2022. Next base: position 6,350,298 of record CM055827.1, on the reverse strand, counting down.
CCCTTTGCCTCAAAATGTTCTTGAAAGGAGAGAAGTAGCCACCAAGGAAAGAAAGAAGTAGCCTGTATTGTGTCCAAACCTCTAGTTTCTTGTTTGTGGGGATGTGGAGAGTCTGTAAATCCTCCATAATTAAACATCTAGGAGGTTCAGGGGGCTTTGTCCTCTAGACCAAAGGGAGACCCAGGCCTGCTACCCACAGGAGGTTCAGGGAGCTTTGTCCTCTAGACCAAAGGGAGACCCAGGCCCGCTACCCACAGGAGGTTCAGGGGGCTTTGTCCTCTAGACCAAAGGGAGACCCAGGCCCGCTACCCACAGGAGGTTCAGGGGGCTTTGTCCTCTAGACCAAAGGGAGACCCAGGCCTGCTACATGTACCCACAGGAGGTTCAGGGGGGCTTTGTCCTCTAGACCAAGGGGAGACCCAGGCCCGCTACCCACAGGAGGTTTAGGGGGCTTTGTCCTCTAGACCAAAGGGAGACCCAGGCCCGCTACCCACAGGAGGTTCAGGGGAACTTTGTCCTCTAGACCAAAGGGAGACCCAGGCCCGCTACCCACAGGAGGTTCAGGGGAACTTTGTCCTCTAGACCAAAGGGAGACCCAGGCCCGCTACCCACAGGAGGTTCAGGGGAACTTTGTCCTCTAGACCAAAGGGAGACCCAGGCCCGCTACCCACAGGAGGTTCAGGGGAACTTTGTCCTCTAGACCAAAGGGAGACCCAGGCCCGCTACCCACAGGAGGTTCAGGGGAACTTTGTCCTCTAGACCAAAGGGAGACCCAGGCCCGCTACCCACAGGAGGTTCAGGGGAACTTTGTCCTCTAGACCAAAGGGAGACCCAGGCCCGCTACCCACAGGAGGTTCAGGGGGCTTTGTCCTCTAGACCAAAGGGAGACCCAGGCCCGCTACCCACAGGAGGTTCAGGGGAACTTTGTCCTCTAGACCAAAGGGAGACCCAGGCCCGCTACCCACAGGAGGTTCAGGGGAACTTTGTCCTCTAGACCAAAGGGAGACCCAGGCCCGCTACCCACAGGAGGTTCAGGGGGCTTTGTCCTCTAGACCAAAGGGAGACCCAGGCCCGCTACCCACAGGAGGTTCAGGGGAACTTTGTCCTCTAGACCAAAGGGAGACCCAGGCCCGCTACCCACAGGAGGTTCAGGGGGCTTTGTCCTCTAGACCAAAGGGAGACCCAGGCCTGCTACCCACAGGAGGTTCAGGGGAACTTTGTCCTCTAGACCAAAGGGAGACCCAGGCCTGCTACCCACAGGAGGTTCAGGGGGCTTTGTCCTCTAGACCAAAGGGAGACCCAGGCCTGCTACCCACAGGAGGTTCAGGGGGCTTTGTCCTCTAGACCAAAGGGAGACCCAGGCCCGCTACCCACAGGAGGTTCAGGGGAACTTTGTCCTCTAGACCAAAGGGAGACCCAGGCCCGCTACCCACAGGAGGTTCAGGGGACTTTGTCCTCTAGACCAAAGGGAGACCCAGGCCCGCTACCCACAGGAGGTTCAGGGGGCTTTGTCCTCTAGACCAAAGGGAGACCCAGGCCCGCTACCCACAGGAGGTTCAGGGGAACTTTGTCCTCTAGACCAAAGGGAGACCCAGGCCCGCTACCCACAGGAGGTTCAGGGGAACTTTGTCCTCTAGACCAAAGGGAGACCCAGGCCCGCTACCCACAGGAGGTTCAGGTGGGCTTTGTCCTCTAGACCAAAGGGAGACCCAGGCCCGCTACCCACAGGAGGTTCAGTGGACTTTGTCCTCTAGACCAAAGGGAGACCCAGGCCCGCTACCCACAGGAGGTTCAGGGGGCTTTGTCCTCTAGACCAAAGGGAGACCCAGGCCCGCTACCCACAGGAGGTTCAGGGAACTTTGTCCTCTAGCCCAAAGGGAGACCCAGGCCCGCTACCCACAGGAGGTTCAGGGGAACTTTGTCCTCTAGACCAAAGGGAGACCCAGGCCTGCTACCCACAGGAGGTTCAGGGGAACTTTGTCCTCTAGACCAAAGGGAGACCCAGGCCCGCTACCCACAGGAGGTTCAGGGGAACTTTGTCCTCTAGATCAAAGGGAGACCCAGGCCTGCTACCCACAGGAGGTTCAGGGGGCTTTGTCCTCTAGACCAAAGGGAGACCCAGGCCTGCTACCCACAGGAGGTTCAGGGGAACTTTGTCCTCTAGACCAAAGGGAGACCCAGGCCCGCTACCCACAGGAGGTTCAGGGGAACTTTGTCCTCTAGACCAAAGGGAGACCCAGGCCCGCTACCCACAGGAGGTTCAGGGGAACTTTGTCCTCTAGACCAAAGGGAGACCCAGGCCTGCTACCCACAGGAGGTTCAGGGGAACTTTGTCCTCTAGACCAAAGGGAGACCCAGGCCTGCTACCCACAGGAGGTTCAGGGGAACTTTGTCCTCTAGACCAAAGGGAGACCCAGGTCGGCTACGCATTTTTCAGGATTTTTTACTTTTGTCAGATCACACCCCTGATATATACTACTCAAAACAATTTAGGGAACACCGGATTTTTAATATCAAATAGGTTTGAAATGTTCCATGAACCGGGATTTTCATTTGCAACCCCCCTCTCTCTTTCAGTAGTCATGTCATGAAATGTGTAATTACTATGTGCATCCTTTATCATCTGTTTCATTGTGCAGTTGTTTCTCATCAATTCTGTGAAACATTGTGTTTATCTGAAATAAATGATCTTGCTTTAACTGAGATTATTCCGGTGTTCCCTAAATTGTTTTGAGTAGTATATTTTGTTCAAGATTGTATTTTTTTTTTTACAAAGTACAACGCAACGCTACTTTGAAGTGAATCCTGGCTGCAATGATGATATATACAGTGGGAGTGATTGAGGGGTTTTGTTTGGTCTAACCAAATTATTTGAGTGGCGTTGCATTGTGAGCATGGAATCTATTTAATGACACTGGAAGATTCCTGGGTGTTTGTGGGAGGGGGGGGGGGTGGGGTTGAAGAGTTGATCTCCAAGAGTTTTCTTTATTTCCTTATATAACTAGTTGGTCTACGTCACTCTACTTACCTGTAGAGTCACTACATTTGCATATTTGCCTGTAAGTGCACGAGAAAAGAGGATGCCAAGATGGCGGATGTGACACAGGTTATTGTGGGTATGGCCACAGAGGGCGCTATTGTGTGTAAATTCTTAGCGGATGAAACCTGCCGGTTTGGGAAATATGCAAATGTAGTGGCTCTACCGGTAAGTATGTATTCGTAGACACCACCCACACTACTGTGGGGGGGGGGGGGGGGGGGGGGGGGAGATTATTGACTGATACCATGTTATATTTCTTTCATTTTTAGAGCCATTACCATATGCTATCCCAGAGGTTCAGCGATTACAAGCCCAATCCTCCATAGCATGTTCCCAACAGGAACCCCCTGCTCAGGCCATCAGTCCGACATTCATCCTCATCATTTCTCTATGCTCAGCATTGGCTGGCGCCATCATGGCGGTCACCATCTACCGGACGTGGATGAAAAGCTGCCAGGCCAGAGAGAAAAGAACAACCTCTCGGTACCATGACGACAACGGCATTGATCGTTTCTCAGATGACGATTATGATTGTCAACACCCTAGTGCATTTAGAAGTCACGTTGCCGCGGCGACGGGAACTAACCAAAGTTGAAAATTTCTCTGAAGGAAAAAAACAACAACAGCTGTGTAAAGACTCTAGCTGAAAGCTATGTGTGAATAGTTTTTAAAATTTTGTACGAACGCTGCATTTTGTAAATATAATTTTTTGCAGCTTTATATGCAAATTACAAAATGTTTGCCACAAAAAATTTACAAATGCTTGAATTTGGTGTGTGGCCTGCAGTTTGTTGATCTTGATTTGGTTGAAAAGTGAGGCATAACTTTTGGTTTATGCGGTCTTCTCCATTGTCAGGAATTTGTAGTGAATTTATCAGAATTTGTTGACTATAATGGAACAAAAAAAAACAAGGCAAAAGTTAACATGATGGATTTGTATTCGAGTGTAAAATTCTTTCTCGCAATTCAAAAACAGAAATTCATAGTGTTATTCAAACATTTTTAATGTGCTGATGGGGCTTTTCAAATTGTTCTACCAAAAAAAAAAAAAAAATCTGCATATTTTTTCTTTCGAGCTTTATGCCACTTTATTTATAGTCATTTCTTTTACTTTGTTAGTAAGTGTTGCTGAAAGCTTGAAACAACTAAAAATTAATCACGCAAGTTTTGGTTTGCAATTTGCTTTTTTGTTTATAATAGTTGTTCCCATTCAAGAAACATTTAGCTTGTTTCTGTAAAACTAGCATACTAGCATAACATTTTACATATATCTACTAAGCTGAACTTATACTTATTGAAAATAAACTTAGTATTAAACCAAGTTTAACTAAGTAAACTATGTTAAACTTAGTAAACCAATTTATTTTAGTTATCTCTGTTAACTTTGTTTACTCAGTTAATAAAGCTTTGGTTTACCTGCCTTTAACTCTCAAAGCCCACCGGATATATATGTAAAATATTAATAAGTAAAAATTATGAAATCTAATTTTATTTCAATTTTTGGATCAGAAAATATTATGCACTTTTTTTTTGTAAAGAGCAGTGAATGAATGGGTTAATGTTTTATGTTAATTTTATAAATAACCTAATATTTATCAACTGCAATTTTGAATGAAAAAAACAAAAACAATCCTGGACCTTTTTGTTGAACAAGACCCACCGGTGTGATATTATTGATAGATTATTATAACCAACTAAGCCTTCTATGTGTATTGAAGTATTCACATTAACTTGTTGTATTCATTGTAAGTATTTAACCGCTGTATATATATACTGCTGTACACCAGGTCAATGCAAAACAGCCAAATCTAGTGTATTTTGTTGAACATCTGATTAAAGTATCCCAGGGTTTTTATGACTGTATTCAGCAAAACTATTCCATTTAATCTGTCACAGTTGCCCTGAATGTAACATGAACAAACCATTTCATACCATTTTTTAAATTTTTTTTTTCAAAACTGGATGTTCTCCCAAGGAAATATCTGACTTGTTAGTAGTCAAACACAGCCATACCAATCACCCATGCTGTGAACAATGGGAGTAAACCCAATTAAAGATGAATGATGGGCAACTCCGACAGACAGAATGTTACTATCCTGTTCGTAAGTCTATACGTAATACGGGCATGCATTGGTAGTGCGCACACTCTTTTTGCTACTTCCTGTTCCAAAGCTAGCATACCCGTGTGTGAAATTTTACCTAAATTGCTTAATTTTAATGTTCAAAAGCGATTCTTGAGGCAGAATTTGACTTTGATATTAAGATTTTGAGTCTTTACAACACATTAAATGCAAGTCCCAAGTGTTCTAATTTCTTGCATAAATCCTTAAAGAATGGCCCCCCCCCCCCCCCCCCCCCGGAGAAACTCAGAAAAAAAATAACATGTGCATGTATAAGTCATGTACAAAACTCACATGCTTATTAATCTTGTCAGAGATAATAGCGTTGTATCATGTGCGTATTTTAAGCACATTACGCATACAATGACTCAACCAGTCTCATTGTGTAAATTGGGCAATTCAGTTGACACTGGACGTGTAATAATAAACAAAGTGAAAAAAAAAATATCAAAAAAAATCCAGGCCCTTATTAAAAATAAATTGTACATGTACTAAGGGAAAACATTCAAATTCAGATATCCCTTCTTTTTTTGGATTTAAATCTTTAAAGTGGGGGAATTAAAGTTTTTAAATTGTATATGCACCAGTCAAAAGAGGGCGCTATGCCATCCTTAAGGCACCAATAGGGCTTTATGTACAAATATTTTTTTATGTGTAGACGTTATTTATTCTTATATTTGTGTATGTAAAAACCTTACATTAAAAATGCTGTATATATGATGGTCTATGTTTTGTAGGATATGTACGTTGTTTATTGTAAGCCAGTCGACATTAAAATGTTTGCTGACCATTTATTCAATTATTCATTTATTGCCGAGTTCATGTATATGCATGCTTTGGTAGTGATGTTTTTATTGCCACAAACATTTATATGATTACAGTTTGGTAAACAGAGAAGGGTTTTAATCAATATTTAAAAAAAACAGTTGATTTTAATATTTTGATGATGTCCATTGTTTTTTGCTCATGTTTTTTGAGAGTATACAAAACACGGTTGCCGTTGTGGGGGGGGGGGGATACTTGTATGTACAATTCATCTAAGGACATTAAATCAACAATTCATCTAACAGTAAAAACAGTTTTTCAAAATTTGCGTATATTTTTGTTCATGCCATTTAAAAAAAAAATTTTACAGGTTCCTGAAAAAGAATTTTTTGAACACTGTTTAAACAAATGAACAACTCCTAAATTGTCAAATTGAAGAAACTAGTGATGGTTACAAATAATAATAATAATAATATGGACGTGCATAGTGCACGTATCCACCAAACTGGTGCTCAAGGTGCATTATATTATTACCCCTGCTCATCAGGCGCATAAATCATTCCTGAAACCATCTCAGCTCCCTGGGGAGTATACAGCTCAATTGCTGCCATTTCGGCGCATATAGGGCTAATCAAACACAACAACCAACTCTGCCCTCACAGGTACCCATTTACTCCTGGGTGGAGAGAAGCAATTATGGTAAAGTGTCTTGCTCAAGGACACAAGCACAATGGTCGCAATCAGGATTCGAAACCACATTCTGACGACTCGGCTATCAGAACACAAATCCCATGCACTAAACCGCTCGACCATGACAGAAACATCCTAACAAATTTGTGAAATGTATTACAAATGAATACAGCCACTACAATGCATTTTAACTCTTTTTCTCTTGTTATAATGACAAAATAACTTTAAACTTTCCCAGGTTTCTGTACATCGCTCTTGATTCTTATAAAGCATGGATGCATTTACAGACATTGGTTGGTTTCTGTACATCGCTCTTGATTCTTATAAAGTACGGATGCATTTACAGACATTAGTTGGTTTCTGTACATATCTCTTGATTCTTATAAAGTATGGATGCATTTACAGAAATTTTATCAATGGTGTACAAACCCTTTCATATAATTTATTAATTAAGTTAGGGAAATATATACTGTATTGGTAGCCAAATTAACGGAAGTGGTTTTAATTAATTATATTCTCATGTATTCAGTTATTAGATTGCCACTCTTACTCATTCTCCTTATTTTCAATTAAAACATTTGATAAATCACTATGACAACTGTATTGTTGTAGGAGTTGTGAAACTGATGATTACAGAATCTTTAATTTTCCATTTTTAGGGTAATGTAAAAAAAATCCACAAAATCACTATTAATGGAAATTCGAAAATATAAAACAACAATATAAAACAATGTTTTTTGTATTTGAATGTTTTTTTTCCTTTCATAGCACTTCAAACAGAATTTGTTTTCAAGATGATTTGTTCGAACTTGACACTGAGTAAATGTGATTAACCCTCCCACTCTCAGTTCAATTTTCCAGCCAGTTGACTGAACATTCAAAACTAGACAACTGTCTGTTTATGAATGGTGGATAAGCTGTGTAGATAACAGTACCATGTACAGTTCAGATGCATTCACCACACAGTACCCTTTGACAACTGTCTGTTTATGAATGGTGGATAAGCTGTGTAGATAACAGTACCATGTACAGTTCAGATGCATTCACCACACAGTACCCTTTGACAACTGTCTGTTTATGAATGGTGGATAAGCTGTGTAGATAACAGTACCATGTACAGTTCAGATGCATTCACCACAGTACCCTTTGACAACTGTCTGTTTATGAATGGTGGATAAGCTGTAGATAACAGTACCATGTACAGTTCAGATGCATTCACCACACAGAACCCTTTGACAACTGTCTGTTTATGAATGGTGGATAAGCTGTGTAGATAACAGTACCATGTACAGTTCAGATGCATTCACCACACAGTACCATTTGACAACTGTCTGTTTATGAATGGTGGATTAGCTGTGTAGATAACAGTACCGTGTACAGTTTAGATGCATTCACCACACAGCACCATTTGACAACTGTCTGTTTATGAATGGTGGATTAGCTGTGTAGATAACAGTACCATGTACAGTTTAGATGCATTCACCACACAGTACCATTTGACAACTGTCTGTTTATGAATGGTGGATTAGCTGTGTAGATAACAGTACCGTGTACAGTTTAGATGCATTCACCACACAGCACCATTTGACAACTGTCTGTTTATGAATGGTGGATTAGCTGTGTAGATAACAGTACCGTGTACAGTTTAGATGCATTCACCACACAGTACCATTTGACAACTGTCTGTTTATGAATGGTGGATTAGCTGTGTAGATAACAGTACCGTGTACAGTTTAGATGCATTACACATGCTGGCATAGTACCTTGATCATTTAGAACCATTTGAATGATATTGAATGATCAATCAACAGGAGGGTTAATCTTGTCATTACCAATGTCGTACCAGGGCTCAATTTCATACAGCTGTTAAGCAGAAAAGTTTGCTAAGCAATTTTTTTTTACTAAGCCAAAATGCATGCATTTTGTATGAAAGTTTGGCCAGTAAACAGTCAAATCTGCTAAGAAAATTTTTCTGGTAAGCAATTTTTTTCTGCCAAGCAGCATGAAATTTCTGCTAAGCATGATATTGGCACACACCATGGTAACAAAAGCCACCCCCCCCCCCCCCCCAAAATAAATAAATAAATTGCAGTGCCTAGAACAATAAGTCTGGCCTCGGACCTTCTGCTGTTGATGGCCGAAATGGGATTTCATGAAGCCGGGATTAAATTAAATAACCATATCTTATATGTAATGTTCTGTAACCGTTGGAGATTTCTTTTCTTTATTGAGAACTGAAATTAAATCATTTTGTGTATGGACAGCAAACTCTTAGTATTGTATCTATATACATAGAATTATAAAAATCCTAAAATAAAAGGAATTTTTAATAAACATTATGATTAATTTAACAGTGCTTTATTGGTATTAAAGTAATACTTTTTCATTAGTATTTTGATCGTCATTTCCAATGATCTTTGTATGTATCCCTTCTCCTGATATATGGACATAGCAAATTTTATAGCAATATTTAAAACCAATTAAGTATGAAAAAAATAGTCATGATTATTTTAATGTGTTTTATGCAATGAACTATTAAAATGGATTATTATTATTATACACATGTCCTGAGAACCATGTTTAACAATTAAACCATTTTTTAATCAAAAGCTGACTAAAATCTCCACTCATTATAAATAAATATATGCACTCATTAGACTGCTTGCACTTAGGATCAAAAGGTCATGCACATACACCGTTTTGCATATCATGCTGCATATCTGCAGGACTTCACACGCAGTTACTTCTGACATCATGCACTGTGAATGTGAAGGTTGTGACAAGAGTTGCTCGTCTCACGTGGCAAAATGGGTTGACCTTTGACCCTGCTTGCACGTAGTCTTTATATGTTCTTTAAGTACCCCTAACGTGTCTAACAAGTATTTCTTTACTTTCTTGGGTTTCTGGAACCCAAGACTTCTCAAATTCCCTGTAAAAGGGTTTCATTTGAATTTTTTATGCCCCAACTGTGGTCTTGGACCAACTATAGATGATGTGATCTGTGACATCACAGCTTTAACCAAAAAGCATGTGCCCGGTGTTATGCGTGAGCATCCTGTTTTAGTTCAGGTGTAATAACATCAGAATGTCACATCATCTGTAGACGATGTATTGATCTCTATTATAGTAATGTTGGAGATCAATGTGACCTGTTACGTTACGTTACGTTACGTGACGTCTAAACCAAAATATAATGAGCGCACATACCATCAGGCCACACCACAATTTTGTAAATAAAGGTCACATAGCGATATTTGCATGGGCCCATTCCCAATTATAGCACTGCAACACTACAAGTGGACCCAATACAATTGGGCCTTCTTAAAGGATTAATTTTGCTAAAATTGACAGCAGCTCTCTGCTGGGAGGTATATTCTTATACTGACATGTTTGCAGTTTTACGTTGAAAAACTTTATACAATAATAATAATAATAATAATAGTGTCGCATTGATAATAATAATAATAATAATGTGTGGACTTATATAGCGCACGTATCCACCAACTGAGTGGTGCTCAAGGCGCATTATATTATTACCCCTGCTCATAAGGCTCATAAATCATTCCTGAAACCATCTCAGCTCCCTGGGGAGTATACAGCTCAATTGCTGCCATTACAGCGCATATAGGGCTAATCAACCAACTCTGCCCTCACAGGTACCCATTTAACCCCTGGGTGGAGAGAAGCAATTATGGTTAAGTGTCTTGCTCAAGGACACAAGTGTCACGGCCGGGATTCGAACCCACATTCTGCTGCTTACACCAGAACTTGAGTCCGGTAAGCTAGACCGCTCGGCCATGACACTCCACAATAGCACAAGTCAGGAAATATGTCACTGACGATGATGTCATTCTGGGAAAAAGCGTTCCTTGCACAAATACATGTGTACGTTAACACGTGTACGTTAACACTTGTTCACAAATCCCGGTAAAACATTAGAAATGGGTTTGATTGCTATGGACATGTTCTTAATATATTTGTCGAACATTGAACATTGATTGATCGAACATTGAACATTTTGCTCATTGGCAATTCATATCTGGAAATTGGTTCACCTTTGGGTTTTCCCTGCACTAATTCAAAATGAAATATTTGTGATATAACTATTTAGAAAAAAATATATATGACTTACATACTACACTAGAAAATAATTTGTTATATATACAGGGCTTTAGTGAAGGCATAATCTCGGGTGGGGGGTTATGTGGAAGCCAATCTACAAAGCTGCGATATACAAAATGGAACACCTTCAAAATCGCTGAACGAGGTGGGGGATGGACATGAGAAATTATAAGGTATAGACATGAGAATTTTGACAGGGGTAGACATTAAAAAATCCCCCCCACCAGAAAAATCACCTCTGGCACAAAAATGAAAAGCCTGCTTCTATGGTTTATTTACCGACTAAAATCCACCACCACCCCCCCCCCCCCCCTCCTTGGCTACGACTCTATGCATTTTGATTAAAGAACAGTAGAAATGAGTATATAGCATATACATGTCGGGGAAAAATAAAATATATCTCTATAGTTTCTGGTGACAATATATTTTTATCATGGCATAGCCATGTTTTTTTTTTTCTTGAATACAAATCCACATGTGGCCAAACTGAGAGGCTGGAGGTAAAAAATAGTCTGGTCTCTTGTGTGCATTGATAAATATGGCTATAATCAAACTTGCACACAGGGTACCTGACAAAGATGGCCACAAGCATGATGAAGGTGTACTTCAATAAGTTTGGGATCATTTAAGTTCTAGATCAGAAGATTGTCTTCACAATATTGCATCACTTTTTTACCAATGAAACTTTCCAGCTAAATACTTCCAGGTCGACTCACATCAGCAATTGTACCCTGACTGTTTCTCTGGTTTGATTAGAGGAAAGGTACAACATGTCTTTTTTTTATTTTTAATTTCAATCAGTATTCAAGAAATATATCATAAGCCAAAGAAAAATCAAACTTTCTGGTTTCTGATGGTAGCAGTGATGCAAACATTCATTACCCTATGTGAAAAAGTCATTTTAAACCACAGCAAGGCAGAATTCCAATCGATCCAGCAATTTTGGCTGCAATTGGATATCGTTTAATAGCAACAAAAAAAAGATTAAAAATGCTGATGCGAGAGTCTGAGGCAACGCGGTGCGCGGAGACTTTTTTGGGGGGCCTAAAATTGACCTGTGAAGTTTTCTTCAAAAAAGTATGGTATTGAGAAAAAAAGGACAAAAATTTTGTAATCTTTTTTAAAATGTTGCCGGACAACAACGTTTTGGAAATCAACATAATAGTTTATTTTTTTCTCTCTTAAAATAAAAGATCTTCAGATGAATTTTTTCCTCAAGATGATTGACACTTGTACCCACTTTACAGCAGGTAAGCGCTTTAGATAATAATTTGTTAATTTGATAATAATCTGGTAATTACTAATGTTGTACCTTCCCTTTAATTTAAGTGTCTCATCGCATTAACTTTCTTTTTCTTTACTTCTTCATTTAATTCAGTTATCATTAAAAAATCTGTATTGCTTTGTGATTACACTGCATGCAGTTATTACAATTAGTCCATGAACACTGGCATTCAGATTGTACATAAATCCAACATGGAATTTACATCCCTGAAGGTTGAACATTCATTTGCAAAATATTTGTATTAACTCTCCTACTATAGCTGCACGTAGCTACAGAGGTCAAAATCAGTCAACTGCCTGTTTTGACTGTTGACCCAAATGTGCACACAGGGGCATTTTTGACTGGTTTTTACTGTCATTTTGACCACCCTCAACAATACCAGACAATACTTTTAGCAGTCAAAAACAATTGACTCATTTTAACCTTTAAATGTACTTACTACACGTAAGATTTGACAGTGTTTGACTTTTCTGTGCACTAGATATACCTTGGCAAGTATATCAACATTTTGACTGATTTTGACCCTTGCAGTCACAGAAGGGTTAATGTTTTAGTGTTGTACTAACGTGATAGTTGTTAGTACAATACATGATACTAACATGATAACACCTTACAAGAAATATTTCAAGGGATATTTTATATTATCATGATTTTTACACCAATTAAGTTTCATGTACCATTTATGTTTTTTGTGAATACCAAAATAACAGCAAACTATGATTCTTCAAATCATCAAAGCTTAAAATTCTGTGTGGATCCTTATTTTCAAGTAATTTTGGGTTAAAATCTGTACACTGTCCTTTTCCTAAAATAAAGGGAGTCAATCACTTTCAAATAAGTTATTTTGAAATAATTGACTTGGGCATGGATACAGAATTAATTAAATAATGACGAACAAAGTGATAATTATTCGTTGCTAGTCAAATATTGGCAACGATGGAAGATTATTAATACATTGGTCAATTGTTTTGTGAAGTATCTAGTATGAAAGCAGTTGAGTACATTTAAAAAAGCAAAAAAAGTGTTACAATTAAAAAAATTAAAAAAACACAAATACACACAATATATGCATCTTGAAATCTCATACAGATCAAGCCGACTGCTGATTGGCTGCTTACCAGAAAACAAAAAATAGAAAATGGCAGACCATTCAATCTTTGCTACAGGACTCACTCGTTTAAAACCTAAATTTCTCCCATCAAAACAAACATCATTTCCTGAACTAAAAAAAAAAAATCCATCCATTCTACTGGATCCATGCGATTTTAAAGGTTCTAAAACTATTATTATACACATGTAATGCCGAAAAAACCATAACGCACACACTACACAGTCAGCACATGTATTAGATTCCCGACCTTACAAAAACTCTTGAGTCAGAACAAGTTAACTTTGATTCAGACTGGTCATTACACTATCACACCTTTTGTAGTCGATTGCTAATGAATCTCGCCAGCAACTCTTGAGGGCGCTGTTCCCACTCCTCGTGTTCTTCCTCGGTCATATTTACCTGGTCGCCTAGTAACCGATCCAGAAGTGTCACACACACAACGGCACCTGAGAACACACATTTGAACAAGGAGAGAAGCAACATCAAACAGTAAATAAGCAATGTTTACTGTAACCAATTAATGAAACAGGAAGGTCGTTAGAGTTTGAGCTTCTTGTATGTTGATTCAATGATAGTATTGAGAATACTCATACAGGCAGTTTTGCCAACATTACCAAAATTAAATCAATTGTTTATCATCCGACGCAAGAATTTCATCAAACTATAAATATCACGGCACCCGCTGCTATATAGGATTCTAGCCAGCCAATCGACATCGGGCAAGCTCAGTAGTCGAGAGGTTAAGACCTCTGCACTAGTAAGCAGGAGGTCATGGGTTTGAATCCCGCCCGAGTCCCCTGTGAATTTTTTTTCCACAGACACTCAGTATACAGTGCTATACACACGTCAGTGTAGGGCAAAATTAAATCAATTACCAATCACACTATAATCCAGGATTTGGAAATAATTGTCTCCAAATTTTTTTTTTTTTTTTTAAATAGGGTATCCAAAAGTTTAACTTATAAAACAATTTGCAAGTGTTACAAATAATACAATTTGTTATTCTCTGCCTGTCGGACTCATTAATTTTCACTCATCTTTTACTTTCTTCTTTCAGCCCTATAACCTCCTGCCCTCCTTCCATTCACGGTTAATCCCTCCTTTCATTCACGGTTAATCCCTCCTTTGTCCGGCCCCAGGGCCAGTACCTAGACTCTGCTCTTTGTACCCTTTTCTTTTGTGTTCATTTCTCACCTGACTAACTTCTCCGTTGTGTTTATGTAAGTGTGCTTGTACGTTTCTCCATGGTTTATCATCCATTTTGCCTTTGAGAAAGAACCTGCTAGGTTCAAAATGCAAGGCCATTAACCCTCCTACTTTTGGTACCTTTTTCATACAAGTTTGAAACCATTTGCTTTTGTGGTTTTGAATGGTGAAATAACTGTGTACAGTATTGATTCCCCCAAATGGTTTTGAATGGTACATGTAGGTCAGCTAATACAAAACCTTGTTTGGATACTTCTAAGTGGTGAATCAATGGACCCTCTATGAATTTGAATGGATTTGAATGGTAGTAAAGCTTGCTACCAACACTGTTCAAATGGTATCACCATGTGTGTACAAAACCAATGGGCATTTGGGTAAGTGGAAATTTTGAATGGTTTCAAATGGTCAAACAGTAGGAGGGTTAAAGGGACAATATCATCACAATCAGAGCAGACTTTCAACAGGGCATGGAATTGGTGACCTAGTTTAAGATGAACACAGTGACTGAAAATGACTGGCTCATTTATGCAGCAGCAACAGTAATGTGACCTTATCACATATATCAATCATATTATTTTCAGTCACTGAGTTAATGGGGCAGTATCGTCACGATCAGTGCAGACTTTCGACAGGGCATAGAATCGGTGTCCTAGTTTAAGATGAACACAGTGACTGAAAATTAATAGCTCATTTATGCAGCAGCAACAACGGTAATATGACCTTATCATGTGGGGTATTATGGCAGTCACTGAGTTAATCTAAAACTAGCATTCCGATTCCATGCCCATTTGATCATGAGGAAACTGCCCCTTTAATCTAAAACAAGCACTCTGATTCCATGCCCTGTTGATCGTGACAATATTGTCTCTTTAATTGCAAATAATACAGGTTTTCATTCATTAAATAAAATGTCCAATAGACACTGGATAACACTTGATGTTAATCCCAATGTTGTAACGGTTCCCTTTGAGGGGAGTGGAGGATTTATAAATCCAACCTTTTATTCCTGACTTGTTGCACATTGCAGCAAGGCATGAGGACTCCATCTCAATATTTCTGACTCCGGCCTCGTAAGCTGCCTTGAGGTATGCAATCTTCTCCTCCAGTGTGTGATCACATATTGCTCCATCGATTCTGGCCTGACCTGAAGTAGACAAGGGGTCCAAATACAAATTTACTGAGCACAAAAAAGTTATGCTTCGCAAAAATATAGGTTACCAGCCAAATTGTCACACAATGTATATTGTTTATGGCAGGTTCTCAATCTTTATTTTGCTTTAGCAGATAAATATGTTAAGCAATATTTTCTGCTTAGAATGCTCTATAAGTTATGCTTAGCAAATATAGGTTAAGTAAGTAAGACTAATTGTGGTGACACCATGTGGAATCTCAATTGAGTAGTAATTAGTTCTGAAAAGAACTGGGGGTACAACTCGACGTTTCGATCAGTATGCTCTGATCGTCCTCAGGAGAATACCAGCCAAATTGTCACACAATTATGTATACTACTCAAAACAATTTAGGGAACACCGGATTTTTAACATCAAATAGGTTTGAAATGTTCCATGAACCGGGAATTTTCATTTGCAACCCCCTCTCTCTTTCAGTAGTCATGTCATGAAATGTGTAATCACTACATGCATCCTTTATCATCTGTTTCATTGTGCAGTTGTTTCTCATCAATTCTGTGAAACATTGTGTTTATCTGAAATAAATGATCTTGCTTTAACTGAGATTATTCCGGTGTTCCCTAAATTGTTTTGAGTAGTATATATTGTATCCAGCAGGTTCTCAATCTAAATTTTGCTCAGCAGATACATTTGTGAAGCAATATTTTCTACTTAGCAGCTCTATAAATTGCAGATTTCACTTTATAAGACTGAAGAGATAAGTACAGACGCCAATATGGGAAAAAGTTCAGCTTATTACATTGTGACATTAACTCCCTAGGCCCATTTGCTTACACTTGACCTGAATCCTCTAAAATCCTTCAGTAGTAAAGCAAGCACATGACATGTATGCACACATGTGTTTCTAATCTGTGATACATATACATGGCCAGGGACCCTCCCTGCATGCATGGAGCAATAAACAGTGTCCACTGACCCAAGCACTGACCTTGCAATCACTACAACAAACATGGATGTACATGTACCATGGAAAGGCAAGTATGCCTAATAACCTCAATCCTCCAAAATCCTTCACTTTAGCAAAGAGCATGTAGCATGTAACCTCAATCCTTCAAAATCCTTCACTTTAGCAAAGAGGATTTTGGAGGATTTGGGAAGGTTAGGGTTAATGAGTAAATATTGAAAACACACTCAGATTTGTTTTGATACATTCTATTAGGCCAAACAATTCTACGGTTGTTGGTCTCCGTACACTTCACCTCGGACACACGTGTCCGCATTTTTAGTTTCCTTTTTTTTTTTGCTATGAAATGATGTAAAATTGCAGCCAAAATCGATTGGATCGATTGGAATTCTGCTGCACTGTGTTTTAAACGACTTTTTCACATAGTTTTTTTTTTTATTGGCCTAATGTTTACTCAAAAATGACAGCATGTCTGATGGAATTGTTTCTTAGCATATTTAGTACCATCACAAACCTCACATCAAGAAATTGTTTCGATTAAATTTCAGTTATTTTGTAATTGGGCAATAACCATAGTTCGTCTGCTCAGAGCAGCAAGGACTTATACACACTTGATGACAATTTTATCTGTTTAATGACAAAAGGTCTTATAAGATTAATTAAGTGTAATTACCTAATTAAGTACAAAATAATGGGTCTTGAGTGCTAAATATAAATTGTGAGTACTACCATTGTTAAATAAAACATAAATCCAAATAATTAAGTTTTCTTAACATAATGAAATTGCACGTAATTTATAGGCCTTATAAGTCCTTTCTGCTCACACATTGCATGTATAGATCTTATAAGTCATTTCTGCTCTGACCCGACGAGTTGTACACTTCCTTTATTAAAGAAAACTAATTTATAAAATAAAATCTGAAAGCCACTAACCTTCATAGAAGTCTGACGTGCACATTGTGTTGCCCGTGATAACTTTGTATATTGCACTTGGGTCACTCGCTGCCAGAAGTTCATCGGCAACTTCTTTGTTAAGCTTTGTTGAACGCTTGACGGTCTTTCCTAAAACAGACTGGAAAACAAATTGATGTGACATGATTGAGTGGATACATATTAAAATATTGTTTATCCCTGATGTACATTATTGATCTCATTAGTTACAGTCGAGTGGTTTTGGTTTGTGGGTTGGGAGTGACATACAAATTTTGAGTGTCTTTGATTGTTAAACCTATAGGAGGGTTAGTGTTAGGAAAACATCAAATTATTGTTTACACTCTAATAACAAGATATTTTTTGGATTTCCCAAAGATCAGAACAATGAGGAGTCGGTCTTTTTTCATCAGCAGCTCCAGATCTATGGAATAACTTACCACATGATATTCAACAGTCTCAATCCATTGACATTTTGAAACGTAAAGTTAAGACTTATCTTTTTAACCTAACTTTTTAATTAATTGTACACACTGCAGACTTGTATTCAAGTCTTCAAACCTCGAGTCCGAGTCCCGAGTCATATGGGTTGAGTCCGAGTACAAGTCACGAAGGTCGCGTCTAAGTCCGAGGCACAAGTCATTTTTAAAAAAACTAAAGGAAAAAAAACACTTTTACATAATTATGTTAAGGTTCAAAGTTAAGTGAAAAAATACTCAACATCTGGGCCACTTTTACTAAACCAAAGATTTGTTTCCAAAATCAACTTTACTTTATTAACTTGAGTCACACAATAATATCGAACAACTCATTGCATTTTATATTTCTTGTGCTTTACTTTGATTAATGTTTGGAAATCATCACATTAATTACATCTACGCAGCGCTCTCACCATGATTGTTTTTAAGGGTGGGGGAAAACCATCGCGACTGTAATTTTTTAAATTTAGGAGTGAGGGGGGGTGGTCAGCAATTAGTCTCGGAAGCCATCCATCACCCCTTAACAATGTTGATCCATCATTTGAATAGAATGGAACTATTGTAGAATGGAGTTTATGATTAAGATGTTGTCAAGTTTAAAGATCCTTTGGTCTGATTGCTGTTATAGCACTGTCATATTATTTCATTTTTGATATAAATAACCTACATGTTGAGTCACTGGTGTTAGTGTGAACTCAAAAATAATCATAGCAGTTGGAATTGCCTTTATTTTTATTTTTTTATATCAGGCAATTGACAAATTTAAATGTTGGAAAGGTTGGTAAATTATTATTATTATTATTATTCTTTATTTGGCCAATAAAACATAGGAACAATACATTAGGAACAATATACAATAATACAGTGAAGACAAACGAACATTTAAACCAATCTATGATGACCAAGATCAACAAAAGTGTACTAAAACACTGTAGCCCAAAAGCTTGTTGGTCCAGTCACAGACAGGATTCATAAATATACATTAATATAATATAATAGGCCTATAATATAAGTCAAAAGTCCAAACTGAATTGCAAAATATACATAAATAAATACATAAAGAAATACGAATCAATGGGCAAAATAAAAATGGATTTATAAGTTGATAATAAGGACAATTAAGAGAAAAAATGATAATTAAATGTACAATTTAATGCAGGACAGAAAGACAGTATCCTATTCTTTCTAAAGGGGTAATTACATATTGCCTTAATATTGGTATTACCATACAGCAAGGACCAGATGGTATTACACAAAATGTCCTATTCTTTCTGAAGAGATATTTAATTAATGAGTCACTGTGAGTGTACAATAGCAATTCTTGTGTGCCAAAAATGTTTTGCTTCCTGGCTGATAATTTTGACAAAGATTATTGTGTGATAAAATTCATTTTGAATAAAACATTGATTGAGGCTGGCGTGGAATTTTTAAGCAGGCAGGAAAATTTCAAGAGTGTCGGGACAATTTCTAATGTGGCGTAATGAGATGCTTTTCGCAGAAGGAGTGGCGGGCTCGCCACACCTTAATATGCCTGGTGAGACGCTGTCTACAAGAGTTGCTATAATGTAATCCATCCATCTACGCTGTCTACAAGAGTTGCTATAATGTAATCCATCCATCTACGCTGTCTACAAGAGTTGCTATAATGTAATCCATCCATCTTTCTCTACGATGCATTATGAAAGTTATCAAAATACACATTTTATTTCCATGATGTCGTATGCTGAAGCTTTGGTACATGATTTGTAATGAATTTCTGGAAGACGCAATTTGTTTTCATGTGGCCGCTGCGTAAGCGATTCCGATCGCATTACTACAAACACAGAGAAAGAACACCATGCTACAATGTAATATGATGCACAGTATCAATTTTATAAAACTGTTCGCATTGTTTAATTGTTAAGACTAAAACACTATTTTGCAAGAAACTTTTTTTTTTTTTTAATGTTTTAAAATAGTGAATATTGGGCATTTTAAGTAAGACTAATTGCGGTGACACCATGTGAAATTCTCTATTGAGTAGTAATTAGTTCTGCAAAGAACTGGAGGTTATAACTCCAGTTCTTTGCAGAACTAATTACTACTACCCAATAGAGAATTTCACATTCCTCTTCACTATGCAAAGCTACAAATTGGGCATTTTGCTGTCGAGTCCGAGTCATAAGTCCGAGTCCGAAGGGTCAAGTCCGAGTCCAAGTCATTGTACATGGTGACCCGAGTCGGACTCGAATCCAAGTCCAAGTCCAAGTCTGATACACTGAAGTTCATGCATATTTGACTTTGAGCCAAAAGTGACAGCAATGACGTTTACCTCGTTTTGGAAATTAATTAGGAAATTTAAATATAAAAAAAAACTGTTGTAGACAAATTACAATTCCCTTTTTAGGTTGTTTACTCTATGTCTGTTTGAGTGTTTTTACCATGATGCTGTAATTTTTGACATCTAAATAATTTAATTTGAAGCAACTGGTTTTATTTTTTTCAAATCTTATAAATCAAATCTATGACATGAAATTTGAGTTCATTGTCTGCCATTTTGGGGTGTCATTTATCATTCAGCTTGGAAGACAATCAATGCAAAGTGAAATTGTTAAATTTCAAAAGTTAAATCCTGGGGCCAATTTCATAGAGCTGCTAAGCAGAAAAAAATTGCTTACCAGAAATATTTGCTTAGCAGGTTTTGTTGGTTACCATCCAAAGTTGCATACGAAATGTGTGCAATTTGGCTGGTCGTCTGTTTTATAATGCTAAGCGGAAATATTTGATAAGCACAATTCTTTGTTTAGTAGCTCTATAAAATTGGCCCCAGTTTAAGCAGACATTTTAGTCGTACTGGGTGTAAAGTTTGTACTGAACCTTACCATTGTATATACTGGTTCAAACATCTCATTCACAGCCGTGTCTGTAACGACAACGGTGCCTGGTTCCAGACCCAACCCCCCGCATGTCCCCATCCTGATGAAGATGACATCAGTGCAGGCTGCGTGATGCATCAGTTTTATCAATTCATGAAGGAGAATCGATATCGAGGGCATTCCCATTCCGTGCTGTTTTTTGAGGAAGAAAATGAGGTAAAAAATGAAGTAAAATTATTTCCTCTGAATTAATTAATCACTTACTAAATCCTTTGAAAATCACATCAATCATGGACTTAGAATTTAGCTGTTGTTGTTGGTTTATTTCTATGAAAAGATGACGGCCGTAGGGTCGTGTTTACATTTACTGTGTTTCCTTTTACAATGTTAAGACCAAATAAATATTTAAAAATCACTGTAGAAAATAAATACCAAATTTATGCCAAAAAAATATATACAAGTTAAAATAGATTTTTTTTAAATAGTTGGGAGGAGATAATAATTTTATTGGCCTTAGGTCTACGTTTCGAACCAAGGTGGTTCTTTCTCAAAGACCTTTGAGAAAGAACCTGCTAGGTTCGAAACGTGAGGCCAACAACCTTCTTTTTTTTTTGCATTTATACTACAGGCCCTTTAGGTTGGTAAGCAGTTTGCAAACAGCTAAGTCTCTCTTAAAGGTGTTCCTTTAGTTATAAAACTAAAATTTTGGAAAAGGATTTCACCACTTTGAGAATGTATACTCACGCTGACGGAGAGAACACAGCCGACTTTGTACATAGAGTAACGGTCAGTCGAGCACAAGTCTTTGATCTCAGTACCGTTCTCCTGGTCGAAGCCAAGTTGTTTGGCGATGAATTCTGCAAACCTCCTCATACGAGTAGGACTGCCTCCCATGCACACATACTGTCAAAGTTATCCACATCAATAGCATACAATGAAACAAGTTTATATCAGGGGCGTAAATGACATGGTTCATCAATAGATGGGGAACTAGGATTTTCAGGGGGAAACAAGAAGCTCTAGAAGGGGGAAGGGGGTTGAGAGGAAGGTGAAATGTAATATAGTTTTATTAGCCAATCAACAGTTAACTATCAAACAAAATCCTTTATTGATCAATCAGAGTTATTGATCAATTGGCAGCTATCAATCAAAAGCAGTTATTGATCAATTGGCAGCTATCCAATCAAATGCAAGCACGCATAATACGTTATCAATATCTCCTAATAATAATGTAGACTTATATAGCACACGTATCCACCAAACTGGTGCTCAAGGCGCATTATATTATTACCCCTGCTCATCAGGCGCATAAATCATTCCTGAAACCATCTCAGCTCCCCGGGGAGTATACAGCTCAATTGCTGCCATTTCGGCGCATATAGGGCTAATCAAACACAACAACCAACTCTGCCCTCACAGGTACCCATTTACCCCTGGTTGGAGAGAAGCAATTATGGTAAAGTGTCCTGCTCAAGGACACAAGCACCACGGTCGCGGTTGGGATTCGAACCCACATTCTGATGACTCAGCCATCAGAACACAAATCTGATGCACTAAACTGCTCGACCATGGCACTCCTAGGAACTAGTACACTGCATGTCAGTCAAATTGCTCATGCAAAAAAAAAAGTCTCTGGTTTCTGGTCTCCACGTGTGTCGTCTCAGACCCGCACGTCAAAATTTTTAGTTTTCTTTTTTTTTTGGCTATGAAACAATGTCCGGCTAAGATTGCTGGATCGATTAGAATTCTGCCGTGCTGTGTTTTAAATGACTTATTCACATAGGGGTATCAACGTTTGCCCAATTTGTGAGGCTCAATTTGTGAGGCCTCTCTTAGCCACCATACTATTTGTGTATGGGAAATTTGGTCTGGTTCCAATAACCGTGTGTATATATGTATCACATATTTAAAAGGTTACAAAAACAAAAGTGTTACAGATTTTGAAGCCAACCTATGACCAGAAACTGTAGACTTTTTTTGTTTTGCCTAAGGCCAGATTTTGTCATTTTCCCCTATTAGATAGCGTAGTCATATGACTCATATCAGGCATGGATCTCATAAAAGGGGGGGGGGGGCATAGCAAAAAAGTGGGGCACACAAGAAAACATATGGGAAATATACATGTACGGCAATAAAAAGAGGGGGGGGACATGACACCCCTCCCCCCCCAGATCTACCATTGATTCATGTGATAGCAAACAGCACATCCACATATCTAATGCTGTCACATTTTCACCATATCAATGAATGCAAGATAACCTTCTATCACCTCATGACAGAGAATGTGTATAAATGACTAAATGACTTTATAGTAACCTTTATGTCTCCAAAGCTAGCAGGCAGTTGGTCCTTATCCGTTGCCAGACCGAGATGAAATAACACGTCCTTTTCTTGTGTTTTCAGGTAAGGGTTTGGCGGTCGTACCAAGCCATCATTATCCATGCATCTGTAAAAGTGTCAACCAAAATTTCATAATAATACATAAGGTCTCTAGATTCTGGTCTCTGTGTGCATCACCTCAGACCCGCGCGGAATTGGCATTTTTAATTGTCTTTTTTTTGTGCTATGAAACGATGTCCAATTGAAGCCAAAATTGCTGGATCGATTGGAATTCTGCTGTGCTGTGTTTTAAATGATTTTTTCACATAGGGGTATGAATGTTTGCCCGATTTGTGAGGCCTCTCGATCTTAGCCACCATACTTATGGGAAATATGGTCCCCGCGTATACAATGTATCACGTATATCCCTGTTGGCAAAAAAAAAAGATGGCCGAAAAAAAAAAAGCACGTCACCGCACCGATTTTGAAGCCTATCGATGACCAGAAACCAGAGACTTTTATTTGGGGGGGGGGGGGTGGCCTAATAAAAAAAAGACAAAATTTTGTTAAAATTATGATGGATTTACCCAAATGGGGAGGGGGTGTGAAGGGTGCATACTTCTCCTTACCTCCAAGACCACTGAGGTCAACTTTTCTGTATGCATTTTTGTTTTCTAACCCCGTAATGTAGGAGAGAAGTTCACACAAGGGCCAACAGACGGTACTGGACAATACCATTTTCTGCGGTCCATATTTTATAGCTTAGCAACCCCAATCGGAAATGCTGCTAATGTGCCTGCAGCGGACAGTATATTGCCACCAAGGATACTTTGAATGAGTCCAAACGTTTGTGTTACTGCATGCTGATGGAATTAGATAGATTTGGGAAGGTTCTATAAAGCCCAAAAAACCGAGAGGGGTGAGGCCAAAAAAAAAAGGTCTCCGGTTTCTGGTCTCTGTGCATCGCCTCAGACCCGCACTTCTGTATTTTTTTTTTAGGCTTCTTGCTATAAAACGATATCCAATTGCAGCCAAAATTGCTGGATCGATTGGAATTCTGCCACGCTGTGTTTTAAACAACTTTTTGGCCTGGGTTGTATCATGTATCATATTAGCAGTAACAAGTCAGAATTGAGGTACAATCAATTTGATTCATACAATTTAAACCAAATTTGATTAAACTGCGACATTCTTATCTGTATATGATGAAATTATTTCTGATACCTTTGGTTCATGTCTGTTGATTCCCCCATCTCGTTGTCTTCTTAATCCAACTGTGTGATGGAATACGATAAAGAAAAAAACCTGTAATTTTTGTTAATTTGTACATTAGAAGTAAACAAAGACAATGATGTTCAGTGTAAGACTAAATGACCTTAAATATAAAAATTACCCAGGGCAAACTATTCACCATTATACAGAACATGGGCCTCTTATTCTGAACACATGACTAAGCTTGGGCAATATCAATTTTTTTCATCCACGATATATCGTCAAACATATATCGCGATTTTCGATAGTATCGCGATTATTTTTTGTCATTCACGCATGATTGCTTTAGAGCCCACAACTGCAGGTATGCATTCAATTCCCAACACTTCAATCCTTCTGTATAGATTTGTTTGAGTGGTAGTGGATAAAGAGAAAAGACAGAGTTCTGGGTCTGGACCCTGTACGGCGGCTCCTTTGTGATCTGACAGTCAGCTAACCACTGAAGTAGTTCGCTTTTGTTTCTCACTTCTGAAAGCTTGAAAAGATTGGCCTAATTTTGTTTCCATGTAATTTCTGAATTGACTCACAATCGCAATTTGTTTTGTTTAATCCCGCTATATTTTTTTTAATCGCAATTTTCCGATATCTCGATAACTTGAAAAGGTTCGTGATATCGTAATCGAATAAAAAAAGGTATCGCGATATTCGATATTATCGTGTTATCGCCCAAGCTTACACATGACTGTGCCTAGGTCATTGAAGGATCTAGAGGGTGGCGTAGGGGGGCGGGTATGTTCCCCCCTCACTTTTATATTGCAGTGCATGTTAATTTACCATGTTTTTTAGTTTGACTTCTGTTTGTCAGTTTGCCTCTCCCACCCCCTTCTCGCCTTGTGCCCCCCCCCCCCATTTTTCAAGCTTCTAGATCCGCCCCTGGCCTTGGTGACTATGTATCCAACAGCACCCAGCAATCTGGGAGTTGTGCCATATGGATTAATCAATCATTTACAGGTCTAGCTAAATGGAACTGATGACAAGGTCAACTAGCTCTATGTACAGCTGGCATTGGTATGAAGGACACAGTAGTGGCACAAACTGATGACTAAGGACATTTGATCCACCATTGGCTGAAACATCATGTACCTAAAATTGTATATTTATATTGCAGGGGTAACTACAGGAAAATGAAAGCCGGTCATTGTATAATTATATATAGTTAGCATCTGGGTAAGGCAGTGCCGGGTGTCTGGGTACCTGGATACCCAACCGAAACATTACCCAGTTCCATTTTTTGGTTCCAATTACCCGTACTTTCAAAAATTTTGACTGAACATTATTTAACCCACACAAATGGAAGTTTCCGATTTTTTGTTTACATTTTTGTGTGGGGAATGGGGATGCTACGAGTCGATTTTAATATAGAGATGGGACAATTACTACAGTAAGTCCATGTAGTGTGACTCTAATAAAACAAGAGAAACTTGTGTTCATATTGGTTATTTTATACATTGGGGAGTATTTATGTGTTTTTACAAAATTGTTTATGGGTACCCGGGTATCCGTGTACCCGGATATCCGTGTAAGATTTCCAATTTTGGGTATCCGGTTCCCGAAATAACCGAAAACGCACAGCCTTACATCTGGGTAAATATTTTTATGGCATTACATAATCTTGTCTCGTGGCATAAATGACCAACCGTTAGATGGCTAGGTGTTTAACCAGACTAGACCAGGACTGAACCGTACTCTTTCATTAGTTTCAAGATGCTAACATGAACTAACGGAATTGCATAAATAGAGGTTCACAATACCAAGACAAATCGGAATTGTGAGTTTGGAAAAAAGCAGTGCCGTTTGTCAATTAATTATGTAGCACATAACTTAAATATGTTTCACCATGGTTAAGCTCAATTATAATGTGCTTATTAAAAATATTTATCTCATTGAATAAAACACAGGCTGTCAAGGAAAACTGACTAGGGAAAAAAAAATACATTTTTGGAGTGAACAAAAAAATATAAATAATTTTATGTAAAGACTGTTTGCAGTGACACCAACTGACCAAGTCCAAATTTTGTGTTAAATTTTTTTTAAAGGAATCTCACAGAAATTCATCAATATGTTCACACTCACAGCGACAATTACATAATATTGTTAAAGTAGGAGACTGTGAAGAGAGTCGGACTAGACCTCTGATTTTATACAATTTGAATTCCATCAATATAAATAACAAAACTTAATATTATTATGCACACAGAATCTTGTTTACAAATTTATAAATTTATACCTGATTTAATTTCAGCCAACCAAAGTTTCATCAAATGTAAACAAATAATATTTGATAGGCCAGAAATCTGGAGTAGTGATTGATTGGTATACTGATTGAAAACATAACCAGAGATGTTTGTATGACGAGATCTGAAGATTATTTATACATTCGTGTTGACATTCATGTTGGGGTTTTCCCTAAGGGTTTCCCCTATGGGTTTCCCCTAAGGGTTTCCCCTAATTAAACACGTCATTTTAATATTTTATATTTAGTAGGGATTTCAACATCCAACAGTCATCGGCACGAACTGATCCGTACTCTTGAGTCTTGTATTGCTATTGGGTAGAATATTCTGAAAACTCTTAATCTCTCAGTCACAGCCATGGAGGAATGAAACTGAAGGGTTCCTCGATCCATTGCTAGATTCACTGAGTCAATGATCAGTCACCGTATCGTGGACATAGACGGACACTTCCTACTCGACTCACCTTAGCTGAATCGCAGATGATCGTCCTTACATGTAAACCTCGCCGACTAGTGGTCAAAATTAAAGAATTCTTCGCATGAGTTGGAGCATGGACGTGTATTGTAGATTTATTATCGATAATACGTGCGTATGCTCCGTTAGATTCTTTTGTGAAGTGTACACATACACACACACACGTACGTATAGTACTAAGTAGCCCGGTTGTAGCTGTATCATTGTCACCTTTATTTTAACAATATGCATTGATTATATTCAGCCAATCATATTTACCGTGCGATGACACACCCACACACCTTCATTTTTCCCACGAAACCGTAAAAGTTGTATACCGCCCTCTATTGTTCGCTCATCCATATCCCACCGCTTTCCACAGCAGAATGGTCCCATTTTTTTCTCAAAAAACGGACAACCCTGAATCTTCCCCACTGGACAAAAACACAAAATCCTCCAGCGGTCTACTTAAGCAGCAGCATCTCCCAGAGTCCAGCATTCTCCCGAAGACGGTCAGAGCATACTGATCGAAACGTCGAGTTGTAACATCCAGTTCTTTTCAGAACTAATTACTACTCAATTGAGAATTTCGCATGGTGTCATCGCAAACAGTCTTTACTTATCCTCTTTCACCATGAAGCTACAAATATTACTTTAAAAATATCTTGTTGAAATTGCTTGTCAATGGGTTTTTGCAGCCTTTTGTTTTCCTCTGTGATTTTCTTTCCTCAGCCTTTCATCAAGCTTGTCAATATGTCAGGCCGTTCAGTATACCTGCATTTTAGGGCTTCTAATTAGATCGCAATGAGATGGGGGAAATATGAAGTTTTATTGATAAGTTTTTATATTCAAAAGGTTCAATTGATTATGTTCATCAAAAATAATATGTTAACCGTGTATAAAACAATAACGACCCTGATGGGACTCGAACCCACAATCTTCAGCTCCGGAGGCTGACGCCTTATCCATTAGGCCACAGGGTCGAACCCCAAGAAGCTGGAAATCGTTACCAAATTGTAATGTGGATAAAATATTGTAAAATGAAAAGGCCATATTCATGTTTTAAAATAGAAGACACTGAATATACACGCTTGATTTTATTCTTGCGTGTGAAATCTATAGACAAAAGATCATAAATTTGGCTCAATGGTGATTTAAATTAAAACAAATTAAGAGGGCGCCCTTTTTAAGGTTCGACTGGTATCTTGACTTTATGCATGACACAAACACAACAACGTTCCATGGCATCAGTCTTCATGACTTATTATTTTGTTGAAAATTTGTAGGAGACGTGAATTTTGCATGTTGTCTGCTAAACCTGCTTGTGCAAAAATTCTCCAAACATGCGTTTCCGAGCCAAAGTTGTTGACGTTGGGTGTATAGAACAGTTCACAAGTAAGTCTAGATACACATTTTGTGAATAAGTGGTGTGTGTGGTTGTGAAACTGAAGGCCAAACAGCCAAAGCATCATTCCGTTACGTTAGCTCCATTCTAAATCTAACTAAACTAGGGCCAAATCCCTCCGTATCCCCTTGTCCCCGGCCCCCTTGGCCTTGGCCCTAACTTAGGCACATGTATCCTCAATTTACCCTAAATGACGCACCTAAGGTTATATAATCAACTGGACGGTAACTTACAAATGAAATTAGCAGTTTGGTGTTTCAGTTTGTTTCAGTTTGTTTCACTTAGTGAAGGATTCTCTTGTAAAATGCTGAATTTCAATGCATGATCATACGCGTGGACGTCTTGAGCGCCGTTTTTTGAGACGCACAGAATTGTGGTCATCAGAAAATTGATGTTGGTATAATGACTCACCCCAAACTGTTAAAGTTGATGGGGGCACAGAAAATGTACCCAAGAAGAAAAAGTTGAAATCATGTTTCATCTTATTCCAGATGGTTGTAAAATTGTTTTTAAACTTGAAAATAAAAATATTGTTTTCGATTTTTAAAATAAAATGGTATAATTTGGAGAAGCTCTCAAAAGTTTTAATCAATATTCTTGAAAGACCAATAAAATGGAAAGTGGTTAAATTTTTTGCAAAAAGTACTTTAAAACTTTGAAATGTGTAAAATTGCTGTTAACATTTTGTCAAATAAAAGATTTCTTTTCATAACCATGATATTAATGTTTCATTTTCTCAATAATTTTCTACTACCATCGAAATAAACACCAACGAATTAAGTAGTCTCCATTCGCTTGTTCTATAAGGAATGTGTCCAATTTGAGGATCAGTATTTCTTAAAAAAATCATTGCAAATGCAAAGCATTCATATATTTTGGTTTCCACAGACAATAGCTTGTTGATGGCATAGAACAATAAAATCACAGATGTTCGTGAAAAAAAATTGAGGTCATGTAAATCTCTTACTATTTTCTGTATCTAGTAAAATCAGTGGTTAAACAACTTTTTCCACTTTCACAAGCACTAACTTTCCAGTAAATCATACAATTTCACTATAATTTTTATTTCTGTAACAAGCACGACTTAGATAAGTTTATGCAACCAGTAATACGCCCTAGTTTTGTAAGTTTTCCGAGAAATGCTAAGCTAAAGGTAGGTGCATCATTTCACGAGTGCGGCGAATTACGTACATGGACGATACAAAAAAGGAGCGATTATTCTTTATTTTCAACTTTTGATATGCTAATTATTACAACCTAAAACTTAGTGATTAGGTAACCTTGCCCAAGCAGACACCGTCCTTTTGGCATAAAATCTGTTATTCTGGGATATCTCATTTTCATGAAATTTTCGAAACATATTTGAAATTAAAAAAATAATAATAATAACATTAAAATTCCACCAAAATTACTGACCTCACAATAGCAAAATTCATGCCAAAAGTGTCTGTATGGGCAAGCTTACCTAATCACAAAATTTTAGATTGTAACAATTTGCAGATCAAAAGTTGAAAATCGCTCCATTTTTGTACATGTGGCACTAGCCAGGGCCAAGGATACAGAGGGAGTCCAGTGTATTGGCCCTACAATGGGGCTACATTCCGTAACAGAGCCAGAGGCTGGCCAGAGGAGAGCCTCAGGCTCAGAGTAGAGGGAATCCAGTGTATTGGCACTAATGTTAGTAATGTTAGAATGCCAATGTGGCTAGAAATAGGGCTAACGTTACATTCTGGAAACATCACACTCACACTGCACTAAAGTACGTTAGTCTAGTAATTTTGATAGCTCCCTGTAGCACAGCTCCATGTAGCAGTGTAACTGTTTGTTAGTCTTGTCATTCCTCTTCAAACACCACTACATCGTCATCGACTCCCATAAACTGTGTGCGCGGCTAAAGAGTAACATTAAATCTTTTTGGTCCCCTAATTTCTAAGTGCAATAAAATTCAGTCGTTTGAACAGGGCAAGTAGCTACAAAAGTCAAAACCAGTCAACTGCCTGTTTTGACTGTTGACCCAAATATGCACGCATGCACATTTTTGACTGGTTTTTACTGTCATTTTGACCACCCTGAACAATACCAGACAATGCTTTTACCAGTCAAAAACAGTCGACTCATTTTGACCTGTAAGTGTACTTACTACATGTTAGGTTTGACAGTGTTTGACTTTTAAGTGCACTAGATATACCTTGGTAAGTATATCAACATTTTGACTGATTTTGACCCTTGTAGTAGTAGGAGGGTAAAAGACCATGTACCTATGCAATAGGTTCAAAAGACTGACTTTTATTGCACTTAGAAAAGTTAGAAATTACAGGAATAATAAGATTTTTGCCGTACACAAAGTTAATGGGGTGCATATGTAGTGGTGTTGTCAAGGACGAGGAGCAGCGGCGTAGCCACGGGGGGGCCTGGGAGGCACGTGCCCCCCCACAAATTTCCAGTGCCCCCCCAGGTGCCCCCCCACGAAAAATCCTCATAGTGCCCCAAAAAACAGAAAAGAAAAAGAAAAGGGATAAAACCCATACCCCCTGGGCCCCTCCCCCCCCCCACTGAAAAGCAATGCTCCCCCTGTGCCCCCCCCCCCCACTGAAAAAGTCCTGGCTACGCCGCTGACGAGGAGGTACGAGTCCACTGCTACGTGGAGCTTTAACAACATGGAGGAAGGAGCTTTCTCCATAATGACAGTGATACTGCCAATTATGAGACCAGAGCTATGCCAGTCACTGGATGCCAGTCACCATATCCTTGGCCCTAGCCCTGACTGGGAGACTGTACTCTGCTATGGAGAGTAGTGGAGAAGGAGTCCCCCAGGCCAGGGCTATCCTTGGCCCTTACCTTACTTTTTTGTTTTAATTTCATACTCCCGAAATGCACATATCAAACCCTAATATTCATGTACAGTATTCACTCACTCAGTCATAAACATTTGGCTGGGTATCGGTATACAAATAATGAATGTTTATGAGTGCAATGGTGAGAATATTTTCATGAGTTGAAAATGAAAATATTCTCTCCATTGCATGAATGCAAAACATTTATTATTTGTTTTATATAACATCCAAGTAGATCTTTGTCATTTGATTGGAGGATAAAACTATAAGAATGAACAAAATATACAAGATTGTATTCTGGCATCCACTACTTTATTTTTCGGCTTACGACGAACGGTTTGATCGAATGGTTGTGTCTTGTCAAAAGAGGGCATTTTGTACTGCTGTGTATATAACGCATGATGTGGTCTAGCGTGCAATAGATCAAATGGGATGGAACAAAAATTTAACAGCTAATGGAACCAAAATGCACGGTTTATGACGTAGGCCATGTAATGGTTTGATTAATGAATGCCGCGTGACCTACAATCCTCCAATCAAATGACAAGGATCTACTTGGGTGTTGTATAATATCCGCTGTTGGATGATGGCTCAGTTTCCTGAAATTTATGAGTGAATCTTCAAAACTATTTGTGATTATTGTGCACACACGATCAAGACTTGTTCCAGCACTCACGTTCTCGGGGATGTGATCGACAAGTTGTGATGTGATGGAAAACCGTTCAGGATTGAGTGTGATATGAATTCTTATTGTAGTTTAAAAATTTGTTATTTATTTTTTATGTATATTCGCCCTGAACAAGGCTAAAAGCCACTCAATGTACAGGGCTACAATAGAAGAAATATGAAAAGTAAATAGACTCAGAGGAGCTGAAGGTGGGAATTGAGATTCCTCTTGAAACAGGATAGATCGTAGGATGGAGGGAAACATGCACTAGGCAAGGAATTCCAAAGAGATGCAGCACATGGGAAAAAGCTATTAACCTTAACCTTCACAAATCCTCCAAAATCCTCTTTGCTAAAGTGAAGGATTTTGAAGGATTGAGGTTACATGCTACATGCTCTTTGCTAAAGTGAAGGATTTTGGAGGATTGAAGTTATTAGGCATACTTGCCTTTCCATGGTACATGTACACCCATGTTTGTTGTAGTGATTGCAAGTGGACACTGTTTATTGCTCCATGCATGCAGGGAGGGTCCCTGGCCATGTACATGTATCATAGATTAGAAAACACATGTGTGCATACATGTCATGTGCTTGCTTTACTACTGAAGGATTTTGGAGGATTATTCAGGTTATGTGTAAGCAAATGGGCCTAGGGAGTTAGGGCTTAGTATAGATATTAGTATAAATGATTACAAATGGTGTACCCTGCCTTTGAATGTAACAGGAGTTGTAAGCACCATCTCTAAGATGACCCAGCTGTGTGTGTTCCGGCTGACTGAAGATCATATGTACTTCATTCTGAATGACAAAGTAGCCAAAGGAGGTATTTGGTGTGAATTAACTGCTGTAAGTATTTATATTTGTTTTATTTTGACAGGCTGGTCTCTTCAGCTACTGAACTGCTTTCCTTGAGGACCCTGTGAAGAAAACAGAAAACATAAAACAACCTTAAAAACATTACCATAAAAGGCATTAGAATAGCAGAAACATTGATACAATAGGTAAATAAAAGGAGCCAAACCCCTTAATAAAATATTAATCACAAATAAAATGTAGGCAAAAAAAGTACTGGCATCATTCAGAGAAAATGGAAGGGGGGCTTTTTCTTGTCTTTCCACTGAGCAACTCCATCCAACCCAATGGCAGGGTGAGGGCTGTCGCACTCTTTCGGCATGCCATGTATAAAAAATGTAAAGCTGCCCCCTCCCTTTTTTTGTCATTCCCTCACCCCACACTTTTTTGTCATGCCATGTTAAATAATTCATGTCCCCAATTTTAAGAATAATACACAATTCTTATAAAGTGCACATATCCTAGCGACTAGATCAAGGCACTGTACATTATTACCCCTGCTCATCAGACGCATAAATCATTCCTGAAACGATCTCAGCTCCCTGGAGGAGTACTCAGCTCAGTTGCTGCCATTTCGGCGCATAGGTCTTATCAAACACAGCAACCAACTCTGCCCTCACAGGTACCCATTTACTCCTGCGTGGAGAGAAGCAATTATGATAAAGTGTCTTGCTCAAGGACACAAGTACCACGGTCGCGGTCGGGATTCAAACCCACATTCTGACGACTCAGCCATCGGAACTCAAATCCGATGCACTAAACCGCTCGACCATGGCACACCACATCTTATACTTCCCCTCATCTTCAAATATCAATGAGGAAATCTCGTAATGGGAATATACAGGTTTTGGAATGGGAGAATTGTTTCATGATTTGTGTAACTTGTGTAAGAAATGTCTTTCTATATTGTGCTTTCTTTATGGTTTCCCAAATTTCCTTCCTGGAGATTGTCGCATTTTGTCACATCAAGAGTCGAGTTGAGACCTGGGGCAATTTCATAGAGCTGCTTAGTAGAAAAAATTGCTTAGTGGATTTCTTTGGTTACAAAAATGTATGGATTTTGGCTGGTATTCTGTTTTATAATATTGCTTGGCATAACATTCTGCTTAGCATCTCTGTGAAATTGGCCCCTGTGCATTATTACATCTCAAACACCACACATCTGTGTCTTAGAGCAACTTCTTTGATGAGTACCGGATGGAGGGTCTGTCTGAGGAAGCCAACGAGATCTACCTCGAGATCACGCCAGAGGATATCGTCAGGGCTATGAAGACGGCGCAGAATGCCAAAGCCATCAAAGTCAAACTCACCAAGAAGTTCAGCCCTTGTCTCACGTTTGACATTGAACTTGTGAGTGTTTATCAAGGGGCAAAGCCACTTGTCTCACATTTGACATTGAACTTGTGTTTATCAAGGGGCAGGGCCACTTGTCTCACATTTGACATTGAAATTGTGAGTGTTTATCAAGGGGCAAGGCCACTTGTCTCACATTTCACATTGAACTTGTGAGTGTTTATCAAGGAGCAAGGTCACTTTTCCTGAGTAAAGGGCAGTAGGAGCACCAAGGCCAAGACCAGAGCAATGTAGACCATGGCCTCTGGCCTCCGGCCTCCGGCCTCCATGAAATTCCTGGCCTGCAGTGTTATAGAGATACTATAATGTAAATGTTGGTTAGAAAATTATATCCATGTACGTGAGTGATATGATTTGGGTCATTTTCACATTACTGTATATCAGGCGGTGTCTTTCTGGGGAAGAACATTTAATTATTATTTTTGTCGAACTGTTCTCAGAAAATGTGCAGACCAATTGAGTTGGTTGGTTTCAGTACATTTGTGCATTTCTAGATCCTTGAAATATAAGTACATTTTATTTTATAAAAATGGAATTTGGGCTTTATCAAATGCTCTTTTTTTTACTTAGTTTCTACTTTATTGTTAATGTCAGTGACAAGCCAGGCTCTTAGCGAGAAGGATATGCAACAGTTTGATACTTTGAAAACAAATTTAAATATTTTTTTAAGCCATCAAGGACAGGACAGAGTCGTAACGTTGTGCACGATATTCCTGTCAATGTAATCCCAAAGAGTTTATGGTGTGAGTACAGCGAGCCAACTGTACCTGACTTTGATGTAAGTAAATTACCATAAGAAGTCGGTAACATTTAATGCTATATCTCTCTCATGTCAGGCGGTCAAAAATACATATTTCTTGAAACTTTCTTTAAAAATCAAAATATTATTTTACTGTTCCCATTGATTGATTTTCTAAAAGTCAGTATACTATGATGCCTTTTTAAATGTTTTATCTCATCTTAGATGTCCAGGTGTGGTTTATTAATATTAAATGCCTGAATAAATATAAGGTAGAAAAATTCCGCTTTTGTTTATTTTAGAGCTTCAATAATCAAAAATTGTTTTAAGATGTATAACAATTTTTTTTTAAACATTGAGGGGAGTTATTTCCAGTCGATAAATAAGTGGGTATCGAGGATCAGACAATCTTGCCAACCCACAAGGTCCCGAGTTGTAACCCCCTTCCTGATGAAAACAAAAACAAAAACACTAGTTGCATGTATTAAAACTAATTTATTCCCAAACCTGATGACCTAGTTTAATAAAAAAAATGTTTCACTGCAATCCCTGTTTATTCCATCGTCCCGCCCCAATCCCCAATCAAAATCCTTGCAAAAGGTCATTTTTGTGAGTAGACGGGTTAAACAAATTGGCTTTCAGATATTAGGATTTTGATTTTCATCTCACTATTTGCATCTTTATTTGGTCCAGGTCAGTATTTGTATGCCACCTCTCAAGTCCCTGAGAAATGTTGTCGAGAGAATGAGGAACCTTGGTAGCTACTTGGTAATTTTTTTCTTTATTTCCTAACAAACATATTACAATTATGACTAGGTGTACCGTTGTGGTCAATTTCATAGAGCTGCTTAGCAGGAAAAAATTGCTAACCAGAAATTCTTTGGTTACCAGCCAGTTTTTCACACAAAATGTATTCATTTTGGCTGGTAGTCCGTTTTATATTGCTTAGCAGAAATATTTGCTTAGCAAAGGAATGTTGTTGAGAGAATGAGGAACCTTATTTCCTGATAAACATATTACAATTTTGCATCTTCTGACTGGGTGTACCATCAGTGGACCAATCTCATAGAGCTGCTAAGCAGATAAAATTGCTCACTAGACAAATTTGCTTAGAAGATTTCTTTGGTTACCAGCCAGTTGTTTTCATACAAAATGTATATATTTTGGCTGGTAGTCTGTATTATATTGGTTAGCAAAAATATTTGTTTAGCAAAATTCTGTGCAAAGCAGCTCTTTCTCCTGAGGACGATCAGAGCACACTGATCGAAACGTCGAGTTGTACCTCCAGTTCTTTTCAGAACTAATTACTACTCAATAGAGAATTTCACATGGTGTCACCGCAATTAGTCTTACTTATCCTCCTCACCATGCAAAGCTACAAGTTTTACAGCTCTATGAAATTGGCCCCTGGACAGTTCAGTGCTGTTGTACTAATATATATCAGTCTTGTGCTCCGAAGAAGGTTGTAAGGCTCTACGACCTTCTTCCGGGCACACAAAGTACAACTTTTGTCCCAGAAGAAGGTCGTAAGCAATAAAAATGGCTCCTTTGAAAAAATGAAAAAAAGTAGGGCATAACTGTTTTTCCATTCCCATGCAGAATTTAACTGTCCTACAATGACTTATAAATGGCAGAAAAATGACCAAACTTTCACACTCAGTTTTCTTGAAACACAATTTTGCACATTAATTGCTTGTGACCTTTTGCCGGTCACACTTTACCGGTCACACTTTACATTATGAACCTGATTCTTTGACTCCCTTTGTATTGCCATTTGCACTTGTTGAATCCAGGAAGTTAAGCTTAACTTCATGAATATAAATTGTGTATGATGATCTTGGATACACATTGAGCTCAGTTATTAGTTCCAAATCAGTACACACAGTGAACCCCAACAGACCTGTATCACCCCAACAGACCTGTATCACCCCAACAGACCTGTATCACCCCAACAGACCTGTATCACCCCAACAGACCTGTATCACCCCAACAGACCTGTATCACCCCAACAGACCTGTATCACCCCAACAGACCTGTATCACCCCAACAGACCTGTATCACCCTACGGCCATCTTTGTTAACTTTTTCCTGTACAAAATGACAATTATAACGATGATTTCCAATAAGGGCAGTGGTTTTGCTTTTTCCTATCAGCCTCTGTTTGGTCACAATGTGGATTTATATGGACGAAAAACAAGATAGATGGCCATGATAAAAGTCTATTGATCAGTAACATGTGTCTTCATTAACCCTAACCTTCCCAAATCCTCCAAAACCCTCTGCTAAAGTGAAGGATTTTGAAGGATTGAGGTTACATGCTACATGCTCTTTGCTAAAGCGAAGGATTTTGGAGGATTGAGGTTATTAGGCATACTTGCCTTTCCATGGTACATGTACATCCATGTTTGTTGTAGTGATTGCAAGGTCAGTGCTTGGGTCAGTGGACACTGTTTATTGCTCCATGCATGCAGGGAGGGTCCCTGGCCATGTACATGTATCACATATTAGAAACACATGTGTGCATACATGTCATGTGCTTGCTTTACTACTGAAGGATTTTGGAGGATTCAGGTTATGTGTAAGCAAATGGGCCTAGGGAGTTAGGAAGGATTCAGGTTATGTGTAAGCAAATGGGCCCAGGGAGTTAGGAAGGATTCAGGTTATGTGTAAGCAAATGGGCCTAGGGAGTTAGGAAGGATTCAGGTTATGTGTAAGCAAATGGGCCTAGGGAGTTAGGGCTAATGACTTACAGAATATTTAAAATCTTATGCAAGAAACTGACTGAAAACAAGGCTATGGTGTCATTTTGTATTCATGCATTATACTGAGTATGTATGCATTAATTACACATCAGATCAAGAATGAGGCTATAGGTGTAATTGGTATTTATCCATGAATATATTTTAAGAAGTATGTACAAGTGTCTAAAATGGCTGAGTTTGTACAGTCTTTAAGGGAGAAAAATGTAAATATTCATCATATTCAAGACCTTCCATCCGGATGAAAATTTGCATTGTCAGTAACACCTCATGAATATTCACCGTATGGAGATCTCAAAACTAATCATAAGTTTGCATTGTCAACAACACCTCATGAATATTTATCCTATGTAGATCTTAAAACCATTCATAAGTTTGAATTGGCACCATACCTTATGAATATTCATCACATGCAGGAACTTTCAGCCAATAAAAATGGTGAGATGAGGCTTCGGGTGGAGAGTGAACAAGTGACAGTCTCCACACACTTCAAAGATCTAGAAATTCCTGAATGGAGTGAGTTTTAGTGTCTAACGAAATGTTTAAACATTATAATCAATTAACCCTCCTACTTTTGGTACCTTTTTCATACAAGTTGATGCACCATTTGAAACCATTCGCTTTTGTGGTTTTGAATGGTGAAATAACTGTGTACATTATTGATTCCCCCAAATGGTTTTGAATGGTAGGTCAGCTAATACAAAACCTTGTTTGGATCTTTCCAAATGGTAGTACAGCTAATACAAAACCTTGTTTGGATACTTCTAAGTGGTGAATCAATGGACCCTCTATGCATTTGAATGGATTTGAATGGTAGTAAAGCTTGCTACCAACACTGTTCAAATGGTATCACCATGTGTGTACAAAACCAATGGGCATTTTTGAAAGTGGAAATTTTGAATGGTTTCAAATGGTCTATCAGTAGGAGGGTTAAAGTCATTATACACTATTGGTAATGTCAAAAATCACAGTTTTACATTTAACATACCTGGTGATAATTCTGTGTAATATTTCTGTCTGTGGTGCTATATTTTTTGTAACATTTAAGAAATATTTTCAACGAATTTTTGACATCATGAAACGGAAATTTCTCGTTAGAATGAGTATGACAAATCTGAATGCATTTTCACTCATTTCTTGTAAGGCCAAAAAAAAGGTCTCCAGTGTCTGGTCTCCGCGTGTCACCTCAGACCTGTGCGTCGGCATTTTTAATTGTGTTTTTTTTTGCTATGAAACGATGTCCAATTGCAGCCAAAATTGCTGGATCGATTGGAATTCTGCCGTGCTGTGCTTTAAATGACTTTTTTTCACATAGGGGTATGAACGTTTGCCTGATTTGTGAGGCCTCTCTTAGCCACCATACTTTGTATATGGCAAATTTGGTCCCCGCGTATACAATGAATCACGTATTTCCCTGCCAAAAAAAAAAGATGGCCGAAAAAAAACCTGCGTCACCGCACCGATTTTGAAGCCGACCACTGACCAGAAACTGGAGACTTTTTTGGGGGCCTTAACAACAGAATGAAACGAGGTGAAACTACAGTTTGGTTTCTGTACATATCTCTTGATTATGGATGGATGCATTTATAGATATTGTTATTTTGGGGGGGATTTCATTAATATCAGCATCCAACTAAGAAGATTTACAAGACAATTAATTGTATTCATAATATTTATTATTATTCATAGTTGGTGAAGGATCCGAGTCCCAGACCCAGGTACGTGAACCAGATGAGATGGTAGGAGCCAAGGTAGATATCCGACGATTCTTACAATTCCTTGCTGGACAACAGCTTAATCCGCCAAAGATCATTTGTAGTAAGACCTTTTGTATTTGGATTTTAAAGGATATTAAAAGTAACCAGGGCCCGATTTCATAGCACTGCTTACCGGTAAGCAAATATTTGCGCTAACCATAGAAGAAAAATTTGCTCAAGCATAAAACGTATTTCACAGGTTAGCAAGAAAATTCAGAGTGGCGCGTGCGTGCTCACCATGGATTTGTATTGTTGCGTCACTCATTTGCTAGCAATAACGGCCGGCAAGTTAGCGTGCCTGTCTCTATGCTTAACGGTTAGCAGCGCTATGAAATGAAAAACGTACAGTAAGCAAAAAATCAGCTGCTTAGCAGCTCTATGAAATTGGGCCGTTGTCATTATGTGTATTCATATTATATACTACTCAAAACAATTTAGGGAACACCGGAATAATCTCAGTTAAAGCAAGATTATTTATTTCAGATAAACACAATGTTTCACAGAATTGATGAGAAACAACTGCACAATGAAACAAATGATAAAGGATGCATGTAGTGATTACACATTTCATGACATGACTACTGAAAGAGAGAGGGGGTTGCAAATGAAAATCCCGGTTCATGGAACATTTCAAACCTATTTGATGTTAAAAATCCGGTGTTCCCTAAATTGTTTTGAGTAGTATATGTTCATGAAGAAGTGTACATGGAGTGTCATGGTCGAGCGGTTTAGTGCATCAGATTTGTGTTCTGATGGCTGAGTCGTCAGAATGTGGGTTCGAATCCCAACCGCGACCATGGTGCTTATGTCCTTGAGCAAGACACTTTACCATAATTGCTTCTCTCCACCCAGGGGTAAATGGGTACCTGTGAGGGCAGAGTTGGCTGTTGTGTTTGATTAGCCCTATATGCGCTGTAATGGCAGCAATTGAGCTGTATACTCCCCAGGGAGCTGAGATGGTTTCAGGAATGATTTATGAGCCTGATGAGCAGGGGTAATAATATAATGCGCCTTAAGCACCAGTTTGGTGGATACGTGTGCTATATAAGTCCACATTATTATTATTATTACATAGAAACCTGTCTGTCATAACAATGCAAAAAGGTTGTATCTTTAACAGTGCATACATTTACATAAATTAAGATTGAATGCAGTAATGTTAATCTCATACCATACGTTTTGTCTGTACATCCAGGGTCATTTGGAAGATACAAGGTCATTCCTCTACTTAAAATCTACATTTGCAACAAGATTATATCTATTTCTACAACCTTGCTGCATTGAAACAATCATTCTTTGAACCTTTTATCAAATACTTTATTTTTTCAAACATTTTCAGTCACAGTTGATTAAAAGTATTTTTTGTCAGAACTTTGAAGAGACCTTTCATTGCAGTTTTTACAGTATCCCACTGACCAATTGAACTGTACTTTTAAAAAGTTGAATTCTACAGATACTTCTTGG
Source organism: Zoroaster sp. YZ-2022 (assembly GCA_029582265.1). NCBI lineage: Eukaryota > Metazoa > Echinodermata > Asteroidea > Forcipulatida > Zoroasteridae > Zoroaster > Zoroaster sp. YZ-2022. The sequence continues at coordinate 6,309,494 of CM055827.1, read as the reverse complement.
TTCTCATAAAGCATGAATTAAAAATATTTATCAAAAGTGGAGAGGGGCTTTATTATTTGCATAGACCTATGAAAACCACTGCCCGATTGTGTGAACTTTAATTTGATGGCATTACATTTTAGCAATTTTTTGTCTCTCCATACATGCTCATTCCAAGAAAACATATTTTCTTTTCTCAGATATTGTACACAACCGACTCATCCACTTCTTTCTACTACAAGAGGATATCTCAATGCAGTATTCAATGCCAGTTGTCCAGCAGTGACTTCAGCCGATACATACAAACAGACAGAACAAGGATGCATTCGAAAATGTTGTTTCAAAAACTACATCTCCAGTTTGTTGGAACATATCGTCACCTGCTGTAGTTTTGATGCTCCATATTTAGACCACTGTTGTCTACTGATTTGCAAGTCAGACTCGTGTTCAGTGGCTGATGAGATCCTCAGAATTTGGGTATGAATACTGGTCAGGATCGTGGTACTTGTGTCCATGAGCAAGATACTTTACTAGACCACACTTCCTTCTCTCCACCTAGGAGTATACATAAAAATGGGTACCTACAAGGATCAGGATGGTTAATGTTTTTGATTAGCCCTGTAGCGCCATTTATTATGTGGGTTGGATTACTGGCTAGGATCGTGGTGCTTATGTCCTTGAGCAAGATACTTTACTAGACCACACTTCCTTCTCTCCACCTAGGAGTATACATAAAAATGGGTACCTACAAGGATCAGGATGGTTAATGTTTGTGATTAGCCCTGTAGCGCCATTTATTATGTGGGTTGGATTACTGGCTAGGATCGTGGTGCTTATGTCCTTGAGCAAGATACTTTACTAGACCACACTTCCTTCTCTCCACCTAGGAGTATACATAGAAATGGGTACCTACAAGGATCAGGACGGTTAATGTTTTTGATTAGCCCTGTAGCGCCATTTATTATCAGAATGTGTGTTGGATTACTGGCTAGGATCGTCGTGCTTATGTCCTTGAGCAAGATACTTTACTAGACCACACTTGCTTCTCTCCACCCAGGAGTATAAATGGTACTTGCAAGGGTTGAGTCGGTTAATGTGTTTGATTTAGCCCTGTAGCACCAATTATCAAAATGTGGGTTGGATTACCGGCCAGGATCGTGGTGCTTGTGTCCTTCAGCAAGATACTTTACTAAACCACACTTGCTTCTCTCCACCCAGGAGTATAAATGGGTACCTGTAAGAGTAGAGACAGTTAATGTGTTCAAATGATTAGCCCTGTAGGACCAATTATTATCAGACTAGCCAGGATAGTGGTGCTTATGTCCTTGAGCAAGAATTTTACTAAATAACACTTGCTTCTCTCTGACCAGGAATATAAATATATATGACACTGTCAAATTTCATCATCAGAGTTCAAGGACAAATGCTTTTCATCACTCACTTTTTATTAGGTTTCCTAGAATATGGGATAGTTTACCTGTAGATGTCAAGGAACAGATTATTGTTGGTTTTAAACCGTTCATAAATGCTTTAAGAAAGCATCTTCTAACTCCTGGAGTAAGTATTGTTTTGCCAAAATAGCGTCAAATTTATATGTTTAACACTGTCTTACAATTTTTTATATATACAGATTTATCTTCAATGTTTAATTTGGTTCTGCTGGCAGTACTTTAAGGAGATCCACTTGATTGTGATTCAGTTCGCATTTGGTAATCCTACAGGGTGTACTGTCAACTGGTTTTAATTTGTATTATTTTGTCTTGTGTAATCATTGTATCATTTGATCATATTTGTTTTTTTAATGTCTTTTTTGTACCCTGTGAAATAATAAATGAAATGAAATGAAAATGATTTATTAGCTCTGTGATTTGTGTACTCACTACTCACAAGGTGGTAAGATGGTTTCAGGAAAGATACACATATGCCCAATGAGTAATTAACAATGTAAAGCGCATTATAACAGTTATGACATGCACAATGTAAAATTTCTATGAAATTGTTTAAATCTTCAATATCCTGATTCATCATTGTTGAATTTTAAGCAGTCAAGAGAGGGGGTGCTTCATGCAACTGAGAAACAATCTGATGTTGAACTTTCATAGCGGAGGGCTCTTCTCACATCTATTTCATAGAGCTGCTTAGCAAAAAAATTGCTAAACAATATTTTTGCTCTGCAACTTGTCTTGGGTAGCAGCTAATTTTTGTTATGCAATGTACAATGGGTTTGGCTGGTTGACAAATTTGTGTTGCTTAGCAAAATTGTCTGCTTAGCAGTGGTGGGGGCAAACCTTGCTGGGGGTAAATTTACACACAAAAACTCAGTTCAGAAATACCAACAAGTATGTGAATTTACCAACAGACACTATTTTGCCAACAAATGGGGGGGTGGCTGCCCCTTCCCCTCCACCCTTTGGCTACGCCACTGCTGCTTTGTAGCTTTTTGAAAATGGTCCCTGAAGATCACAACCAGATCTTGATGCAGGGTGTTTCAAAGCATTAGATCCGCTGAAGTAAATGGAGTTCCTCTCTGATGCTGATCTTAAAGTAATCTTAAATGCTCATCACCATACCTTCAGAAAGACGTTTCTGAATCAATTCTGCAGGGCTTTGAAATTAATATTTTCTGTTGGTTTCATAGCATACAATAATGAACCAATCTTTTGGCGGACATTATTTATTGTAAAATAGTTTGCAGTCTTTTCAAACATTATGCAAAAAGGACAACATTTTGACATTTGTATTATTTTCACAGATTTCACCAAAATTAGCTGAAATCGAAATTGTGAAGATACCTGTCTAAATTATTTTGGAGAAATAAAGATATCATTTTAGATAAAGGAACATTCAATTTTTGTATCTTTCAACGTGATGTTTCATGTGTCATCAATACTGTTGACAGTGTTGTGAATTTCTGTTTTATCATACATTCGTTACATTTGGTTGAAAACATGTTTTGCCATTTAAACACCTTGTATTAAATTCTGTTTAATTTGCTTTAGAACTAAACCTATTCAAATTTATATTATTCTTCATTGTTTAATAAAACTATTTTTAGAACTTTACTTTGATTTTATGAGGAATATAGTTATTTTTTGAGTTTTCTACAAAATATATTCTAGTTTGTTTAGTTCTGAACAGATTTAATTTGTTTTTTGTTCGTAAGCATTTAAAATCTGAATTTCCCCATCCGAGGGAAATGATCAACAACTCCATTTAATTCCATTCTCCAGAGAAATAAACATGACATTTTATATGATATTTTCTAAAGGTTCCAGTGAGGCGATCTCATAGGTTGCTTTCCATGAATAACCCAGACGAGGTACACGCGCCTTTAAACCCTTTGGGATCGGTTACTGACCGATGGTGCTGCCGGCTAGGCGCGCGATGAAAGCCCACAAAATATCAAAAGTTTAATTTATTCCTCTAGATAATCTTATTTGTATAGCCATACACGGGATTGGCATTCACATTTCGTTACCTCGGAAGAGGATTATGGTTATTTTATTGGTTTCAACAAATAGTTTGTACCCACGTTGAATAATAAGTATATATTTTGCATATTTTAAAAATAAATCCACGCCGGCTCGTATTTCCATGTTTTTTTAATTTCATATTTTACTTCTCAACATTTATTTTCATATTTCATTATTAAGAATTGTTTTTACATAATACATGTATAAAGCTAACTTACATGTGTTATTTACATTTGGTTTGTTAGTACGTATTTATACTATTGTAAATTTTTGTTTTCGTTCTGACTTCTTTTTATTATTTTATTTTATTTCATCAGCGAATATTTATATAACCGTGCTTAATGAACTACCCTTAAAATCATCATCATCGCAAAGTATTCTCGTTTTAATTCTTAAAATTTAAAAAGAAACAAATCATGTGTATTTAAAGTAAACCGTTACACCTTCAATGTTTATAAATTATACATCTTCTATATACGTGTATTTAAATTATTCCTTTTACCTATTCTATTTAAGACCGGAGTCTACGGTTTCCCTGCATCAAAAAGCCGCTTTTGCTCTTCTGTTCAGAGCATAGAAATTGTCTTGAAATAATTTGCGATTTGATGAAAGGCTTGCTTGTTAAACACGACAGCTCATTGTTCAACTGGGCACGGTACCTTGATTTCCCTCAGCCCACTCATCGTCACAAAAATATCAAAGGTGACGCTCTTACAAATGTCAAATGGGCTCACTAAGACATCCTATGGGATTAGGTAGCAGCCAACATAATTTATAGGAAGTGGGATGTTTTTTTCTTTGTACTGTAGTTGTTTGCTAGAAATTACCCAAGCTTTAGTAGGATCATATTCTATTCGTCTAGTAAAAAACCGGATTTGTAGATTGTATACTTGGCTATAATAATTTGTTTGTTGTTGGCTTCGCAATCCCAACAAAATGCTACTGTTATGAAAGTTTACCTCACTGCTTTAGAAATAATTACGGAAATGACTGAAGCCACATTTGAGAAGTGTTGATGCTCAAAATCTCAATTCATTTTAGAGTTGAGATCACTTGAAAAATAAACAAAGAGATTTGAAATAATAATTTGTAAAAAATATATATATAGAAATTTGATGGCATATACATTTGATTGCCGATGTGAAAACAGATGGGCGCCAATATGGCAGGACAGGACGGTTTAGAAAAGTGGGTATTTTTCTGAGCAAAAGGATTTGGTAGAGTGGGCATGACTATGTTATCTTTAGCTGGTTTATTTTGATTAAGCCCGAGTGATGTATAATGCTTCATTGAGCATACACAGTATGTAAAACTTGCCGGTGTTATCCCATTTTGATCCCCGCATTTCCAATAGCGTGGGCTAAGGCAATGCACAATGGATGGGAATTTCCCCATAAAAATTGTATCCCAATTTCTACGAAAAGGCTCTAAACATGAACATTGGCATTTCAAGATAAAAACCGCTATTAGTACGCGAGAAGGATATTAATTTGCACGGTTCTGTGAATTGATTGCCCAATTCTGTTTTTTGCCAAATGCCCGTCCGTCAAATAGCATTAATTTATTCAAGAATAAACAAAATAATGCTTTTCATTTATTTGTTTGTTTGTGTGTTTGTTTGTTTGCTTGCTTGCTTGTTTGCTTGCTTGGTTTTTTATTTTTTAATTTTTTAAAATAATTAACAGCCAAAACAAAAAACGAATGATCAGTTAATAATTAAATCAGTATAAGATCAGTCAGGTTGTCAATAAATCAATCAAATCGTCTTCACATCTTCGAAAAATAAGGGCTTTTCCTTTTAAACAAAATGATGAGTTTTTTCCGGAGAGAGTGCGCGTGATCTTTCACACTTTTGGGGATGGAACTCAAGGTCGAAATACAACCCCATCAGGCGAAACACCGTTAGTGATACTAGTGTCACTTTGTAAAAGAAACCAGTGAATTTTCCCTGGTGTATAGTGCATGGTGGCAAGTCTTCTGTGTGGCTATTATTATGACACAAAGGAAACATTAATGGAAGTCTGCACTTTATCATGTATTATAATACAGTGACGTCACCCAGAAACCTGTCACACATGTAGTCCCTGGATATAATCACGAATGGTTTGTCTGCCGTGAGCAGAAACATGTCTGACGTCAAATACGTGTGAACATTTTCAAAGCTCTGCACAAAAACCATGACTGTATATGTATACGCGGCACAAAGAGTGTTGTTTTCTCTTCTTCAGGGGATTCGTTTGTTTGTTTTTTTGGTAAATTTCTGAGTTGTTTCAGTCCCTGGTTAATTGGTGATTTTATGCGATTCTAGCGATTTAGGGGCTCCAGCATGTGGTTTTACGTATAGAAATGAACTGGGAATGGAAAAGAATATAAACCCTGAACACCCCTCCCCTAACTGACCGTCCAAATGTGACCGGAGACTCCGGCAAACTACGACATAACAAAGTTGTAACTTTTTAGTAATGCCTATAGCTTGTACGGACAATCATTAACTGTTTTTTGTGACGAATCGCAATTCGAACCCCCCCCCCCCCCCCAACACTCACACAACCCACCCCCACATAGCGAAAACACATTTCATCAATTCGTTCCACACTTACCTGACTGCTGAGTTCGCTCATATGAAACATAAACATCAATTTAATAGTCATTAATGCAAATATGGGAGAAAATAAGTTCCCGGAACTGGCCACTTCGTGTTTTTTGTAATGTTTTATTTGTTTGTATCCCCCCACTTTTCCCTTGATCGACATAAGAGTAAGTTTGAAGCGTGGGTGCATGTATACGCCTACGCAAAGTTTTTTATTTTTATTAATCTTGGACAAATTTACATCAAAGAGCCGTATGAGTGCTGACCTTTCTGAGCGGTGAGCATAAGACTAATAGACTGGGTATAAATGGGTTCCCATTGAAATACAGTTAGACGGTCGATATATCATGTACGAGATGCCTTGTCCCGCTGACTTGTCAATATCTTATGAGTCAACATCATTAAAAAATCATGTTAGTTCTTCGTGGGTAAATTCTTTCGTGAGCAAAATACTCGGTGGCCTACTGTAAAGATGCGTCAAGTGTGGCGTTAGTTTTGGCTCATGTTGGTATTTTTATCACATTTAGGTACCGCATGACAAAAATATGTTAAAAGGGAAATTAAATTTGTTCATTGTTTAGGAAATATTTCAAAATAATTACAGTATGTTTATTAATTTGTATTTATATATTTTTGTATTTGTTATGGATTCATAGCATGAACGAGAAATTCCCGTCCTATTTATTAATTCGATATATTGCGAAATGTGTATTTATTTACGAACCACTTCTTAAAATGGTCGATTCTGTGCCTTAAACAAAATAGAATACTCGTTTAATAGTGATCGGAACGTAAATATAACCCTCTCACAGCTACAAGACTGCATACCGCAAGCGTTTCGTCCTGCGGAGACGGACGGGGGCAAGGCCGGGGATGCCAACCTCCAGGAAATCCCCGATAATCGGCAAGATGGTGGTTCGGAGTGAATGCAAAATGTTTTGGAATCACGAAGAGTGTTTTTTTTCCTAATAATAACAGATAACAGAAAATGTCGTCATCATTAATTACCAAATTCTGAAGGGGGGGGGGGGAGATCGTGACAAAACAGTTTCAGTTTCGATTATTATTATTACTTTTTGATAAAGGACGATATAATAATATAGTCATATGTGTATTGTTTGACATTTCAGGCCCCCCCCCCAATTTACCTTCTTCACATTTAAACAAATAAAAATAAACATAAATAAATAAGTAGAACTTGTAGCTTTGCATGGTGAGGAGGATAAGTAAGAGTAATTGCGGTGACACCATGTGAAATGCTCAATTGAGTAGTAATTAGTTCTGAAAAGAACTGGAGGTACAACTCGACGTTTCGATCAGTATGCTCTGATAGTCCTCAGGAGAAAATAAATAACATTATATACCAGATGGATGTTTATGTAAGAATAATTTATATTGCAGACTAATAAATATAGAATTAGCTTTTGCAAACTGCTTACCATCCTAAAGAACCTGCAGTATATATGCAAAATGGTCATTGGTCTCAAACCTAGCAGGTTCTTTCTCAAAGGCAAAAAGGGACAGAACACAAACGACATACATACATAAACACAAGAGTGAGCAGATGTTAGTCAGGTGTGAAATGAAGACAAAAGAAGAAGTAAATAGAGAATTAGCTTCTTTGGCCAGCCGAAGATTCACAAACCTCATGTTCCTCTCCGCCCCATCGTCGCCTCCAGAGGTTCACCTACGTACAACACATCCCGTCATCTAGCTAAGATCCTCCGACCCTTGGTGGGTCTCACTCAACACCATGTGTCCAACTCCGGTCAGTTCGTTGAGATCACCCGGGGCCTCACCCTTCAACCCAGCGACATCTTGGTTAGTTTTGATGTTGTCTCCCTATTCACCAATGTCCCAACTACAGAGACATGCCTCCTGGTGAAGGACAGACTCGTACAAGATCTTTCCCTTGATGATCGCACATCACTCACCCCTGACCAAATTCATGATTTGCTACTAACATGTGTCTCTTCAAGTTGTTTTCAGTTTCAGGGCAAGTTCTACGAGCAGACAGCTGGGACCTCCATGGGATCTCCTTTATCCCCGGTCCTTGCTGATATTTTCATGGAAGAGTTTGAAAACTCTTCCCTCAACACCTCCAACCGAAGCTGTGGCTCCGATACGTGGACGACACCTTTGTGGTTTGGCCACATGGCAGAGACACACTCCAGGATTTTCTACAACATCTCAACCAGCAACACCCAAGCATCAAGTTCACCATGGAAACAGAAGAAGACGGCAAGATCGCGTTCCTTGATGTTGGCATTTCCAGAAACCCAGACGGCTCCCTACACCACAACGTCTACAGAAAGCCCACGCACACAGATCGGTACCTGAACCAGCGCTCCTTCCATCACCCAAGCATCAAGTCATCGGTCAACCGTACACTCGTACAACGTGCCTACAACATTTGTGACAAGGACAGCCTTCCCAAGGAACTACAGCACATCCGAACCACCCTCAAACGCAACGGTTACAATCCCAGCAAGATCAGCACAGCAAAGCCGGTTCCAAACCCCGAAAGCAAGGTAAGTAATCTAACCCTCTCTGCTTGTCTCCCCTATCTAGGTTCGACGTCTCACAAACTACAGCGCATTCTCCAACGAGCAGGCATCGATGTGTTCCACTCAGCCCCCAGCAAACTCCAAGGACTTCTACACACCCACAAGGACAAACCGGACCCAAACAACAGAGCGGGAATCTACCGGATCCCCTGTGAGTGCGGTAAGGTGTACATCGGCGAAACAGGACGCAACCTCCCCATCAGATTGAAAGAACACCGAGTACACGGCCGCAGAGGAGATTTCGAGAAGTCCGCCACAGGACATCGGTTTCTACATCAGCGACATTTGGCGACCACTACTCCGGACTGAAGGATCCAAAGTCCATAACCCACCCCAGACTGAGGGATCCCCTATATCCTAAGTCAACCACCCTCCTTCCCCTGTGCTTGTTAACAACTGATTCAGTTCAGTGAGCACACACTCCTCTCCCCCAACCCCTAGGATCCTAGTCTCTACAGTTCCCGCCTGCGCGCCTCAACGAACTAATTCTCCAGCATCCATTCATGGGATGATCCTCCAGCAGCCTACTTAAGCAGCAACATTTTCCAGAGTCCGGCATTCTCCTGAGGACGATCAGAGCATACTGATCGAAACGTCGAGTTGTACCCCCAGTTCTTTTCAGAACTAATTACTACTCAATTGAGATTCCACATGGTGTCACCGCAATTATTCTTACTTATAAGTAAGACTAATTGCGGTGACACCATGTGGAATCTCAATTGAGTAGTAATTAGTTCTGAAAAGAACTTACTTATCATCCTCACCATGCAAAGCTACAAGTTTTACCTAGAGAATTAGCTGTTGCAAACTGCTTACCAACCTAGAGCATGGAGGAAGGAAAACAGAATGTTTCCTTCCTCCATGCCTAGAGTATAAATGCAAAATAATGGTTATTGGCCTTACGTTTCAAACCTAGCAGGTTCTTTCTCAAAGGCAAAAAGGGACGGAACACAAACGACATACATACATGTACATAAACGCAAGAGTGAGCAGAAGTTAGTCAGGTGTGAAATGAAGACAAAAGCTAGAAGAAGATACAAAAAGCACAGACATGTACTGGCCCTGGGACCGGACAAAAGAGGGATTACACATGAATAAGATAGAGGCACCAGGAGTTTTATTGCAGACTGTACAATTAAGGGGACAATATCATCACATGGAATCGGAGTGCCAGTTGTAGGTTAACTGAAAATAATACCCACATGATAAGGTTGTATTACTATTGCTGATGCATAAATGAGCCAGTAATTTTCGGTCAATGTGTTCATCTTTAACTGGGACACTGATTATATGCAGGGCCGGATCTACCATATGGGCACTTTGGGCACGTGCCCAGGGGCCCCTGGGCATCAGGGGGCCCTCCATGGTGGTCGAAAAAAAAAATTGAAAAAAAAAATTTGAAAAAAAAAATTTTCCAAAATTTTTTTTTCCCAAAAATGTTTTTATCTAATTTATTTTATTTATCTAATAGATAAAAAAAAGTTATCTAATCCGAATCCGTCCACCCCCCCCCCCGAAATAAATTAGTCAAAATGAGTGTTTTATTGTTGGTGAGAATGCTGCTGGAAAGTGCCGATTGTTTTCAAATAATTGTAGTGGAGTAAAAGTACAATATTTGCCTCTGATATGTAGTGGAGTAGAAGTAAAAGTATTGGAAATTGGAAATACTCAAGTAAAGTACAAATACCTCAAAATTGTACTTAAGTACAGTACTTGAGTACATGTACTTAGTTACTTTCCACCACTGAATAATAGTGAATGAAAATTAATAAATCCTTTGAAATAGTAGCCTTGTGTTGTTATTTTGCCTTTATTGATTAAATCAACTTTATTTCATGAAAGTCAAGTCAACTGATTGAAACTCATTTTCTAATGAATGCCAGCTTAGCATGTAGGCCTTTGTGCGTCTGTCTGACAGACTACAATGACTGTATAGTTGAGGACTTATTTGTCAGTTGGACAAATAAGGTATCTAAATATTGACAATCACCAAATTGTGAATATTTAGAGGAAAATGAAAAAAAAAACTCTTGGAGTTTCAGGTGCCCAGGGGCCCTCAGAGGTGTTAATCCTGCCCTGATTATATGCCCTGTGGAAAGTCTGCTCTGATTGTGAGGATACTGTCCCTTTAAATGTGTTCATAAACTAACCACATTCGCCAGTCGAACGAGCATTGCAGTTTCATTGTAGGCTTATAGGCCCATTTGAAGAAGAAAGTGTTCATTTAAAAGGAGATCATATAACTTCTTTATATAAGATATACAAGATTTGGAACATGTTAGTGTTATTCGGCCAACACTTACCGCCCCTTATCCTGCGCAGTTTTTTTAATTTATTTATTCGAACCTACACCTTAATATCGGTGGCACACAATGATGGTGCGTTCAAAAGAACAGAACAATGGTATAAAATTAACAACACTAAACAGTACAATGGAATAAAATTAAGCAACGAACATCAATAACGAAATAAATAAATAAATAAAATCAACAAAAAATAAAACAAAAAAGCAAACATTACGTGTACGCAATAACTAAAAACTAAAAACTAAAACGCTGATAACTAAAACATAAAATCAGCAATAAAATAAATCAAAAGAATTAGAGCAAAAGAAAACCAAAGTACATGCATACAGTAATACAGTTCTAAGCTAAGTAATATGCGACGCACTGAGCCACCTCGAACAATTTGCTGCTTTGAATGAATACTATAAAGACGCGTTTTATCTACCTTTGATAAACATGTAGAATAGTGAAGGGTGATCCCGGGTTTTTGAAAGGGGGGGGGGGGGAATGATCCAGATGTTTTTTGTTGTCGAGAAAACAAAAAACGAATGTTTTAATTGCAATGATAAAACATATTGTGCAAGTCACCCAATATAAACTCCAAGGTAGAATACAGTTATCATTGGTGTTATTTTAACATGTTAACACTTCATTTTCTGCAGGGTATGGTCTCGGGTCAGGAAGCATTTTAGTCAGGCAAAGGGGGGATGAACCCTCTAAATCCGCCCCTGCAATGTCCACTTGGAGGACGAAACATATTATTTATCCTTTTTTGAAGAAAGATGTGTATTATTTATTTATATACATGCAAATGTACTCTAGCAATGTGGAACAAATAAATAAATTTAATGCGGGTCAGTCTGTTGTTTTAAATTATGTAAGTACATTGTACACCTGCTGGGCTAAATCCCGATTTACACATTATTACCAAGGGCCAGAGTGGCATTAAATTAATGCTGCTTCTTTGTTTCCCGTAGTGGATTTAGGGAAAGTCCCTTGGTCGATGTAGCCGTGTGAAAAGCAATGATTACCAAAATGTACAACAAACGTTTTTTGTTTACACCCTAATCGGCAACTAACACGCAACAAACCGGAAATAAACAAACCCGTTTAAGAGCTTCGATGACGTCATCATGTGGCCTGAGTTCAGTCTGGATGACGTCATTAGATTGGATTAGTTCGCGTTTGGTCTGTTGGTTCGCGGCATTTTCATGTGTGAAGTTAAGAGATCTGAGGGGAACCACTGAAAATTGTATGCATGGCGCATATAGCGCATGTAGTAGTGTGGATATATTTCGTGCAGCGTAAATTTTAATTGGGGAAAAAAAGGCTGGCTGAGGCAGTATAGTTGATCCTACACACCACTATTGGTGAGAAACGTGGATGTTTTTTTTTTGCCTTTTCGCCAAACCATAAATTGCTGCTGATGTTCTCCAACGAAACCACAGTCTACACAATGCACGGACGTCTGTCCAGTTTTGTCGAATTCTAAAAATGGACATTTGGTAGCCTAAAGTGGTAAGTAACGTCAGTGTGTTCATGGAGTGTTACGTTAGGCCTAGACTAGTGAAGTTAACCAAAAAATAATGCATTGCATTCACTATTCGGTGTTCTCGCTCAGACATATATGATGAGTGACACTGACCATGGAGGAAGGTTCCTTCCTCCATGCTCTGACAATGTCTGATCATGGGGAGGTCACCGACATGGTCTTTTGCGTCTATGATCGATCTAACTCCTCTAATGACCAATGCCTGGCAATGCTCTGTGACTTATAACCATGGTCTGACAATGACATAACAACACTACAGTCATAAGGTTTATCGCAAATAGTGCTGAAACAACTGCCACAAAGCATACTCGGATACAATTTGGGGCATCTGTTTGGTGTGGCTTGTGTGACGATTCCATGTGGCCGCTATTTGCGATAAACCTTATGTCCAAACATGTATCTGAACATCTATTGTTAATATGTTATTGGAAAGAATAATTTTAATAACGTTATAGTGTACCAATTGATTTTAACAGATAACGAAATGAATAACATCTCACAGGATGTGGGTCATTCCATCAGGTTAGGTCAAGCTTTGTGATAGGTGTCCCTTGTTACGTAGGTAAATGTGCCATTTATTATCATTTATGACTACTAATTAACATTATTGTAACTTCCTATTCAGGGCACAGAGATTTGATTTCATTCTAATTTGAAGAACAATTGAGAATAAGGATAATGAATGGTACATCTACCTACGTAACAAGGACACCATGTCACAAAGCTTTCCCCAACCTGGTGGAATAACTCTCATCCACAAATGCATTGATCAAGATGTCCCTAATGTTTTCAAACCTCACTTGACCAAATTATCTTCTCCTTACTTTTTCCTCTATCATGTTTTCAAGAAAATAACACTTTCTTCTCAATGTATTTGTATATGCATGTATATTGAATGCCAGTGATGTTGCCACCTGGCAAATTTGACAAACACTGTCAAACCTTACGTGTAGTAAGTACATTTACAGGTCAAATTGAGTCAACCGTTTTTGACTGGTAAAAAGGCAAAAATGGAGGAACGATATTTGTCTTCGCTGCTGTTTCTTCAACATGGCAAATGACAGATTTTAAGCTCATTTGGTTGAATCAAACCAGTACGAACAGCTGTAGTCACAGCTGTTACTTAAAGGGCCAATATCATAACAATCAGAGCAGACTTCCAACAGGGCATGGAATCAGTGACCTAGTTTAAGATGAACACAGCGACTGAAAATTACTGGCTCATTTATGCAGCAGCAACGGTAATATGCCCTTATCATGTGGGGTATTATTTTCAGTCACTGAGTTAAAACCCTCCTACACATGGAGGCCACTCTGATCACAAAATTCTGTTCTTGAGCAACCTTCAGTACATACATGTACAAGCCTGCTGTCCTTTCCAAGTAATCTTACAAAATCAACTGTGTGCCACCCAAGGCCACTGTAAATGTTTGAACATATTAGTATGGCCTGCAATGCATCAATGGGAGACCACCTTACCCTGCAATCTCAGTGGTGTGACAGTGCACAGAAGGGTAACCATATAGGAGGCCACTGGCAACAGCTAATGGCTTGGAGTGGCCTGAATGGGTTGTTTCAAAAATTGCACTGATTGTAGGAGTGTTAATTAATCTAAAACTAGCACTTCATTTCCATGCCCTGTTGATTGTGATCGATATTGTCCCTTTAAATGTATATTTGCTGGCTTTTGCAGACCCAAATGGAATCAATTTGTATTTCTATGAGAAAATGGTTAATACTATGAAGATGGTACATGTTTGTGTAGTTTGTGCTCATTGCAGCGCATTGTACTGGTGTTGACTTCTAAAGGATATTTGCATGGTACATGTAGTTCGGTACATTTTAGAACAATTGGTCAATTGTTTGTCCTCTATCTGTGTCTAGAAACAATGTGGCAGATTAACCTCTGCAGGAAACTACATGTACCTGATGATTAAAAGGCTAATTTTCCAGGGAAAAAAATCACTTCATGAGAACACATTTCCTGTGGACTGACATACATGTACACACTGTAACATCATGGATTGATGACTTGGCTTCAGGACCACTCTATGGGGGCGGGTTCTGAATTTTTCACATACCACTATTTTTAAATAGTGGTATGTTTTCCAAATAACATGTATTCTGTTGGTAATTTTTTTTCCATTTTTTTTCATTTTTTTTCCATTTTTTTTTCATTTTTTAAATCTTTTTTTTTTATACAAATCTCCCTTTGCCTCAATTTTTTCTTGAAAAAAAAGAGAAGTAGCCACCAAGGAAAGAAATTTGTTGCCTGTATTGTGTCCAAACTTCTAGTTTCTTATTTGTGGGGATGTGGAGAGTCTGTAAGTCCTTCAAAATTAAACATCCAAGAGGTTCAGGGGGCTTTGTCCTCTAGACCAAAGGGAGACCCAGGCCCGCTACCCATTTTTCAGGATTTTTTACTTGTGTCAAATTATACCCCTGGTTAATGCGAATGTGAATATGATTCACTGAATATCATGCAGACCAATGTGCTAAACCTGTGTATCAAAGATCAGAAATTCTTCCTTTTTAAATCTGACCTGGCTATGTGAGTTTGATCAAGACGCTCTTTGGTTGAACCACTCAATTCTAAATATAGATAAACTGTCTTTGTTACAGATTGTAGTCATGGAAATTGATGTACAAACTACATAATACCTCTGTGTGTACATATTAACTCATGGATCTTTCATCATTGTGCTTTGATATTGTTAAACTAATTAATGTTAATGTTTTGGTTAAATGATTGAGTAAGGATCACAAGAAGAAAAATAAAAATAAGCGATTTTATTTCATTCAAATATTTTAGGCGTGCGCACATGTTAAAAAGTAATTACACAATGCAAACTGAAGAGATCTTCTATTCTAGTTAATCAGGTTGAATAGTCAAATACATATTTCATCAAGGTTATACCTGTGTGTGTATTTCTAGCATAAGTACTGACCAGCTCACAAATGGTTCCACTAATTGAAAAATATTATCAACGGTTTGCCTTTCCCCCCTCGTTTGGAGTGGACTAGGCCCCATATTTATGAGTATGAATGTCCTGGGTTTCATTCCATATTGCACACCCTTGCTCGTTGGTTAGGAATTTACATTATTATAGGAGGTATGCCTGGTATGGGGAGAAATTGTATAATGAGATGAAGTAATGCTGTGTGTATGTGTAGTGAAATCGTACGACTGCAGTGTACAGCTGTATACTGTGGCGATTGACAGAATATTTTATGTGATTTTCAACACAACGAGATGTTTTTTAAAACACTTAAAAATAACAAAGTCAAGCAGGATTTAAGTCATCCAATACTCGTTTATTGATAACAATGGAAAGAAATGTCCATCTTACACGTACTTTATTGAAATAATGTTATATATTGTGGTCCAATAATTATTTGTGATAAATTATTGTTATTAATGTTCTTCTTGAGAGGTCTCTTTAGGTTATCATGTGTTAAGAAGTACATGTAACATAAGTAAACAATTATTTGGAATTCCTTGTCTGGTGCATGTTTCCCTTCATTTTACGATCTATTCTGTTTCAAGAGGAATGTCAATTCCCACCTTCAGCTCCTCTGAGTCTATTTACTTTTTTATTTTTTCTTCTATCATAGACCTGTACCTTGAGTGGCTTTTATCCTTGCTAAAAAAAACCAAATAAAATAAAACATTAAATGATTTCAAAAACAAAATAAAACGGTGAAATATAAAGTGAAGTAGTGAGTATAGTTTGAAGAAAGAATAGGCTGAGCTATAATTTATTTAAATCAATTAGACAAACATCACAGACATTACAAATTGACTATTGATTTCAAATTTGCACATAGATGGGACGAGAACGAGCAAATAAAGATCAATCGGGCAACAGTCTTTTCGATATATGCTGCGTCAAATGCTCATTCTATGCAGTCGTATGCTTCTTGGACCAATACTGTGCATGTGATTTTATGAAACACCGGTGTATCGCTTATAAGTAGGACGTAAAGCGATGTGCATGTGTGCAAGCACGGTTGGTATACCAAACTCCCACATGATTGCTAATGATACCTACATGTACATCATGTAGAATGCACTTCCGTGACATGGACATTTGTGTACATTGTTCATACTGTACATGTACACTGTTTGTCTATAAGTTTGTCTATAACTTAGAGTCTTCTACCTCTGGTTCCCTACATTTTGTTGAGCCCAGAACTCATTTTTCTACTTTTGCTGATAGGGCATTCTCCGTCTATGGCCCCAAAATCTGGAATAAGCTTCCTGCATTTATCAGAGATGTCAGTTCAATCAACACCTTCAAGACACTTCTTAAAGCTCGCCTGTTTCAGGAGACTTACTAACAATCTTCATTCTGTGCCTTAGCGCCTTAGAGCAAACTTTTGATTTTGGTGCTATACAAATGACTTTTGATTGATTGATTGATTGATTGATTGATTGATTGATTGATTGATTGAAGATCTTATTATGACATAAATTCAGTTGGAAAATAATGTAATTAATTTTACTCAAATGATAGCACTTAATATCATTTGGTAATCATCAAAACCAAGTAAGTTAACACTGATACTCCTACAAGGGTCAGTCAAAATGTTGATATACTTGCCAAGGTATATCCAGTGATACAAGTCAAATACTGTCAAACCTAATCTGTAATAAGTACATTTACAGGTCAAAATGAGTTGACTGATTTTGACCTCTATCGCTACTTCCCACTTAAGTACAGCTATAGTAAGAGTGTTAACCCTCCTACTTCTGGTACCTTTTTCATACAAGTTGATGCACCATTTGAAACCATTTGCTTTTGTGGTTTTGAATGGTGAAATAACTGTACAGTATTGATTCCCCCAAATGGTTTTGAATGGTAGGTCAGCTAATACAAAACCTTGTTTGGATACTTCTAAGTGGTGAACCAATGGACCCTCTATGCATTTGAATGGATTTGAATGGTTGTAAAGCTTGCTACCAACAGTGTTCAAATGGTATCACCATGTGTGTACAAAACCAATGGGCATTTTTGAAAGTGGACATTTTGAATGGTTTCAAATGGTCTATCAGTAGGAGGGTTAAACAATTGATTTGATTTTTTGCCCTCTGTGGATTCAAACCCTTGACTTCCTGCTTACCAGTGCAGACGCCTTACCTTTAACCACACATTGTAGACCACTTTTATGTACATCGTATCATACAAATAATGTCAGTAAATGTGTTCAGTGATTATTTCAAAATCCCCCCCCCCCCGAGGCTATGTAAACACCAGTTTAATAATCTGATCAACTTTATTGGATTGCCAGGCACTGTAACTGGCTGTACTGAATTGTAATTTTTCAAATCTTCTGCATAAATTTGAAAATACAAAATAAAGTAAAAAGTAAAAATATTCAAGTAAGACTTATAGAATAATATTGTTCATTCAGATTTGGATGTTCTTAAAAAAAAGATTTTTATGATAATTGTAGATTTTGTTAATAAATAGATCTTATTTTTTCAATTTAATTGTACCATTAACCCTCCTATGCCCAGGCTGAAATTTGGCCCAGTCAGCACGGCACTCACAGACAGTCACTTGAGTATTTTTTGGGTGCATTGCCAATTGGTGGGTCAAACCACAGAGTCACACACAGCTGTGTATGAATGCACTGCACAAAGTCAATGGGTTGGGAGTTACATACAAATTTTGAGCATCTTTGGGTTTAATTGACCTCCTATCACACAGCCACATGTGCTTGCATGTATTTGAGTGCATTGCACAAAGTCAATGGGTTAAGAGAGACATACAAATTTTGAGTGTCTTTGAGTGTTAAACCTATAGGAGGGTTAAAAACCCTAACTCCCTAGGCCCATTTGCTTACACATAACCTGAATCCTTCCTAACTCCCTAGGCCCATTTGCTTACACATAACCTGAATCCTTTCTAACTCCTTAGGCCCATTTGCTTACACATAACCTGAATCCTTCCTAACTCCCTAGGCCCATTTGCTTACACATAACCTGAATCCTTCCTAACTCCCTAGGCCCATTTGCTTACACATAACCTGAATCCTTCCTAACTCCCTGGGCCCATTTGCTTACACATAACCTGAATCCTTCCTAACTCCCTAGGCCCATTTGCTTACACATAACCTGAATCCTTCCTAACTCCCTAGGCCCATTTGCTTACACATAACCTGAATCCTTCCTAACTCCCTAGGCCCATTTGCTTACACATAACCTGAATCCTTCCTAACTCCCTAGGCCCATTTGCTTACACATAACCTGAATCCTTCCTACATGTAACTCCCTAGGCCCATTTGCTTACACATAACCTGAATCCTTTCTAACTCCTTAGGCCCATTTGCTTACACATAACCTGAATCCTTCCCAACTCCCTAGGCCTATTTGCTTACACATAACCTGAATCCTTCCTAACTCCCTAGGCCCATTTGCTTACACATAACCTGAATCCTTCCTAACTCCCTAGGCCTATTTGCTTACACATAACCTGAATCCTTCCTAACTCCTTAGGCCCATTTGCTTACACATAACCTGAATCCTTCCTAACTCCTTAGGCCCATTTGCTTACACATAACCTGAATCCTTCCTAACTCCTTAGGCCCATTTGCTTACACATAACCTGAATCCTCCAAAATCCTTCAGTAGTAAAGCAAGCACATGACATGTATGCACACATGTGTTTCTAATCTGTGATACATGTACATGGCCAGGGACCCTCCCTGCATGCATGGAGCAATAAACAGTGTCCACTGACACAAGCACTGACCTTGCAATCACTACAACAAACATGGATGTACATGTACCATGGAAAGGCAAGTATGCCTAATAACCTCAATCCTCCAAAATCCTTCACTTTAGCAAAGAGCATGTAGCATGTAACCTCAATCCTTCAAAATCCTTCACTTTAGCTAAGAGGTTTTTGGAGGATTTGGGAAGGTTAGGGTTAATTGTACCATTAAATTTACTGGATGAATATGATGCAAGATGTGAAGGTGTATATGTATTATATATGTATTTATGTGATATTTATAATAATAAACATTCATATTTTATAATGCGCCGGTATCTGTCAGAAGTGTCGCTGGTTATGCAGTGCATACCAATAAGATCAGCTAAACCAAATATACATGTACATGTACGTACATGTATATAAATGCACCTTGCTACATGTACGTGCATAAACAGCAAAGAAGAAATAAAAAATAATATTCATAATAATATAAGAGAAACATTATTTTGTGTTCCGTAGTTTGCACAAACCAGTACAGTTTATCTCTACACACGATTAGCTCATTATGATATTTGTTAGGTTATATTAATGTCTGTATACATACGCGGCCCCATAATTCATGTCCAACCCTTGAAAGCGCAAACATACGATTCAGACCGAGTCTAGTTCAACATGAGGTCACCAAGCACAGCTTTTCTTTCTGTCATGTAATTGTAATCCTGGGGGGGGGGGGTCAGAATGATAGGTCAGGATGACATGTGCGGCCAAGTGTGAAATGAACTTGGCTACATCTCCTTGAATGAAACCTACATACATGCACTAGATTATGTTGATTTCTATCAGCAGGTGTCTGCTTATGTGTATCTCCGTCCATACGGAGGCATAATCAGTTTTGTCTACATTACCAAAGTTTTACCTTCCCTTTACGCCATTTCGTTTTTTTAATCAATTGGATTACGGACCCGCCGCCAAAAATATCACATTTTGGAAACATTTTATTTTTTAAATTACTGTCTGAAAATTCCCGAAGGTAGAAAATATTTTTTAAAAAAACAGCAGCTCTATTTTAACTTTCCGAGCATGCAGAGCATACAGTATATTTGCACATATATACATGTTGCATCTACCTTGCTGCGCAGCACCGTTAACTTGCTTCCCAGACCGCCTTACCTGCAAATTTTCATGCGTTAACAAAAACAAAAAAAATCAGGTTTGACATTGTTCATCGGTGCCATAAGTCCGTGAACAGAATGTGAAAAAAAAAAATAGACGATTCAGGGCGCTCCTAATTGGAGAGCGCCCTCAATCAGTGGTGGTTTATTTTCCCTTGTTACCTGACCAACTTCGGGAGAAAAAAAATTGTAATCCAAGTAATTTTTTTTTTAAATGGCATTAACCCTCCTATGCCCAGGCTGAAATTTGGCCCAGTCAGCACGGCACCCACACTCACTTGAGTATTTTTGGTTGCATTGCCAATAGGTCAAACCACAGAGTCACACAGAGCTGTGTATGTACTTGATTTTGGTTTGACCTCGAGTGCACTGCACAAAGTCAATGGGTTGGGAGTTACATACAAATTTTGAGTGTCTTTGGGTTTGACCTCCTGTCACAGCCACATGTGCTTGCATGTATTTGAGTGCACTGCACAAAGTCAATGGGTTAAGAGAGACATACAAATTTTGAGTATCTTTGAGTGTTAAACCTATAGGAGGGTTAACAAACATTTGGTATAAAAAAGATTTTATGCTACATATAGTAGATTTTGTATTAAATATAATTAATTGTTTAACGGTGTAAGATTTGTAATTCAAAAATAACCAAATGGTAAAATATTAACCCTCCTACACATGGAGGCCACTCCGATCCACAAAATTCTGCTCTTGAGCAACCTTCAGTACATACATGTACAAGCCTGCTGTCCTTTCCAAGTAATCTTACAAAATCAACTGTGTGTCACCCAAGGCCACTGTAAATGTTTGAACATATTAGTATGGCCTGCAATGTATCAATGGGAGACCACTTTACCCTGCAATCTCAGTGGTGTGACAGTGCACAGAAGGGTAACCATAGGAGGCCACTGGCAACAGCTAATGGCTGGGAGTGGCCTGAATGGGTTGTTTCAAAAATTGCACTGATTGTAGGAGGGTTTTAATGTAAAATTTACTTATTATAAAGTTTATTATCAAGTTAAGCATACTCTTTCCTAAATTCAATACAGCAAATCTGAATGTGTCATTCATAGGCCCTTACCCATTAACTATTCATAGGTCCTCATTATTGTCTAAGGACACAACTTAAAAAGCAGAAACTTCCACGAGTTGATTGTATGCATATGTCTTGATTCAAATAGAGTAAGCACACTTCTAGAAGCAGTTTTGCCCAATGTTTGTACCTTTCCTTACAAAAACCCCAGAATGATCATAAAGGCAATTCCATGGTTACTCACGTTACACTTTTCAGGTATTGGGCTCACTCTTAATGCCATAATTTCCTTACTTATATGACATAAAACACAATAAAGGGGGCCACTTTCCTACCGTCACGTTAGCAGTTTTTCTAATGGTTGTAATTTTTTTTTTAAATATCTGAAACCACCCAAAAAGAATTTCAACATTTGAATAGACATGCATGCTTATCCTAAAGATAATTTGAGTTGATTATTACTTTTATTTTTTTAATTACCCTAAAATTTCCATCAACAAATGGACGGAAAAGTGAGGTAACATTTTCCGTCCAATTTTTATGGAAATTTGAGGGTAAAAAAATAAATAAAAAAATAAAAAAATAAAATAAATCAACTCAAATTAGTTATAGTATAAGCCTGCATGTCCATTCACATGTTGAAACACTTTTTGGTCGGTTTCAGGTACTTAAAAATAAATAACAACCATTGGAAAAACTGCTAACGTGACGGATGCAAAGTGGCCCCCTTTATTGTGTTTTATGTCATATATTTCACTCATCAGTTTTTTTCACAGTAGTTGCATTATACACAGACCGTACTCGGCACCAAAAAAATTTAAGAAATTTTGTTATACGTACGCTGTATAAAGAGAAAAATACTGGTTACTTATGTTACATTTTTCGGACATGCATAATATGTCACCTTTTGTCTTAGCGTACATATATAAAAAATTTCTGTTGCATACATATACCGTAACAAATTTCTGAAATTCTTATTTTGTGTTGAGTAAGGTCTGGGTATAATGCAACTATGTACTGTGAAAAAACTAATGAGTGAAATATTATGGCATTGAGAGTGGGCCCAAAACCTTGTAACCATGCAATTGTCCGTAAGATTATGGAATAAAGGAAATTTGGCCTAATTTAGAGTTAAGTGATGTAGGCTTTAAGACAAAATTGCCATGCATTATATACATGTAGTACCGTAAATCTGTCCCAAGTGACTGGGCACCAGGCCTACCTTTGCCAGCGGAGCATACCGGTGAGGCAAAGGTGCCCGATGGGGCGAGAGAACACCCATCGCCAGCAGGGGGTACAGTTTGATAGAACATGAATAATTATGTCAACATAATTGTGTCTGGCAAAATGTGTCTGACTGTTTTGTGTTGTAAACTTGATAATTCTAGGGAAAAACTTGATAATTCTAGGGAAAGTTACTTGAGTTCTTTCTCGTGACACCATGTAATGGTCTCTGCTTGGAAGAAGTGATGGCTCTGAGAAGAACCGGTTAGAATGCATTCTACACTTTCTTCATTCTCCTGATGACGGCTAGAGCAGACAAGTCGAAAACATTGAGAACAAACCAACTGGCTCTTCTCAGAGCCATCACTTCTTCCAAGAAGAGATCATTACATGGTGTCACCTGAAAGAACTCAAGTATCTATCTCCACCATGCAAAGCCTCAAATCTTACATCTAGGGAAAGTGTTAGTCGCCAAGACAAAATTTTGTGTATCTGTCCGTCAACACTTTTTTAGAACATTTATTTGTAATTAGAGAATATCTACGTAAGTCCAAGAAAAAGCCTCCGGTTTCTGGTCATACAACCAGTGAAATACGTGATACATTTATACATGGTTATAATTTGAACCAGACCAAATTTCCCATACACAAAGTATGGTGGCTACATGGTAGCCCCACAAATTGGGCAAACGTTCATACCCCTATGTGAAAAAGTCATTTAAAACACAGCACGGCAGTAGGCTTGGGCGATGACATGATAATATCGAATATCGCGATATTTTTTTTTATTCGATTATGATATCGAGAACTTTTCAAATTATCGAGATATCGGCAAATCGCGATGGGAAAAAATATATCCCGAAGAAAAAATATATCGCAATTTAAAAAAATCATCGATCGTCAGTCTGGTCAGAAATTCCATGTAACAAACTTATGGAAGTCTTTTCATCTTTCGGAAGTGAGAAACAAAATCGAACTACTTCTGTGGTAAGCCAACTGTCAGATCACAAAGGAGCCGCCTGACAGAGCGTTGTTTAATAATCCACCGCCACTCAAAGAAATCTATTCAGATGGATTGAATGGGGTATTTGATCCAACAATGTGCAGACAATGTTTACATCTCACTGTCTAGCTAGCCATGGTGGCCTGTGACTCTGGCTGGCACACCACGATTGAGTACATTATATCATGCATATTTAAATATATATATGCAGAATATGGGCATTAAAAATCGACAACAAAATGACATTTGCAGTAATTGCAGGTGCTCTGTGCTCACATTAGTCATGAATTAAATCAAAGCATAAACTCGGTCACATTTTCCGAAGTGCAATTGACGTGTCACAATCACATGGTTTTATTCTCCACGGTACTATGCAGGAATAAACCTCGTCACGTGTTTATACTATGAACTCGTACTGATAATTTAATTGGGACGCACGATGCAGTAACCGTCCCACATAATTATTATGCAAACGGCGTGATTGCCCATCTCTCAGGTAGGCACCACTGATCTCTATTATACTGAGAGATCGGTATAATAGAGATCGGCGGTAAGCACTGGCAATTTATTGTGAAGCGCTTGTAGATGGGTACATCCCTGTTATTATCGGCTCTAAAGCAAAATAATCGCGATATTATCGAAAATCGCGATATATGTTTGACGATATGTCGTGGATGAAAAAAATCGATATCGCCCAAGCCTACACGGCAGGATTCCAATCGATCCAGCAATTTTGGCTGCAATTGGACATCGTTTCATAGCAAAAAAAAAGAAAAGAAAAGAATACTAAAAATGTGCATTAGAGACTTCATTTTTTTGCCAGCTATGCCAACCAGTGTTGTATTTTAATGCTGAATATGAATTAAAATAATACAATTCAGAAAGCTTTTAAAGCGGAATTTTCGAGAAGAAAAAAAATCAGTGTTAATGAAATCTGATTATAGCCTTTTGTGTCACAATGCATACCCAACCGCGCATCAAAATTGTGTTGTGCTTAACGTAAACAGCACACAGGAAATCCTGCTGATGAATATCTGCATGTGTCACTGTTCATCCTCTTAACCCTCCTATTGTTTGACCATTTGAAACCATTCAAAATTTCCACTTACCAAAATGCCCATTGGTTTTGTACACACATGGTGATACCATTTGAACAGTGTTGGTAGCAAGCTTTACTACCATTCAAATCCATTCAAATGCATAGAGGGTCCATTGATTCCCCACTTAGAAGTATCCAAACAAGGTTTTGTATTAGCTGTACTACCATTTGGAAAGATCCAAACAATGTTTTGTATTAGCTGACCTACCATTCAAAACCATTTGGGGGAATCAATACTGTACAGTTATTTCACCATTCAAAACCACAAAAGCGAATGGTTTCAAATGGTGCATCAACTTGTACGAAAAAGGTACCAAAAGTAGGAGGGTTAAAGAGCAATTGATGAGCGTATTTAATTTAACTGGTGTGAAGTACTGCAAAGTGAAACAATATGCACAATGCTGTTCGCCCCACATTAGAGAAGTGGTATTGGTGTGTGACCTTTTATCCTGCAAGCAGCCACCTTTTTATTTATTTATTTATTTATTTTTTTTTTTACAAAACTAATACAAATTATACCCAGGGAACAGTAGGCTTATGTATACATAACAGCAAAAGAAACGTCACCCCTAAAAATATTTATTATTTTCATTTTATAATTAATATAATTTGTTTAATGAAGAATATTATGAATATGGAGTGTAACAGGAACACAATGTGGCAAATTTGGTTGACCTCAAAATTCGTCATGCATGACGTCTGAGGACACAAGCTAAACACGTTCTCAGACTTATCAAAATTTAGGGGGTGACGTTTCTTTTGCTGTTATGTATATTATTTCATCGTAATATTTGTAAGATGGCACAAGTCAGGGGGTAAGTTTAGGTGATAACACGATAATATTGAATATCGCGATACCTTTTTTATTTGATTACGATATCAAGAACCTTTTCAAGTTATCGAGAAATTGGCAAATCGCGATTGAAAAATATATATATCGCGATTAAACAAAAAATCGCCATTGTGAGTCAAGTCAGAAATTCCATTGAAACAAAATTAGGACAGTTTTTTTTAGCTTTCGGAAATGAGAAACAAAACCGAACTACTTCAAAAGTACATGCACATAAATTTGTGATTTATTGTGATGCTTGTAGAGGGGTACATACACCCATGGTTATCGGCTCTAAAACAATCATGTGTGAATGGAAAAAATAATTGCGATACTATCTAAAATCGCGATATATGTTTGGCGATATATCGTGGATGAAAACAATCGATATCGCCCAAGCTTTAGTCAGGGGAATGTAAAATCCCTTTGGCCAGATGAAGTTCTTTTCATATATACTCAAGACTAACCTCCGGAAGGGTCAACCTAGGAGATCACACTCGAAAAGATCCATTTAGAATGCCACTCCCCTCCCACACAGCCGGAATGGAATAATCAAAGCGGGGGTTCTCAATTGACGAGCTTTGATTGACAATACATGTACAATCAGTTAATCGGTTAACAGTGATAGGCCATGGTCCAACAAAAACATTTATTCATTGTGGGCATAGGTAAAACTTGTAGCTTTGCATAGTGAGGAGGATAAGTAAGACTAATTGCGGTGACACCATGTGAAATTCTCAATTGAGTAGTAATTAGTTCTGAAAAGAACTGGATGTACAACTTGACGTTTCGATCAGTGTGTTGTGATCGTCCTCAGGCGGGAACTGTTGAGACTAGGATCCTAGGAGTTGGGGGAAGGAGTGTGTGCTCACTGAACCGAATCAGTTGTTGACAAGCATGGAATGTCGTGGCCGAGCGGTCTAGCTTACCGGACTCAAGTTCTGGTGTTAGCAGCAGAATGTGGGTTCGAATCCCGGCCGTGACACTTGTGTCCTTGAGCAAGACACTTAACCATAATTGCTTCTCTCCACCCAGGGGTTAAATGGGTACCTGTGAGGGCAGAGTTGGTTGATTAGCCCTATATGCGCTGTAATGGCAGCAATTGAGCTGTATACTCCACAGGGAGCTGAGATGGTTTCAGGAATGATTTATGAGCATTATGAACCTTATGAGCAGGGGTAATAATATAATGCGCCTTGAGCACCACTCAGTTGGTGGATACGTGCGCTATATAAGTCCATACATTATTATTATTATCAGTGTTGTAGGTCTCGAGACCGGTCTCGGTCTCGAGACCGGTCATGAGACCGGTTTTTCCTGGTCTCGGTTTTGGTCTCGGTCTCGGTCTCGATACCCTGTGGTCTCGGTCTTGGTCTCGGACCTCTCTGGTCTCGAAGATTTGACTGGTCTCGTGTCGAGACCAGCCTTTTTAACCACTTTGCAACACATGAAAATAATAGATTATTCGTTTTTGTTTTTATTTGGTTCCGTTGAAACGTAAAACGATTTCACATTTTGTTACCAAACTTGCAGTAGATGCCTACCTTCTTTCCCGCCCCCTGTGGTGCGATCGTCATCCAACCATCAACTCATGCCCCACGCTTTATTAGGGTTCGATAAACTTGGGATCGAGTTGTGAGTGACATGTACTTCCTGTTCGAAAGAACGCACGCTGTCGCCGCTGTATTAAGCATTCACATGTGGTCTCGTGTGTGTGTACCAGTACTTCCTGCACATACAGTTGTAAACTTTTTGCACGAGGTTTTGAATTGAAGTAATCAATATGTCAAGCAACTCATCGGTAATCAAGTTTGGTTTTAAAGACCACAAAAAATTCACCGACACAAAGGCAGGGAATAAGAAGCATTCAGCAGTGTGCAATTTCTGCACCAAAACAACTCGGATACATTGTAAGTGAATGATCTGCAACAAGTTTGGCATTCACCAGGCACTTGAGCCGGGCGCACAAAGCCAAGTAAGTAAGCCTACATTTATTTTGTAATTGTTGAAAATTGTTATTCAAATTTAATGAATAAGAGTCACCCACTTTTTTAAAGTAATAAATGCCACAACACGTTTTGTTCCTTCCTGGGTCGGGTTGTCATCAACTAATCTTTGTAAAGTCATGTTGTTTTCCCCTGCTGGATCCAATCTACATGGGGTGAACTTTACAAGTCAATCATCAGTCCACATTCATTGTGGTTTTAGACATGTCCTTGTGAAATAAAGTTTATTTGGTTTTAGGCTTCTTGCTAACATTGCCCTCCCATCTGTGAAGATTAAAAATTTGTTGTGCCAGTTCTTGTGATCTTCTTATTCTTAAGTTTTAATTAAAGTTATCATTTGCTATTGCTTTTTAAAAGGTATGAAGAGTACTTGCAGTCAGGGAAAAGTCTAAAAGAAACCAGCAAGCAACAGGGCATCACTGGATTCTTGATACCATGTGCAGGAACGTCTTCCGAAAGCCAGACTGTGCACAGAGATGTTGGGAATGCTGATGTTTTTTAAATGTAATGAAAGTGTTCGTTAAAATGGGCTACAAATGATAACAGATTTCTTTGTTTGTTAGATGGATGTAAACTTCCGATCAAAGAAATGGCAAAAGTTGTTGTTTTTCTTGTTTTCATGAGAATAAAAGTGTTCACAAAATCACACATAAAGTTTTGTTTGACTCTTTTATTATGTTATTAATTTATTTATGCAGGTCTCGGTCTCGGTCTTGGTCTCGGGCCTTCATGGTCTTGGTCTCGATGGGTTGGTCTCGGTCTCAGTCTCGGTCTCGGTCTCGGACCTTCCGGTCTCAGTCTCGGTCTCGGTCTCGGACTATCCGGTCTCGACTACAACACTGATTATTATTATTATTATGGGGAGAAGGAGGGTGGTTAACTTAGAATATAGGGGATCCCTCAGTGTGAGCGTGGCCACAAATGTAGCGGGCATGGAATTAGTGAAGCTCTTAAAGAATTAAAATAAATATAAATAAATCAGACAGGAGTAATATTAATAAAAAACATTTCACTACAACAACAATTTTCTTCAAACTTTACTGGGAAATATTGACCACTTTCTAATTTATTTATTTTTCATCGGAATCATTTACCCTCACAACAAACATGCGGTTTACTGAACCTTGTATTCTCGCCCAGTGAGGATGTTTTTTTGTTTTTGTTTTTTTTCCTGGCTGTTGCCATGGCAACCTAATGGGTAACAGAGGAAGCTTCAAGGACAATTAATGAGCAGTTTGGTTTCACACCCTCAGTGTGTGTGCATTGTGATTGGTAATGGGTCATTGTAGGAATAATGGTCCTATACCCAGAAAGGTTTATTATGTAGTCGTTGTCATGGCAACCAATTGGGTTACAGTTGACGTGACTAGGACACAATGAGGCATTCTTTTACGTGCATTGATCTAGTATATGAATGATACATCCTGCGTAATGTACACAGCCCAACCTTGAATACAAAAGGCCTCCAATGTAGAGGCTGCCACCATGGCAATCTATTGGGTAACAGCTTGAAGTATGGTAGATATACCTACTTCTAGGATATTCTATGAGCAGATATTGATTGCATATTCAACCTTCCTACTCATCCACACTCACACCCAGCAATAGCTTATGCAGAAGCCGTCGCCATGGCAATCAATTGGGTAACAGTTGGTATACATGTAAGTACCTAGATGATATTCAATGTGTAGATTGATGGCATTTTCTATAAGCACACATACATACTAAACCCCGGGGGGAAAATGAAGGGGTTGTTGCCATGGCAATCTATTGGGTTACAATGGATGTACCCAGCAGATTGATTATATTCAACCCTCCTACTCACACCCAGTGAGGGCTTATGTAGTGGCTGTTGCCATGGCAACCTATGGGTAATACATGTAGTCCCAGGCAGCTGGTATATATTTAATGAGAGTCTTAAAGTATCCGTAGACTGAGCTTGAGTGATATACTGGAACAATAAATGAATGGAAACTGTACCCGATTTCATTTCAAAATGCACCTGCGCAAAAGTGGGGGAAAAAAACTTACCTCTTTGTAGCTTCATGTATCAACCACTTTTAGACAGTTACATGTATGCACACACATGTTGGTAAGAGATTATATCAATCCTCATGTTATTTCAGACCCGAGATGATTTGTGGATGTGGGTCAAGTTTTTAGTCCCTGCTTGATCCTATGGGAGTGGGGTTTAAAAAAAAAATAATAATAATAATAATAATAATAATAATAGTATTGTGGGGTTTCACCTCCCACTTCTTTATCTTCTTTATCTTCTTTATCTTCTTTATCTTCTTTATCTTCTTTATCTTCTTCATCTTCTTCATCTTCTTCATCTTCTTCATCTTCTTCATCTTCTTCATCTTCTTCATCTTCTTCATCTTCTTCATCTTCTTCATCTTCTTCATCTTCTTCATCTTCTTCATCTTCTTCATCTTCTTCATCTTCTTCATCTTCTTCATCTTCATCTTCTTCATCTTCTTCATCTTCTTCATCTTCTTCATCTTCTTCATCTTCTTCATCTTCTTCATCTTCTTCATCTTCTTCATCTTCTTCATCTTCTTCATCTTCTTCATCTTCTTCATCTTCTTCATCTTCTTCTAGATCTTCTTTATCTTCTTTATCTTCTTTATCTTCTTTATCTTTATCTTCTTCATCTTCTTCATCTTCTTCATCTTCTTCATCTTCTTCTAGATCTTCTTCATCTTCTTCATCTTCTTCATCTTCTTCATCTTCATCATCTTCATCATCTTCATCATCTTCATCATCTTCATCATCTTCATCATCTTCATCATCTTCATCATCTTCATCATCTTCATCATCTTC
The DNA here is from genome assembly GCA_029582265.1 of Zoroaster sp. YZ-2022. Classification (NCBI taxonomy): domain Eukaryota; kingdom Metazoa; phylum Echinodermata; class Asteroidea; order Forcipulatida; family Zoroasteridae; genus Zoroaster; species Zoroaster sp. YZ-2022. The sequence continues at coordinate 6,279,138 of CM055827.1, read as the reverse complement.
ATCTTCTTCATCTTCATCTTCTTCATCTTCTTCATCTTCTTCATCTTCTTCATCTTCTTCATCTTCTTCATCTTCTTCATCTTCTTCATCTTCTTCATTTTCTTCATCTTCCAAGTCTTCCTGAGGAAGAACAGTGATAATCACTGATCAGTTTAAACAGGACAAAATAAGAAATAAACAATTTAAGAATTGTGTATTTTAATCAAGAAAACTGCTGAACATGAGAGTATTCACACACACACACACACACACACACACACCCTCACGCACATTGATTTGTGGGGTATTCCTTTGTTCGTTCTATTATCCCTTTTCCTTATAATTCTCCTGTGGGGTACAAGATTTTCTATAGTTACCTTGTGGGGTCCAATTGTTCTATTGTGTTTTGGACCCCACAACGAATGGTGTGTACGTTCACACACACGTGTGTAAACACCGGCATTCGGGGACTTCCTTTGTCAAATTCCTTTGTCCAAAAATACGGGGACGGATTGTTCTCCATTGTGATAGCAACCGGGGACCATTGTCCCTTTTGTTATACGTCCCCGGTTTGAATGCGCTCACACACACACACACTCTCACACATTCCCGCACGGGGCGTTGTGGGGACAAAATACAAAGGATTTTGGGGATTAAAAACGTTGTGGGGACACACAAAATGTCCCCACAGCTAAGTAATTCCGGATCCCTCTTTTGTTCTCTGTCCCCATAACGCGGCCAGTGCTCGAACACACACACACACACACACACACACACGTATGTATGTATGCCCTACTGAGAGTTGTGTGACATTAATGCACGTGTAGTTATACACAAATGCAACCCCTCATGCAAATCATTAATTAATAATATCAATCAAACTGGTTCTTTTTCCTGGCAATTTTAACCTTTGAATATGCGTAGGCCAAAGTAGTCTTCTTTTTTTTCTAGGAACACCCGCCTACATGTACTTACCATTACCATAAATTTTCAGAATTTTATGCTTTGAAATCAGGGTGGTTTTTTTTAATGGCTTTTTATATTTGTTATACTTTTTTAATGGCTTTTTATATCTTCCTCCAATTTTCTAGACAGCTCTTGTTGATTTAAGGGTAAAATTTAACCGTAATTTGAGCACATACTGTATGTATCTTGTTTGTAAGTCGATGCTTAACACGTGCACATTGGTAGTACACGCATTATTTTCGCTACTTCCGGTTCCAAAGCTTGGCATACCGTTGTGTGTAATTTAACCTAAATTCCTTGATTTTAACATTCAAAAGTGATTCTTGAGGCAGAAACTGACTTTGTTAATACGATTTTGAGTCTTTACAACAAATGTTTCAAGTCCCAAGCTTTCTAATTTCTTGTGTAAATCCTTAATTAAAAGGGTGTTCAGTGCATTTCCAATGGGCTTCTGATGATCGTTGGAGCCAGCACGTGTGAAGTGGGCGTGGTTTATGTTGGAATGACGTCACACTCACCAACAGGATACCCACTCGTTATCCTTACTTTACCCACGATTGTGTTAAGATAGAGCGAGCGAGGTTAGATTATGACAGTTTGAATAGACCCTTCCATTATAAAAAGACTTAAGGGAAGATAAATAGAATTGTAAAATTAAATTTGCAAAATAATTTCAAGAACATTTTGGGAATGATTGAAATTTGAAAAAAAAATGCATTATACAGATTGCATATGTACATGTCACAATGCTTCAAAGATGATGTATATTTGTAATTGCATTGTAGATACATGTATCTCAGTACATAATTTTTTTTCTCCTATGCTATCATTGTATATTGTTTGTATTCATGTTTTGTTTTGTTTTTCTTTGCTTCCGCGCCTTGAGCGCCCAGCAGGGTGGATATGTGCGCGCTACAAATCTTTATTATTATTATTATTATTATTACGTGTATGTACGTAATTAATAACATTAATATTGGGGAAAAATATATAGTTTTTAAACATATTTTGTTTAAAACTTGTTAACCAGTTCGCGTCGGAGGCCGTGTATACACGCAATTTTTTTGGGGGACAGTGGATCGGAGAGCGTCTAAACACACCACAGGATTCTCGGGAATATTTGTATAGATTCCCGGTCAACGTGGCAACGAGCCATAAGCATACGGTGGAAGACGCTGTCTCCCCGGTCACGCTCTGGTGAGCACCATTGTTCGTGTTTGTGCGGTAAAAATAAACCCGCCACGGGGGTTCGGAAAAACTTTTTTATTCCCGGTGCGAACTGGTTAAACTCATTTACTTTTTAAAGTTTAACATTTAATTTATTTCCAGTACATTTTAATATTTAATACAAATAATTTGAAATAAATTTATTTCCAATATTCAAGTCTGAAAGTTAGTCACTTCAGCCTGCCTTCTTTTGTATACAATGTATGTGTGTAAGTGTAGATTTTGATCACAAAAAAACAGACCATAATGTCATGGGAGCACTTACATACAACACACTATTTATCTCGATTGTGAATTTGTATTAAATGTATGCAGTTGTATTGGGTTTGTTTCAAGTAACTCCATGCTGGAAAAGTATGGAATTTTTATAAACGGCAATCCACAGCATTTTCAATTGTTATCTTCAAGATCAGCGTATCCCAATTGAAAAAAATCCTGATCATACAATGAGACAGCGCCCTCAAGTGACAGTTATTAATTCCATCACCCAAAATCGATTGTCAATGCTCGGATTTGTTGCTGCTGTTGATTCCCAACCAAATCTACAGTAAATACAGGTGAACGTGACAGGGCACATGTCCAAACTCTTCGTGTCTCCACCGTTCTCCCTGTCCACCCGTGACATTTTTCCTTCTACCCCCACAATGACCTTTTCTCCGATCTCACTGGCTCTATTTCTCCTCTCCTGCACACAGGATCTTTCTAGCTTTAATTCCCAATTGAAGGACTTCAACCCACACACACACATCACCCAGTAGCCTGTAAAGGTTGTGTGCATACCCACAGTGCTGAACATCCTGCTGCACAGCTGAGCCAACCGAGACTCGGGCAGACAGAGTATTGCAGCCTAAATGACAAGGCTTGTGTGCCGGGGTACTCCTCGTGGTATATTTAGATCTGTCCTGATAACTGCAGCTTCTTCCCAAGTACCGACAACATCAACAAGTCTGGTTGCTCTTTAGGATTCAGATTGACAGGTGAGATTGTGTTTGTGTGTGTTGTTGTATGGGTTAAAGGGAAAGTACGTGTGGAGTAATTACCAGATTATGAATTAATCAAACAAACCACAAGGGAAACTGACCGGGAACATTAATACATTGTTTAGAGTGAACAAAGAATCGTTTACTAGAGTGGGGATTTGAACCTGGGACCTCCGGGTTTAAGGTGTCAGCACTCAAAGAAATGAGCCATCTGGCCTTGCATTCATATATTGGTACTTTGCCTATTTTGTCAATATCTGACGCTACCAAGGTTGAGTCGTAACATGGGGTGTGATCCCTGGCTTGCGACTGCGACACCCCCCCCCCCTCCCCCCATCGTGGTAGTTTTCTTTATAAGACTCCAATAATATTATCATTACTTTTAGATTTATTGAACATTTTTTTTTTTAAATTTGCTTCCTAAAGTGAGAAATCTAGAAAACTAGAACAATGACAATTGGCAATATGTATCCAGATATCATGAATCAATTCAATTGTTGATACATGCATTTTTTTTGTATCAATATTCCTGGCACAACAAAGAGTTTTCCCCAAATAATTTTAATAAAAATAGTAAAATCAATTTAAAAATTGTGAAATGAGAACTACTCATAATTCAGTAACCTCATGTCAGCCATTCTCACTCATCACCATCAGTATCAGACAGCAATACTGTCCTCAAAACCTCACAGGAAGTCACTAGAATTTCCCACTGTCACTTAAACGCATTTAAAATTCCAATTTGATTACGCACATTTCAGAATCGTGCATGCGTGTCGTGCTAAGAAATCACAGCTAAAACATTGAACTGTACAACGCTTACGCCACATTCAGAAAGTGCTATATTGAGCCGCAGCCTTAACGCAATTATTCCCGGCCCTCAAACCCTGTGTGAGTCCCGCCACCTGAGGCGTACAGTCTATTCCTATGATATACTCAAGGCCATGACCTATTAATTTGTATTTTAGAATGGGCAGGGGGGGGGGGGGAGAGGAGAGGGGAGGGGCTCTGTGAATCATGGATTGAAATGGGTTAAAATGTGTGAGAATTCTGTATCATACAGAACATGGAGTTTGAATATATTGCTTTTTTGGTGTTCGTGGTACATGTATGTGTGCCATTTTTACAGTCATTCTGATTGGCCCCAGATGTCATGTAACAGGGCTGTGATTTCTCAGGATTTTTCCTGATTTCAGGATTTTTACAAATCTCCCTTTGACTCAACACTTTCTTGAAAGAAGAGAAGTAGCCACCAAGGAAAGAAACAAGTTGCCTGTGTTCTGAATTTTTCACATACCACTATTTTTAAATAGTGGTATGTTTTCCAATTCTGTTTGTCTTCCAAATGACATGTATTCTGTTGGTAATTTGTATTTTTTTATTTATTTATTTTTTTTTTTTACAAATCTCCCTTTGCCTCAAATTTTTCTTGAAAGAAGAGAAGTAGCCACCAAGGAAAGAAAGAAGTAGCCCGTGTTGTGTCCAAACCTCTGGTTTCTTGTTTGTGGGGATGTGGAGAGTCTGTAAATCCTCAAAAATTAAACATCCAGGAGGTTCAGGGGGATTTGTCCTCTAGACCAAAGGGAGACCCAGGCCTGCTACCCACAGGAGGTTCAGGGGGCTTCGTCCTCTCGACCAAAGGGAGACCCAGGCCTGCTACCCACAGGAGGTTCAGGGGGCTTTGTCCTCTAGACCAAAGGGAGACCCAGGCTCGCTATCCATTTTTCAGGATTTTTTATTTTTGTCAAATCACACCCCTGATGTAAGCGAATGTTTTAAAAATGCACTAGCCCTTCAGGTAGGCAGTTTGATATTTATTTTCAGTTGTCCTAATAGAAATATTACACAAAATTCTTTCCAACTTGGTAAAATCTGTAGTCAAATAGAAAAAATGAATGTCAACAGAGGTCGTACTTTATGCATAGATGATAAAAGGCAGCTGCCGAAAAAACGTCTGTCATCTTAAAAGATGGTGGCTTCTGTAGTGTGAGAATTTACTTATTTTTGAATCCCCCCCCCTTCCAACTCGAAGCTTGACACAAAAATCATCCATGAATAAATCAAACTTAGGGAGGACAATTAAAAGTTTTTGTTTGCAATAAGTTAGTTGTCCCCCCCCCCCCCCCAGTTTCGTTTTGGTTGTCCTTGGATTTCGGACAACCCCTGTATTACACTGACATCTGAGGTTACATTGCCTTGCTTAGGCTTGTAGGAAAACATTTCTTGAAGTCCGCATTCTACAAACAGATCCGTTTATTTGACAAAACCCTAAAGTTAAAGGCTTCCTCCCCCCCCCCCCCCCAGGGAATGCTCTAAAACACGGTTAAGCCAATGCCATCATAACCATCCATGCTCCAATTATTAGGACTTTCAATAACAAGCATTTTAGGCTTGAGATAGTTCAAGCCAGGCTGTCGGCCTTGGCACTATGACTTGATGGTTGTACTCGGACCAATAGGTCAATGTGGTGTCAACACCAGATGCAAGGCTCATCTGTAACCTGTCATGTGTTGCCAATGCGAGTATCATGTTTCATGCATATGTCACATGTGAATTTTGTCAGTGTTACAGCAAGAGGGAAAAGTGAAGACTTCCTCATAATGGAGGCAGCTATGTTTTATTTATATCTTGGGGTCAATGATTTGCTTGAGTCTAGATGCATTTTCCTTTAACATGTATAATAATAATGTAATAAACATTTGAAGGGATTGTACATGGTACACCATGGTAAAATGTCTGAAAATGAAGAGATGAAGAGTGTGTTTCTTTATAAAATATGGATATCTTTACAAACATTTTGCAAATTATGCTGTGCTTGTACAATCCCTTTAAATGCGCCGTGACTGTCAAAAATGACACTTCTGGCACAGCCTTTCATATAATTTACCATATAAAAGTACGTACCCGCACAGGATGCACAATTTTAGCATGCTTTTATGCCCATGCATGTGTTCATTTATAATCTGAAAAGTTAGGTTTTATAAGTGGCCTCATGTACATGTACATTCAGTTAATTTCTACTTGAAAAACATAAACAAGTCTTCCAGTTGTCTGGTCATATTGAGAACATCATTTAAGATGTCTCACTCAGTTTTGTTTTGCTTTTTTTTTTTTTTTACCAGCAATTGCAAATTTTTGTTCTTTTTCTTCAGAATATTGCTATTTTATATTTAGGAAAACATGATGGGCAATTCCATGGTTACTCACGTTACATTTTTGAGGTTTTGGGCCCACTCTTAACCCTCCTACTCTAGCTGCACTTTAGTGGGAAGTTGCTATAGAGGTCAAAACCAGTCAACTGCCTGTTTTCACTGTTTACCCAAATGTGCACACACAGGCATTTTTGGACTGGTTTTTACTGTCATTTTGACCGCCCTGAACAATACCAGACAATGCTTTTACCAGTCAAAAAACGGTCGACTCATTTTGACCTGTAAATGTACTTACTGCACGTAAGGTTTGACAGTGTTTGACTTTTAAGTGCACTAGATACCTTGGCAAGTACATACATGTTGACTGATTTTGACCTGTAGTAGGAGGGTTAGCTAAAAAAAATGCCATAACTTATATGTGTCACTCATCAGTTTTTTCACAGCAGTTGCATTATACCCAGACCTTACTGGGCACAAAATAATAATTTTATAAATGTATTATATATACACTATATATGTACATTGTAAGAGAAAATGCAACATTTTATGACTGTTCTAAAAATGTAACATGAGTAACCAGCATTTTTATGTTATATGACATAAAACACAATAAAGGGGGCCACTTTCCTACCGTCATGTTAGCAGTTTTTTCGAATGGTTGTAATTTTTTTTTAAATTTGAATAGACATGCATGCTTATCCTAAAAATAATTTGAGTTGATTATTACTATTATTTTTTTAATTACCCTAAAATTTCCATCAACAAATGGATGGAAAAGTGAGGTAACTTTTTCCGTCCAATTTTTATGGAAATTTGAGGGTGAAAAAATAAATAAAAAAATAAAATAACTCAACTCAAATTAGTTCTAGTATAAAGCCTGCATGCCCATTCACATGTTGAAACACTTTTTGGTCGGTTTCAGGTACTTAAAAATAAATAACAACCATTGGAAAAACTGCTAACGTGACGGATGCAAAGTGGCCCCCTTTATTGTGTTTTATGTCATACATGTACATGTAGTGTGTATATATATTGTAAAAAAATATATATAAAAAATTAAAAAACCCGATTATGAGTGAAATTGATTGTATGGAAATTATGGCATTAAAAGCAGGCCCAAAATCTCAAAAATGTAACGTGAGTAACCATGGAATTCCCCATGCTTAAACATGACACATTTCTCGGAGTACTCATTTAAGAAGCATGGCTTTATAGTAAATATGTCCCAAAATTAATTTTATGGTGGATTCTGTCATAAATGCATTTGGGCACTTAATTACTGATATTTATAACTATTATATTGTGAAATATCTTATTTTAAAGATTTTGTTTCCTTTCTACAAGGAAATTATCAAGTCTGATGAACACAAATACTTTTGTTTAAATTTCTGGAAATTGCTGGTCAAAAAAGTGGGAAAAAACAGGCAAAACATGACAACCATATAAGTGCACTTTGCTGAAATACGTGGGCTTTAGCCTTCAGGATTTCTTTATTTAATAAATGACCTTACATGCAAGTAGATACTGACATGAGAGTATACAGTTTGTAACTCGGAAAGAATCTTAACCACTTACTCTCTTGAGGTTTGACAGGGTGGTACTCCACCAAAGTCAGCTGCTTGCATCTGATTAAGTCTGTTATGTTGTTAAATGTCACCTTTGCGGACAGATCATGAAATCGCCCGACAGTTACTAGGAATATGTTTTATCAAATATCAAGGGTAGACCATCTTGTATCCTTGATCTACATTAAGGTGAAGGTACAACGTTGGTCTTTGTATGTTCAATTCAATCCTTATAGTTTTCAGGAATATTATAAAATTAATCTTTGAAAGTTTCATCACAATTGGTGCTCAGGTTTTTCCGGGGAAAAAAAAACAATTTAAAATAATTTAAAAAAAACCTTAAAAAAACACTGTTACAGGTTTTTTGTGTTTGTCAGGCCTGTGATTTCTCAGGATTTGTCCTGTTTTCATGATTTTTTTTTACAAATCTCCCTGTGCCTAAAAATGTTCTTGAAAGAAGAGAAGTAGCCACCAAAGAAAGAAGTAGCCTGTATTGTGTCCAAGCCTCTAGTTTCTTGTTTGTGGGGATGTGGAGAGTTTGTAAATCCTCCAAAATTAAACATCCAGGAGGTTCAAGGGTCTTTGTCCTCTAGAGCAAAGGGAGAACCAGGCCCGCTAGCCATTTTTCAGGATTTTTTTTTCCTTTTGTCAAATCACGCCCCAGTTATATGCTTTTCAAAATGTTGCCGGATGGAAACTTTTTGTAAGTGTACACATTCAGGATCAGGATGCTAAATATGTGTACCAACATGACACTGAGTATGGCAGTTCATTTATTTGATAATCTGGTAACTACCCATGTTGTACGTCTTCTCTTTAACCATTTATAACCTTCCCAAATCCTCAAAAATTCTCTTTGCTAAAGTGAAGGATTTTGAAGAATTGAGGTTACATGCTACATGCTCTTTGCTAAAGTGAAGGATTTTGGAGGATTGAGGTTATTAGGCATACTTGCCTTTCCATAGTACATGTACATCCATGTTTGTTGTAGTGATTGCAAGGTCAGTGCTTGGGTCAGTGGACACTGTTTATTGCTCCATGCATGCAGGGAGGGTCCCTGGCCATGTACATACAGATTAGAAACACATGTATGCATACATGTCATGTGCTTGCTTTACTACTGAAGAATTTTGGAGGATTCATGTTATGATCAGCTTCATGTATGCTGGATGGGTTACCCTCGTTAAAGATGGTTTAAATAAAATAAATAAATAAATAAATAAAGTTAGGGTTAAGGTGTTGTGTTTCAGATTTGTCAGGACAGTGTTGTTCAGGGGTTCAGCAAAGCTTCACACCTGCCTATGAATACCATACTATACACTGTATACCCAGTGTTATAGCCCAGTGGGGTGTAGCATTACCCAGTAGGGTGTGGCATTACCCAGTATTTGAGCTAAAGTCCTGGTTCTGTTTCTGGTTCATTGCAGGGCCCCTTTGAAGAGTATTAACGCTTTTTTGTATTTAAAAGTGCAAGACCTTGGGTTACAAGACTAGGATTTGTGTTAGGGTTCACACTATGGCATCAGCAAGGGTGTTCCATACCCATTTTTTTTAGCCCATTGAGGGTGTATAGTTTGTGCAGTGTGTGTGTGTGTGTGTACCCAGTTTTTGAGCCTAGTGGAGTGTAATCACACCCACTCATTTATTGTGTGATTGATAGACAATGTGAGCAATCATTCACAACCCTTCTTTGTGCTGCAACAGCAGTGACAATGAAGTGAAGTTGCGTGGGTGTTCCATACCCAGTTTTTAGCCCAGAGGGTGTGTGTAGTGAGTACAGTATTTGAACCTAGTGGAGTGTACTACACCAGTACACCCACTCATTCATTGTGTAATAGAAGTTAAGCAGTCATGCACAACCCACTTTGTGCTGAAAAATATTGACAAAGAACCAAATATTCAACCATGTACACATGTACATGTACACGTACAGAATTTGCAGTAATTCTGACGAGTTACAGTACATATATGCAAGCTAATGCAGCATTCTCCGTATTGATTTTTTTTAGTCAAGGGCCTTGAAATGGTAGTATGAAAACTTTTTTTTAAATGGTACAAGTTCAGCACTCGGTATTCAATCTACAGTTCTCCATGTTCATTGTACACCATTATGTATTCATCAAGACAGAATGATTTTGCTTGTTTCGTGTAGAAAAACGCTACACAAAGCTCACTATTTGCTTTAATATCAAAATTATGTACATGAACATGTATGCTATTCAAAATAATTTCATTCACACAAAAATGTTTTCACCAAATACGGTTCCTAGATAGGCCTATTGTATGAAAAATAATTAAACAAAATTGTTCCCTGCAATTTCCCTTTGATTGTCAAAGCCAGGTGAAGCCTAACTTTGATAATTAACTTTGTGCATATTAAATCAAAGATGGCATCCTAGTGAGAAGATCCATTTCCTGCCTTGTTCTTCACCTAAGGCTGTGCTGGGTATCCGACCGAAACTGTCATTACCCGGTTCCATTTTTCAGTTCCAATTACCCGTAAACGACTTCTTGAAATTCCGACTGAACATTAAGCCACACAAATGGAAGTTTTTTTTTTTTTTTTTTCTTTCTCTTTCTTTTTGGACAAAATGTGTGCAGGGAATGGGGATGCTACAAATCATTTTTAATATAGAGGCGTGAAATTAGTGCAGTAAGTCCACATTTATTATGACTCTAATAAAACAAGAGAAACTTGTGTTCATATTGGATACATTCGGGAGTATTTATATGTATGTGTTTTTACAAAAGTGTTTACAGGTACCCGGGTATCCGAAGATTTCCAATTTCGGGTATCCGGTTCCCGAGATAACCGAAAACGCACAGCCTTATCTTCAACAGTTTGTGCCTACATGCAGGACATAATTAATCCTCATCCAAAATGAAGTACATAGCAAGACCAAAACCTGAATGCCTGAACTAACGACTGAATTAACGACGCATATTTAGTACTATCAGTTGTTATTTAGTTGTTTGTTAGTTAGTTCATTCTACCATACTTTGACTGGCTGTGAGAACGGATGACACTGCAGAGATGCCTTGTAAATATTACGTTAATTGTTTAAAGAGTCTGTAGACCATTGGTGAAATGTCTGTAAATGATGCATCCATATGTTATAAGAATGAAAAACTATTGAAAGTTTCAGCCTATTTTGTTGAATCATTAAAACCCTCCGTCCTACTCTGGCTGCACTTTAGTGGGAAGTTGCTATAGAGGTCAAAATTAGTCAACTAATAGATCTATTTGTGTAAATATTCTTGTATTTGTTTAAATATTTTGTATGTGTGTGTAAATATCCAATTTTAACTAATAATATGCAGGGCCCCAATGGAAACCAGTTTTAAACTGTTTGGGCACACCCTGGGTAAAGAAATGTAATAATAATAATAATAATAACTAGACTTAAGTGTTTGTCATATGACAAACACATAGGTGTTCGGATTTTGTCAGGGTAGTGATGATGACGTCAGAATGTTTTTGTAAATATTTGTGACAATTAACAATCTGTACAATGGTGCAAAAACTGTGAATTTACCTGTTGTGGTTGTTGAGATATGATTTTTTTAAATATTAAAATTTGACTTCCGGTTTGGACAGGAAGTAAGGTCAAATTGGGGTCATCTTTGTGTAAACATGTTTCGATAATTAACAATCTATACAATGGCGCAAAAAATGTCAATTTACCTCTTGTGGTTGAGATAGGATTTTTTTAAATATTAAAATTTGACTTCCGGTTTGGACTGGAAGTAAGGTCACATTGGGGTCATCTTTCTGTAAATATTTTTTGACAATTAACGATCTGTACAATGGTACAAAAATTGTGAATTTACCTCTTGTGGTTGTTGAGATATGAATTTTTTAAATATTAAACTTTGACTTCCGGTTTGGAAAGGAAGTAAGGTCAAATTGGGATCATCTTTCTGTACATATTTTTTGACAATTAACGATCTGTACAATGGTACAAAAATTGTGAATTTACCTCTTGTGGTTGTTGAGATATGATTTTTTTAAATATTAAACTTTGACTTCCGGTTTGGACAGGAAGTAAGGTCAAATTGGGGTCACCGTTTTATAAATATTTTTTGACAATTAACGATCTGTACAATAGTACAACAATTTTTAATTTACCTCTTGTGGTTGTTGAGATATGATTTTTTTAAATATTAAACTTTGACTTCCGGTTTGGACAGGAAGTAAGGTCAAATTGGGGTCATCTTTTTGTAAATATTTTTTGACAATTAACGATCTGTACAATGGTACAAAATTGTGAATTTACCCCTTGTGGTTGTTGAGATATGATTTTTTTAAATATTAAACTTTGACTTCCGGTTTGGACAGGAAGTAAGGTCAAATTGGGGTCACCTTTATGTAAATATTTTCGACAATTAACAATCTATACAATGGTGCAAAAAATTTCAATTTACCTCTTGTGGTGGTTGAGATATGATTTTTTTTTATATTAAACTTTGACTTCCGGTTTGGACAGGAAGTAAGGTCAAATTGGGGTCACCTTTGTGTAAATATTTTTGGACAATTAACAATCTGTACAATGGTGCAAAAACTGAATTTACCTCTTGTGGTTGTTGAGATATGATTTTTAAATGTTAAACTTTGACTTCCGGTTTGGACAGGAAGTAAGGTCAAATTGGGGTCATGTTTTTGTAAATATTTTTCGACAATTAACAATCTATACAATGGTGCAAAAAATTTCAATTTAGCTGTTGTGGTTGTTTTTATATGATTTTTTTTTAAATATTAAACTTTGACTTCCGGTTTGGACAGGAAGTAAGGTCAAATTGGGGTCACTCACAACTCGTGTTTCATCTACTTGTTAAGTTCTAAGTATATGCCAAGTTTGAAGTTCATGTGAAGTTTGCAAGTATGTGTTTTTTTGTAGACAGTCTATCTGGAGAAGAAGAAGAAGGAGAAGAAAAGAAAAAAACCGAACAAAAACAATAGGTGTTTCGGGTACATACCCGAACACCTAATAACTGTCTGTTTTGACTGTTGACCCAAATGTGCACACAGGGGGCATTTTTGACTGGTTTTTACTATCATTTTGACCACCCTCAACAATACCAGACAATGCTTTTACCAGTCAAAAACTTGGCAAGTATATCGACATTTTGACTGATTTTGACCCTTGTAGTAGTAGGGAGGGCAAGAAAACATGGAAAATGCATTCAGATTTGTTTCTGCATTCTGGGCCCAATTTCATAGCGCTGCTTACCGGTAAGCAAATTTTTATGCTAACTACAGCAGAAACAAATGCATTCAGCGTATTTCACAGGTTAGCAAGAAAATTCAGAGCAACACATGAGCGTTCACCATGGATTTGTATTGTTGCATCACTCATTTGCTAGCAATAACAGCCGGCAAGTTACATGTAGCGTGCCTTTCTCTATGCTTAACAGTTAGCAGCGCCATGAAATGAAAAACGTACAGGAAGCAAAAAAAAAAAAAAAAATGGGCTGCTAAGCGGATCTATGAAATTGGGTCCTGATGTGAAAATGGATCATGGCCATTTCAAGTGTGTAAAACATTTAACTTTTTCTCAAAAATGACAGCTTGTCGGCATTATTCCTCTGGATGTTCGGTACCCTTATCAACAACTTCATCAAAAACAACTACCGCGAATGTTTTACTGGGAGATAAATATTCATTATAAAGTTATATTTATATTTCATCCAATTGAACATTTATATTTCAGGAGACTGCTTGCTGTATCAATTTCCAAAGGAATTGGGAAAAATTGCAAATGTAATTCATAGCCCGACTAGAAAAAAAATGGATTTTGACTCCACCAGTGCCGAATTCCATAGAACTGCTAAGCAGAGAATTGTTGCTAAGCAAATATTTTCACTAAGCATTATAAAACAGACTACCAACCAAAGTACACTCATTTTATGTGAAAGCTTGGCTGTTAACCAGTATAAATCTGCTAAGCAAATATTTCTGGCAAGTATTTTTTTTCCTGCTCAGTAGCTCTGAAACTGTCTCACTATAATTTCATACAGCTATATAATTCAGTGAAATTCTTGCATCGGGAGATAGACAATTGATTTAATTTTGCCCTACACCGACGTGTGTATAGCACTGTATACTCGGTGCTTTCCGAGTGTCTGTGAAAAAACTACACTGAGCACATCAATTTGCTGAGCACAGAAAATGTATGCTTAGCAAACATAGGTTACCAGCCAAATTGTCACGTAAAGTATATTGCCCCTGGCAGGTTCTCAGCTTAAAATTGCTTAACCCTCCTACTTCTGGTACCTTTTTCATACAAGTTGATCCACCATTTGAAACCATTCGCTTTTGTGGTTTTGAATGGTGAAATAACTGTGTACAGTATTGATTTCCCCCAAATGGTTTTGAATGGTAGGTCAGCTAATACAAAGCCTTGTTTGGATCTTTCCAAATGGTAGTACAGCTAATACAAAACCTTGTTTGGATTTAAGTGGTGAATCAATGGACCCTCTATGCATTTGAATGGATTTGAATGGTAGTAAAGCTTGCTACCAACACTTCAAATGGTATCACCATGTGTGTACAAAACCAATGGGCATTTTGGTAAGTGGAAATTTTGAATGGTTTCAAATGGTCAAACAGTAGAAGGGTTAAGTAGCATATACATGTAAATTTGCTAAGTAATAATTTCACCTAAGCAGCTTTATGAAGTTGTTCCCTGGGGCCAGTTTCACAGAGCTGCTAAGCAAAGAATTCTGCTTAGCAAATAATTTTGCTAAGCAATATAAACCAGACTACCAGCCATAATGCATACCTTTTGTATGAAAGTCTGGCTGGTAACCAATGAAATCTGCTAATCTATTTTTTTTTCTGGTAAACAATTTTATCTGCTGAGCAGCTCTGTGAAATTGACCTCTGATCTGCCTCATGAGTAGCAACCCCTTGACAACTGACAAGTTGATCTTGTCATGTTACATTCCAGTATTCATTGCTGTACTCAAATTTCACAAACCATAAATCTGAGAAACCCCAGATACACTGTACTTGATTAAAATCTTTGCGCTGAATTGTGACAGATTTAATTATGCATGTAGCTATATCCAGTACCTGTACATGAATGGACTTCTTTACAAGCTCTGTGATTGTAATTTGAGTGAAAAATTTGCAAACCCATTTCCGATTGTGGGTTGTAATTCATGTAAATTGTTGGTATTGGAGACCCTACAGCGTGGAAGAAAAGAATTTGATTATATACATACCTGACTGCTGGACAAACACCAGTGATTTACACATACGCATACTGTGCATGTAAGCTATGCCCTAGTGTATTTACATGTGTAAGACCGAACAAGTCTGGTGGTTTAATAGTTAAGTGGAAGTCCAATTTGTTTTTGGCATGCTTTCTGGTTTTATTTTTTGCATTTTACATGTAGTTTTCATTTTTTGTTGTTGCTATGAATTGATGTCCAATTTTGCTGGATCGATTGGAATTCTGTCGCACTGGGTTTTAAACTACTTTTTCACATAGGAGTATGAATGTTCGCCCGATTTGTGAGGCCTGTCTTAGCCAATAACTGCGTACACATGTGTCACATATTTCACTGGTTGGCAAAAAAAAACGTGCATCACCACGCCGATTTTGAAGCTTACTATGACGATAAACCAGAGACTTTTTTTGGCCTTAATTTTAAAAAAGAATCCTGTTCCATGATGTGAACCTATAAAATGTTCATATCTTTTTTATTTTGGATTTTCAATTTTCAAAATTTTAAAACCAGAATCTACCTACACAAAGTATGCCAACCAGCTATATAAACCCAGTCCAAGACATTGTACCATGAGTGCGTGCGTGCGTGCATGCACAATGAACGTGGTAATGAAGTATTTACGGTGTACAGTGTAGTATATCGTCTGCGTACGTACATGTATGTAATTTCACTGTACTCATGAATATAAATATGCTAGACAAAATTCAAAGTTTGCAAATCAAAAATCAAGATTTGCTTTTCTAAATTACTAATTAGATTACTAATTACTAATTAAATTATTATTCACTGTACTCATGAATATAAATATGCTAGAAAAAAATTAAAAGTTTTAAAAATAAATTCAAGGTTTGCTATATTTAGAAATTAGCATAACATACACACCCAAATATTTCCGCCTGCAAAATCTTTCCCTGGTCATGTTGCCAATTTGTACTGCCCAGACAGAAAGACTGGCATAGTTTCCTGGAAGCCAAAACCTTGCGTGGTATCTCTACATTTGATGCACCTGCTTGAATGCTGTAGAGATTGATGATGACATTCATGTGACAACGCGAGCTTGGTCCCCGGTCATGGGGATGTGAATGCGTACATTAGTGTGTGTGAACCAGGTGGAATTCATGTAATGCGGCATGTGTTTACATGTATGTCTGTTCCCAGAGATGGTTTGTTGATTATTATTTTTTTTGGCTCTCTTTGGGAAGGATTTATCTTCAGACAAGACCAAGTCATTGGTCGTATTGTACTACATGCACATGTACATGTATGTTGTGCATTCTGTTGTTGATATTTGCTAAGGCAGTTCCTGAGAACGATCGTCTTCAGGTCCCCTGAATCCTTCCCAAAGAGAGCAAAAATCAACAAACAACCAGGGAACTGTATCATTCAAACATTTTGCATCGTATAAAAAAAAAAATTTTTTAGGCAGAAATATTGCTGTGTGTACGTATATTATGTACTAAATTTAAATAACAAATCATGAATTGTATGCAGAATTTTGTTTTGCGATACAACAAACAAATATATGACACATGTAGCTATGACCAATTGCTCACTCTATTCACTTCTTATAATTAGGCCAAAAAAAAGATCTCTGGTTTCTGGTCATAGGGCAGCTTCAAAATCGGTGCAGTGACATGTTTTTTTTTTCTTTTCTTTTTTTGCCAATAAAACACAGTGCGACAGAATTCCAAATCATCCAATTTTGCCTGCAATTGGACATCATTTCATAGCACAACAAAATGAAAACTAAAAAAATGCTGACGCGTGGGTCTGAGGTGACGCATGCCGAGACCAAAAACCAGTTTACATGTTCAGTATCAGAAATTACCTATCTCCGTACAGTCTTCTATCATGGACAAATTCTGCAAGCAAACAAGATACAGCTTATGTAGCTCCAGGTAGATATGTACAATATACATGTAGGTCATGTGAAAAACACCGGCTGTGTCCTTACTAACATACACGTACCTAGCAACCGTACTACGTGTTTGTTTTATTTCATTAAGGGAAACACAACTCAATCTTTGTGCATGCTTGTCCTGCGAAAAAAAAAATTGTGGGCTGCAAAGAGAAAAAAAACAGTTACAAACTTATACATTAACCCTAACTCCCTAGGCCCATTTGCTTACACATAACCTGAATCCTTCCTAACTCCCTAGGCCCATTTGCTTACACATAACCTGAATCCTTCCTAACTCCCTAGACCCATTTGCTTACACATCCTCCAAAATCCTTCAGTAGTAAAGCAAGCACATGACATGTGTATGCACACGTGTGTTTCTAATCTGTGATACATGTACATGGCCAGGGACCCTCCCTGCATGCATGGAGCAATAAAGTGTCCACTGACCCAAGCACTGACCTTACAATCACTACAACAAACATGGATGTACATGTAATGTACCATGGAAAGGCAAGTATGCCTAATAACCTCAATCCTCCAAAAATCCTTCACTTTAGCAAAGAGGATTTGAGAGGATTTGGGAAGGTTAGGGTTAATTTAAATCATTTCATTGATGACTTTTTCCAGAAATAAATGAGATACATGTACAGAGCATACTGATTGAAACGTCGAGTTGTAACCTCCAGTTCTTTTCGGAACTAATTACTACTCAATTGAGAATTTCACATGGTGTCACCGCAAATAGTCTTTACTTATCCTCTTCACCATGCAAAGCTACAAGTTTTACCTAGCATAATTTGTAACAGACAGTTCAAGTCAATGACAGTATAATACAGTGCAATGCAAAGCAATGAGCATGTGCTACATGTATATAATGTACAATGTCCTAACAGAAACGCAAACTGATTGTATCACTTTGGGCTGAAAAAAGAAATTAACAAAAGTGTGTAAGTAACATCGGAGATTATCAGTTTCCATGACAATACCCAACTTTGTGGCTACAGTTGTGTGTACAGATTGGATTCAATCCAATCTGCCTTTAATTGGGCCTTTACTGTGACCCAGGCCTGTGATTTCTCAGGATTTTTCCAGATTTCAGGAATTTTTACAAATCTCCCTTTGCTTCATCATTTTCTTGAAAGAAGAGAAGTAGCCACCAAGGAAAGAAAGAAGTAGCCTATATTGTGTCCAAACCTCTAGTTTCTTGTTTGTGGGGATGTGGAGAGTTTGTAAATCCTCCATAATTAAACATCCAGGAGGCATTTTCCTCTAGACCAAAGGGATACCCAGGCCCGCTACCTATTTTTCAGGATTTTTTTACTTTTGTCAAATCACACTCCTGCAGTGATGAAAAACCACAGCCAAGATGAACAACTTATCGCTGTCATTTTGCCTACCATCTTGACAAATATTTTTCTTGTGCCACGTGATCATTATGCAAATCGGGCATGGTTTTCCCCTGAGTGCTGGGTGAAATGGTCTAAGTTGTGAATTGGCAAATTCTTCTCAACCTCTTGTCAGTCAAAATACTTTTTGACCAGTCAGATTTGTTGCGTACGCGCGTATCCACAATGGCGTCTCGGCTGCAACAAATTTGTTTGTCGAGAGTGTTTCAGATAAATTTGCATTCCACCGTTAAGATGTATGACAAGAAATGGGACGGACAGGGTTATTAAAAGTAATTTATTACATTTGATTGCGATTTGAAGACCATGCATTTCGTGTCATCTCTGACTCAACATGTATCGTTCATGGGAAACCAAGGTTCAAATATGTGCTTTGAATGATAAGTGAAGCGACTGTTATGATTGTTGCTTTAGTTTACTAACCAAGGCTAAGATACATGTACACCGCATGTACATGTATCTAACTTTACAATACAATATACAAATATAACATGGTTTGAGGGTGGACAGTCGATATTAGCTCCCCGAGGTATTGGAAGTTTGACAAACTAGTTTGTCAACTTCCAATACCGAGGGGAGCTAATATCGACTGTCCACCCGAAATAAACCATGTTATATTTGTTTTACTATACCTCATACATATTCAGTTGCCATTACAATAATAAGGAGCTCGGGAAAACGCGAATTGACATTTACGTGTGCCGCCATCTTTTCATGTGTATGTAGCTTGGGCGATGTTTGCGCGTGCGTACTTCACCCGTGCGACTGTTCCCCGATTGCTTCATAAAGCGCATGCGTATTTACCCTGTGCGTGAATACTCGCGGGCGCTTGGTAAACAGCCAAAATAGCATCTGGCACGTGATGGTGAATGGACCAGTGAGAATTCGGCTCTCGATCATGAATATGTATGAGGTATAGTAATACTAACTGTACCCGAGTTTTTTTTTTCTTCAGAAGTTCCCATCATTTTGATAGCCTCCTTATTGTTCACTTTGATGGCGTTCCTGTACCTGTATACACGTATATGGATATAAAGAAAACTCTATTTTCAGGCTTGGATGAGTGAGAAATTATGGAATTTTGTGTAATCCAGTGATCTTGAGAATTGCTTGTATGTGTACAAAATGAACATGATTGCATATGACATAAAACACAATAAAGGGGGCCACTTTGCATCCATCACATTAGCAGTTTTTCCAATGGTTGTTATTTATTTTTAAGTACCTGAAACCGACCAAAAAGTGTTTCAACATGTGAATGGACATGCAGGCTTATACTAGAACTAATTTGAGTTGATTTATTTTATTTTTTTATTTTTTATTTATTTTTTCATCCTCAAATTTCCATAAAAATTGGACGGAAAAAGTTACCTCACTTTTCCATCCATTTGTTGATGGAAATTTTAGGGTAATTAAAAAAATAATAGTAATAATCAACTCAAATTATCTTTAGGATAAGCATGCATGTCTATTCAAATGTTGAAATTCTTTTTGGGTGGTTTCAGATATTTAAAAAAAAAATTACAACCATTAGAAAAACTGCTAACGTGACGGAATCAAAGTGGCCCCCTTTATTGTGTTTTATGTCATATATACAGTGTAGGTGGGAGGTTGCCAAAATTGTTGTATACAGTACATATGTCAGCCTATCAATTGATTTTGATGTATGACTTTTATAGCAGAGACAATCCTTTTTTGGGGGGAGAAATTATGCATATTCTCATGCTCGGTTTCAAAATTGTGGCGAAATTTGCAGAATGTGGAGTAAGCATGCGTGGCATCGTGCAAACATTCTGGTATCCTAAAAAAGACGCGATGAAATATGAATGCACATAATTACCTATAGATGAGGAACTATTTGCTTAGTGCACACTGTTACACTTGAGCAGTGAAAAAAAAGTGTGGGACAATTCGCAGTTCCATTTCACTGTGCGTTTTACATACCAATGCATCGGTGATGATGACAGAGTTACGTCGGTCGTATGATAACATAAAGTTATTTTATAAAAATTTTAACTTAAAAAGTTAATGAAAAATACAGGATATATGAATTACACGAGTTTTTGTGTCTTAAATTCATGTGGTATATGTCACACAAATGTCGACCTTTGCCTTATGCACTGATTAACGTGTTTATTTCTCCACACAGCATCCGAAAGAATGCGAGTAAGTTTAGGCGCCAATAATTTGCCCTATTGGTTATCGGCCAATTGAGCAAACAGCGTCTGCTCCAATGTTGCACAGGCCTTGCCGCTGATATAAATAGAAAGTCACAGCAGCTGATTACAAAGTGCCACTGAAATTACCACCTGCACGTTGAGACGAAGTTGCCGATCCTTGCATGAGGGAACCCTTGGAAAGGTCTATTGATAATCCCACCAGTTGTCATAATTTATATTTAACGGGGGCCCTTATATTGCACCGTGTCAGCGTTGTGTCATTACTGGCTGACCTGTTAACGGCCGAAGTTATAATTTTAATGTGACACTGATGTTTACCTGCATGAATGGCACTGCATGGACCAGCGGGTTTTAAGTTGTCTTTAAAGGGGCCCTGTATTTCTCCGTGTCAGTGATGGCCATTACTGGTTGACCTGTTAACCATAACTCCCTAGACAACAAAGCCAGTTGGAGGATTTTGAAGGATTTTTATTGTTTTAATACAATGCCTAGGGAGTTAGGGTTAATGGCTGATTTTAATGTGACATTGATTTTTTACCTGTAAGAATGATATTACCCTTGGTCGTAATTTGTCTTTAAGGGGGCTGTGTCTTTCATTGTTTCAGTGGTGGCCATTGCTGGCCGAGGTACTGATTTTAAAGTGCCACTGCTTTTTACGTGCCCATTGTGATGAAGCTGCTGTACCAGTCATCATAATTTGACTTTTAACCCTCCTATGCCCAGGCTGAAATTTGGCCCAGTCAGCACGGCACTCACAGACAGTCACTTGAGTATTTTTGGTTGCATTGCCAATTAGTAGGTCAAACCACAGAGTCACACAGAGCTGTGTATGTACTGTTGAGTAGTTTTGGTTTGACATCCTAGCCACATGTCCTTGCATTTATTTGAGTGCACTGCACAAAGTCAATGGGTTGGGAGTTACATACAAATTTTGAGTGTATTTGAGTGCACTGCACAAAGTCAATGGGTTGGGAGTTACATACAAATTTTAAGTGTATTTGAGTGCACTGCACAAAGTCAATGGGTTAAGAGAGACATAAACATTTTGAGTGTCTTTGAGTGTTAAACCTATAGGAGGGTTAATCCATAATTTGACTGCAAGGGTCAAAATCAGTCAAAATGTTGATATACTTGCTGAGGTACTGTATATCTAGTGCACTTAAAAGTCGAACACTGTCAAACCTTACGTGTAGTAAGTGCATTTACAGTTCAAAATGAGTTGACTGTTTTTGACTGGTAAAACCATTGTCTTGTATTGTTGAGGATGGTCAAAATGACAGTAAAAGCCAATCAAAAATGCCCCTGTGTGCACATTTGAGTCAACAGTCAAAAACGGGCAGTTGACTGGTTTTGACCTCTGTAGCAACTTCCCACTAATGTTCAGCTGCAGTAGAAGGGTTAAAGGGGTTCTATATTTCTGTGTCAAGGTCAGTGGTGTCTATTTCTGGTCAAACTGGTTAAACCGTCCTGCTATAGCTTCACTTCAGTGGCAAGTGTAGCTACACGTGTAGAGGTCAAAACCAGTCAACTGCCCGTTTTTGACTGTTGAACTAACTGTGCACACAGGGGCATTTTTGACTGGTTTTTCTGAGGTCATTTTGACCACCCACAACAATACCAGACTATGGTTTTACCAGTCAAAAACGGTTAACGCAATTTTGGCCTGTAAATGTACTTGGCTACACGTAAGGTTTGACGGCGTTCGACTTTAAAAAGCACTAGATATACATGTACCTTGGCAAGTATATCGACGTTTTGACTCATTTTTGACCCTTGCAGTCGCAGAAGGGTTTTAAATTAAAAGCGGTCGATGATAAGATGTCATTTTTCGTCACCTGTGTACTTGTTTTAAAATATACAGATGGCGGAGTTTTCATTTTTTTTTTTTAGGAAATGATTTGCTCTGAAGGGTCGTCTGCTGTTCTTCATGTATACTATTTGGTAGTACATGTATGTACACTGTATACATGTACATGTGATGTACATGTATGCATTCATTTCTGGTGTATTAATTAAAACCCTCCTACACATGGAGGCCACTCCGATCCACAAAATTCTGCTCTTGAGCAACCTTCAGTACATACATGTACAAGCCTGCTGTCCTTTCCAAGTAATCTTACAAAATCAACTGTGTGCCGCCACCCAAGGGCACTGTAAATGTTTGAACATATTAGTATGGCCTACAATGCGTTGATGGGAGACCACTTTACCCTGCAATCTCAGTGGTGTGACAGTGCACAGAAGGGTAACCATAGGAGGCCACTGGCAACAGCTAATGGCTTGGAATGGCCTGAAGGGGTTGTGTCAAAAATTGCACTGATTGTACGAGGGTTAAAAGTTCTCCTAGTCCCCAGATAAATAAGCTGGTTCCTTTCCTAATGTACATGCACATGTAAATGTTGTATATTGTATACATGTGTGTATGGTATAAAAAAAACACAGATTGGACCTACACTGTACTGTATACATAAATTTGTACCTGTGGAGTTGCATAGACTGGAATAGCCAAATAAAATTTAAAAACATTACAAAACTCTTTAAGAATGGACAATTTTAGGTGAGGGGAGATGGGGGAAAGGGCAGACGGTTCATCTCGCGGTGTAATAAATGCAGAGCAAAATGCCAGAACGGAAATGAGTATTGATCAAAGCAAGATGAGTTTATAAGAGCTAAACCAGAAGGTCATCTGTATCATCTGAAAGGTCAAAACTCCCAAGACTTGGGCAGCATCTTGGAAGATGTACGTGTAGAGCAATCTGCGATCTCCCCGTCGGATTAGATCCTGAGATGATGAACTGGTAGCACCATGGTCTTCCTCTTGAACAAAATATTCACTTGTTACTAATATTTTCCCAGCCCATTAAAATGCATAGCAGGAGGTGGCCCACCTCACTGTTTTTTTTTATTTAAGCTCAAGTCCTTTGCTCCTTTGCTCCTTTGCTACTTACCAAAAACACTGCATGTTAAAGGGGCAGTATCGTCACAATCAACAGGACATGGAATCGGGAGTGTTTGTTTTAGATTAACTCAGTGACTGAAAATAATTCCCCACATGATAAGGTCATATTAATGTTGCTGCCGCATACACAAGCTACCAAATTTCAGTCACTGTGTTCATCTTTTAAAAGCCAGGACATCGATTTCCATGCCCTGTTAAAAGTCTACTCTGATCGTGATGATACTGCCCCTTTAAAGTAAACAATATCGCTTGGATCGCATATAAGCAAAATACTTTTAAAAGATTTACAGTTTGCTTATCAAAATTCAAGATTTGCTATTCAAATATTAGATAAGTATTACAAAAAACAAATATTTTTCCCTAAAAATATTTCTACACATACATGGTGTATACAAAATCTTTAGAAGCTGTCTCTGTTTGGATGGTTAAATCTGCAAGAAATAGAAAATGCCTGGAAATCTCTATTTACATGTACATGACATCACTTGTTTTCAAAAAGAGGACCCTCAGGTGAAATGTTGTAGGCCAAAACTGAATTGGTATGCACCATAAAAATCATCTCTTTGGATGAGATCTCGGCAATTTTTATTTATTTGTGTAAATCTGAAATCTTATTCATCAGTTGGTCAATGTTAAAGGGATTTTAAAGGGTAGTTACCAGATGACAAAATTAAATCAAATCTAAAAAACTTGATGTGAATTCCTGAGAATTGAGTTCTTCTGTCAAGCTGTAATTTGCTTTAGAAAACGTTAAATGTATTATGAGTTGAAAGTGGTCATGGCAGAGATGCTTTTTTCCACGTTATTATACAAATGTACATTATAATACATTTTCACTATTTTCCTAATTCCCCCCAAAAAGTCTCTGGTTTCTGGTCATAGGTCGGCTTCAAAAATGTTTTTTTTGCGCCAACCAGTGAAATACGTGACACAAATTTCTCATACACAAAGTTTGGTGTCAAAGAGAGGCCTCACAAATTGGGCAGACGTTCGTGCCCCTATGTGAAAAAGTTGTTTAAAACACAGCACGGCAGAATTCCAATCAAGCAATTTTGGCTGCAATGGGACATCGTTTCATATTAAAAAAAAAAAATAAAAAAAATTAAAAATGGGGTAACTCGCGGGGGACTTTCTTTTTTTTGGCCTACAGGGTAACCATGCTCAATGTAACAAGATTGTTGCAGTTGATTGCATTCAGCAAGGAGGGTAGGGTTAGTGACACAACTAATTAAGCTGGTTGGTTTCAATTTTTGTTGTTGGTTGGTTTCAATTTTTTTTTTTTTTTTTAAATATGGATGTAGCTATAGTGGTCAAAATCAGTCAACTGATTGTTTTTGACTGATGAACCAACTGTGCACACAGGGGCATTTTTGAATGGTTGTGACTTTCATTTTGACCACCCTGAACAGTACAAGACAACGCTTTTACCTGTCAAAAACAGTTGACTCATTTTGACCTGTAAATGTACTTTACTACGCGTAAGGTTTGAATGTTAGACTTTTAAGTGCACTAGATATACCTCTGTATGTATATCAAAATATTACTGATTTACAGTCACAGAAGGGTTATTATTACAAAATATAAAAACGTGCATTGTAAGTTCACATGTACATTTAGTCATTATTGCCTTGCATGAAATCCATAATATTGACACAGGAATGTCAACTGTAAACATGCGTGACATGGTCTGCGGATATTCAAGAAGAAAACGATAATTCCACTCAAAAATATGATACATGTTACACCTTCCTGGATCCCCTCTAAGAATTGAATTCTTTGTTTTGATAGAAGAGGTTATAAATAAATTGTTTGCCCATCTCAATCCCTATTCACCCAAATTAAAACTCACTGATGTCATATTACAGTTGAAGAACACTAATAGAATGACTTTCTAAAGTAAACAATCTAATTGTATTTTACTCCCAAAGGCTAGACGAAATCAGAAATACTCCCCTTCCTTTCACAACAAAGCAGTTAATTTTAGATGCCGTCTGAAATAAAAAACGTTCCCCTGTTATTTTGATGCACCCGAGCGTGAGAACTCTATCTTTAGCCGGTGTAAATGTCATTTGGATGCTGTGACTCGCAAAGCCCTGACGTATGCAATACTTTCTGAATAGTCTGCTGAATCAATAGGCAGTAACGTCTACTGTGCCTATGGTACAGCACTAATGACATCAGTGGTTGTGCGGAGTGGCGTATTTGGTTGCTAACAGCCACTGCTGGCCTGGAGGTCGAGAGAGAACGGGTGTGACATCATCGACAACGTCAGATGGGAGGGAGAGAGTGTGTGATGACGCTTTTTCTCCTGGTAACAGTCAGCTTACTTCATAATAAGTGGATGGTTAAACCACGGTGTGAGTGCAGTGTGAGCTGAGGACTGCACAGCACAGGACATGAAGCTCTGTGTGTGTGCTGTGGAAATACCCTGTGAGCCGTATGCAGTGTTATACACAAGTACATGTACAGTGTAGCTATGTGTGCAGTGAATGATACATGCATGCACTATCCTACTAGGTTTACCCACAAAGACCTCTGTGAAGACAGAACAAGGAAAGGATCAGGCTAAACATGTGTTTAATGTCAGTGCTTAAAACAGCCTTCATTTTTGACATGCACCAATGTAGATCCTAAGAACAACTGGTCCATTTAATTCTCCAATGCTGCCCGGCTGTCTGCATTGTCCATGGCTTCTTCGCAGTGACAACGGTGGGATTTTGAAGTGGCTAAATATTGCATGAGCCTCGTACGGCTCACTGACAGGAAGCCATGGATTGAGTAGTATCAATCTGTGTACACAGATCTTGCATCATCATCATCGCCCTGATGTTGCTGGGTCCTCGTCGACTGGCAATCTCTCTCAGTCACCCCAAGTGAGAGGAAGGAATTTTGCCTGGAAGATTATCACAACATTGAGGGAACAGAAATATGAACCGGAAGGATAGCATCTAAGCCCTCTCCATGAATCGGGGCAGACTTGGCTGTAGCTCTTGTGTGCTTGTATCTTACTAGCTGTCTCTTGGAAGATGTACTTCAGTGATGCTACATCACAATCCTCTATGTACTGATTGTATGCAGCGTTCTGCAAGTTGAGGTAAACGATCATCTACACGTGTGAACAAGGACCACGTCTTCTGGGGTTTTAATGTACGTCTTTAAACAAAGTTTACATGTCTGAGTGTTTGAATGATTGTTTTGCATTTATTGACCAGTGGTCCAACCATGGAGGAAGGAACACATGTGGCTTTTAACCACAAAAAAAAATTTGAAACAAATAAAATTTAAAAAAATGTATTTTTAAAGATGACTTTGGCAATATTAAATTGTACTTTGGCAATATTAAATTGTTTTCAGTAAGCTTTAAAGTAATAAACCCTTTCACAGTAATATGGGAATTTTCACAGTAATGTGCGCCATGTTTTTGATGGGGCAAAATTGTTTATTTCGAACACTCGTTGCCATCTGTGACCCGGCGCTCGAACTTCATGCGCACTCCAGACCCGTCAAAAACATGGCGCACATTACTGTGAAAAGGGTTTATTTGACTCGAAGTTTTTCAATTTGGACACAGTGTACGTGTGAAACTATTCCCAGCCATTATCTGTATTCCCTTCCCATTACATTCATTTAGTGGGTCTTCCTATTGCTGTCATCGCGATTACCATTTTTAGAACATTATCCCTAACCTTCCCAAATCCTCCAAAATCCTCTTTGCTAAAGTGAAGGATTTTGGAGGATTGAGGTTATTAGGCATACTTGCCTTTCCATGGTACATGTACATCCATGTTTGTTGTAGTGATTGCAAGGTCAGTGCTTGGGTCAGTGGACACTGTTTATTGCTCCATGCATGCAGGAAGGGTCCCTGGCCATGTACACGTATCACAGATTAGAAACACATGTGTGCGTACATGTACATGTCATGTGCTTGCTTTACTACTGAAGGATTTTGGAGGATTATGTGTAAGCAAATGGGCCTAGGGAGTTAGGGTTATGTCACAATATCAAGCAAAGCATTCAAATAAATTTATTTACCTGGATTCAAACTGGAAGCTGTGAACCAGTGAACCAGTGTGCACGTGTTTATACGTACCCATGTTTGTACATGTAGGTGATTTTTGCGCTGGTACCCATTACTGGTACGCATTCCCTGGTAGCTTTATGTCATTGTCAGTGACATATTATGTGTCAAGAGCTGTAAATATTAAAATAAATTATTTACTGGGGCCAGTGCACTGTAAACGTGTATGTACAGTATGTGTACAAGGAAATGTCATTTAAGTTTTGAACCTCATCTGTGGTTCATGTACATTTAGATGTGAATTAACCAAGTTTTATTGGATGGTTGTACATTGTTATATCCAAGTCATTATACACATATTCACGTACTCCGTGTGGTTGCTCTTTGTAGTCTGCTCGGCAAATTCTTATTAACTAGCTTTTCCAATTAGTTGGCCTACATGTACTGAATGTGATGAACATGTACACATGTACGTGTATTCCTACTACATTCGCCCATCAATCAATCAATTAACTATCTATGACTATGAGTGCATGTAGGCCACTGCACATTTCTTCCAATTAAGTACATGTATCAGTAGTACATGGTAAATTATGATCTTTATCATGTAAGCGAAGAACCCAACAGAGGGCACAATGTTAAACCTTCATTCATAAGTGCTCCAGACAGTTTCAGGTTGATAGGTTGAAAACCGGTCACTAGGGTAAGTTTTAGTGGCCCGGAAAAGTTGTTTTTAAAGGTGGGTAGGTGATGTTTTTGAAATGGGTTGAGACTGTATCTTTTAAGCATTTCATGCCCCTAGCTTTCCTTTTTTTTATTTATGCAAATCGCCCCACACAAGGCCAATGGCCACTCCAAAGGTGGGGGGGCTACTAAGTCATTGAGTTGTTACAACAACTCCACACTGAAGAACCAGCCCCTCGCACCGAAACAAGATGAGTTAATAACCATCCTCTTCACGGTGCGAATAGGACTGGGAGGGTTAACTAGTCCAGAACAAGGCAGTTGTTAAACTGCCTCTGCCCCTTATAAGCAATTATGGTTAACTGTCTTGCTCAAGGACACGGTTATCACAACCGGGATTCGAACCCACATTCTGCTGCTAACACCAGTCCGGTAAGCTACAATCCCGGCCAAATCTCGCTGGGCCCCCCGGCCCCCTGACAATGTTGGCTCTTATTGGGCGGTCTGTGCTCCGGCTGGAGATAACAACATTGGTGGGGGGAGCGGGGGAGCGGAGAGCGGGGGAGCGGGGAGCGGGGACAGCGGGGACAGCGGGGACAGCGTAGGGTATGTTTATTGTCACGTGTCCCAACTATTTTGGCCGGGATTGTCTGAATTTTCTCTTAGTTTATCTACGGAGCCGTGACCAGACGCGGGCAAACCGCAGTCTTTGTCTTTGTCTCAAGGACAATACATTAAGGGACAAGGCAAGTGATGGTGTTGGTGATCATCTCGTGATGATGATGATGCCGATGATGTAGGTGACGCTGGACGTCATCCTCATCCTCATTATCCTCATCATCTTCGTCACTCTCCTCCTCAAAATCATCATCCAATAATCAAAAAATAATAATCAAAAAATAAAATAAACAATAAATAAATAAAAGTAATATTATTGTCGGTGTTGCGGACAAAAATACATAAACATTCTACTTGGTTGGGATTCAGTGGTGAACCGTGGTTACATTATCCATCGACATATGAATGGGACCGAACTGGTGTATACCACGGTGGTATAGTGGATAAGACACCTGTTGTAAAACGCGGGGATCGTGGGTTCGAATCCCACCCGATTAGAACGTTTGTATCTTTTTGTATAAAGAGTATAATTTATCACACGTTAGGGTAAAATCTACAATAATATTTTATCATTATTATAATTTTTCCCCAAATAATTTTCTTTAATTCAACCTTTGGACGCTATTTCATGTTTGGGAAACAAAACCAAACACCCCTCCAGAGAAAACTTAATAATACTACTGTAGTAATAAAATAAAATAAACTGAACAAAAAAAAAAAATTCACAAAGACAGACAATAAGCGCATGGATAAAATGGGCATGTCGCTCACATATTATACTACAAGGGAATTCAGACAATCCCGGCCAAATCTCGCTGGGCCCCCTGGCTCTTATTGGGCGGTCTGTGCTCCGGCTGGAGATAACAACATTGGTGGGGGGAGCAGGGGAGCAGGGGAGCAGGGGAGCAGGGGAGCGGAGAGCGGGCACAGCGTAGGGTATGTTTATTGTCACGTGTCCCAACTATTTTGGCCGGGATTGTAGACCGCTCGGCCACGACACACATCTTGCTGGATGCGCAATTTGAGCCAATTAGAATTTAATTTGGTAATAACTTGATAAGCTGGTAATAACTGATGTTGTGCTTTGCCTTGAATTGCCTCATGTTGTCTGCCTTGAAATGATATTATTGCAAACGCCATCAACTTGAAGGTCATAATAAGAGATTGCTACAGGTGCGGTATGCCATTGCTTCAGAGAAGGATTAGAGTAATTATTTGTAGTGACAATGGATATTTATTGCAAGGTCAATTGATGTAATGTTCATGTTTTCAAAGGAAGTTGCTGATATTACAGCACAGGCAAAATGTTTCATTTCTTCACACCGAGAACAAATGAAAGTACGCCGGAGCAAATGGTTTCATTAATTCCCGAGCTCAACCAATTTTTCTTAGAAATGTTTTAAAGAAACCGTTCTTGTTTTGATTCCTTCCCCAGTCATACGTAGATGGTGATTGTTTGGAAGAGCTACCAATTCTTTGTTGCCTTTATCTTGTGTGCTGGAAGGTGAGTTTTCAAAATGAAGCAACGAAATGAAAATAACTCGTGTCTGAAAGGCCTCTCATTTCAGAGAAAACACATCAAATTTTGAATGTTTTTCAAGCAAGTTTTTTGCTCCAAAGTTTATTCTGTACAAATTTTGAATGGCTTTTTTTGTTCACACTTTTCTCATGATGTATTGAGATGAATCTTCCACAGATTGTTTGTTCATTACACATGTAAAGCATACTCATAGCATCAGTTTTTGTCAATATTACCAACGTCGTCCCTTTCTTTTAAAACTGACCAATGTCTTTATCTTCATTGTAAAATGCATACCATGACACGAAAAATAGGTTAACAATCAAAGAAATATTTTTATATAAAAGAAACAAATTCCATAAACTAACACCTACATGTATGTTTACATGCTATCAAAAGCCTGATCATGATCAGGTAACTTAGATTGTTTCCAATAAACCCTTTCATGGATCAATTGTAAAGTGAAATCGCTCCAAGGGTGAGGTTTTTTTCTCCATCGGTTCAGTGATTCTTTTTTATAGTCAATTTCATTTTAAAAACAGAGTTCTATTTTCGGTTTCATAACTAAAGGAACTAAACAACAGGTTCATATCTGCATGAATTATTCAAATTATGAAACCGTTGGTAAAGGATCTTGTAGCTTGCCAGTGAAGGTTAAGGTATCAATGTCAGTAAGGTATTGATAGTTCTTGTACTGTACATGTAGGTCAATAAGTGATTGTCGACATTATATCCCGATTGGGACCCTTTGATATCCTCCTTGGGATAATAAGAATCAAATCGGGATAGTATCTCTCAACCGGATAGTACTTGTACATGTACATTGTAGGTCAGTATGTGACTGTCAACATTATATCCCGATTGGAGCCCTTTGATATCCTTGGGATAATAAGAATCAAATCGGGATAGTATACATCAACCGGATAGTACTTGTACATGTATGTAGGTCAATAAGTGATTGCCAACAATGTTTCCCGATTGGGGTTCTTTTGTATCCGCATCGGGAGAAAAAAGAGATCCAATAATATAGTCATTGCCATACATTGTGTACCTCCATTTGGGATTCCATAGTATGTTAGACAAAATAACTCGGTGAGCCTTATCACATAAGTAAAGACTGTTTGCAGCGACACCATGTGAAGTTACAATTCGACGTTTCGATCGGTGTGCTCTGATCGTCTTCCTGTATAAGTAATCATTGTCAACATTGAATGGTTTCTGGATTGGGTCCCTTGTGTTGAGGGAAATTATTTTGGGAGAATTAGGGTTTCAATCGGAATAAAAGTGAATGTGTCTCCCGAATGGGAATTTTGCTTGCAAACAACCTTGTGAGTTACACTAAGGTCGGGAAGGAAGGGGAAGGGGAAGGGGGGAAGGGGAATCATAGACCCTGTACTTGAACTAGTGTAAGGGTCCATGGGTGGAGCTATGGTGGCTAAAACAGTAAATGGGGGAGGTATGGCCAACAAGGGGAGAGGAGGTGATGGTGATAAAAAGGGACACTCACTCCCCCTCCCCCTCCCCCTCCAGGTTGAAAATTCTTAACTAACAATACAGTCTAACCTGCTGCCGCCGTGGACATCTGGACAGAGCAAACACCTGCTCATCTCTACTGTGCACCTGGTTTGGGATTATTATGATTATTATATCCACAATTACTCAGACAGATGTCAAGTAGAAATGTTGGCTTAGCAGTTGTTTTTGGTAAGCTAATAAAAAATAACATTGACAACCAGCGACATGCTGATGGATTTTGGTGGTGTTAGCGATGCAGTTTTCAAAGCAACCATTTCTGCTTAACGGTGTTTTTTTTTCCTGTTTTTTTTTCGTGAACTCAAGAAAACAACTCCATCACTAGTCCACCACTTGAATTTATTTATTATTTGACAATAACTGTAAATTTTTCTGCTACTGTAAACTTTTACCAAATTTTTACCCCCCCCAAAAAAAAAAAAATTCTGTCATGATTGTGGTTGGCCTTGTAGCGACAGACAAGTTTGATATCGCCGATCTGCAACTTTGATCTTTCATTGCGATTATATTGTTTACAGACTGTACTGATCACAGTACCTTTCCACCCACATCCAATCCTTCCTCATTGGGCCGTACCCTCTCTCCGCAGGCGGTACAGTATAATGCATCCGCCTACCCACTATCGGCTAATAATGGGGGTGAAAATTGCATGCATTATGCAGGAGAGTTGTCAGAATACCGTCCAACATGTTTGTTTTTTCACTTCACATTCTGCTCAGCGGTTGGCTTTTCTTGCACTTGAGGTAACTTTTGTCCGTTCATTCTTTATTTTAAACCAAAAATCACTTATGACTATTATAAAAAAAAAATTGATCACAGTTTTACATACTTGGTGTAAAGTTGATGATGGTATTTAAAACACCTCGTAAAATCTTTTTATTTAAAACATCTCGTAAAATCTTTTTGATGTGCTGTCATGTCAGTAAGATAAACTACATCTAATTTCCATTTTGAATTTTTGACATTGTTTGACAAAGATTTCATGTTAGAATGAATATGAAAAATCAGAATGTCTTTTTCACTATTTTCTCGTTGACAGCACCATGAAATAATCTGAAAACTTTCACAGGCTGTTTTCTGTACAAATCTCTTGATTTTTACAAGCATGGATGCATACAGACTGAAATATTTACTTTAAATATTTAAAGGGACAGTATCGTCACGATCAGAGCAGACTTCCAACAGGGTGTAGTAGAACCGGTGTCCTAGTTTGAGATGACCACAATGACTGAAAATTACTGGCTCATTTATGCAGCAGCAATGGTCATACGATCTTATCATGTGGGGTATTATTTTCAGTCACTGAGTAAATCTGAAACTAGCACAATGATTCCATGCCCTGTTGATCGTGACGATACTGTCCCTTTAAGTATCCATAGGAACTTTCTGCAATAACAGCATTGAGTACATGGGCAGTATACACTTTCGTTAAAAAATTGTATAAATGCATCCACATGTACGTATAACATTCAAACTGTGAACATTACAGCTTATTTGATTGTATCATTAATTAACCCTCCCACTATAGCTGAACGTCAGCGGCAAGTACATGTAGCTATATAGTGGTCAAAATCAGTCAACTGACTGTTTTGACTGTTGACCCAAATGTGCACACAGGGACATTTCTGACTGTTTTTTTACTATCATTTTGACCACCCTGAACAATACAAGGCAATGCTTTTACCAGTCAAAAACGGTTAACTCATTTTGACCTGTAAATGTACTTCACGTAAGGTTTAACAGTGTTGGACTTTTAAGTGCACTAGATATACCTTGGCAAGTATATCAACATGTTGACTGATTTTGGCCCTTGCAGTCACAGAAGGGTTAACCCTCCTACTGATAGACCATTTGAAACCATTCAAAATTTCCACTTACCAAAATGCCCATTGGTTTTGTACACACATGGTGATACCATTTGAACAGTGTTGGTTGCAAGCTTTACTACCATTCAAATCCATTCAAATGCATAGAGGGTCCATTGATTCACCACTTGGAAGTATCCAAACAAGGTTTTGTTTTAGCTGTACTACCATTTGGAAAGATCCAAACAAGGTTTTGTATTAGCTGACCTACCATTCAAAACCATTTAGGGGGAATCAATACTGTACAGTTATTTCACCATTCAAAACCACAAAAGCAAATGGTTTCAAATGGTGCATCAACTTGTATGAAAAAGGTACCAGAAGTAGGAGAGTTAACACTCTTACTATAGCTGCACTTAAGTGGGAAGTAGCGATAGAGGTCAAAATCAGTCGACTCATTTTGACCTGTAAATGTACTTATTACAGATTAGGTTTGACAGTGTTTGACTTTTATCACTGGATATACATGTACCTTGGCAAGTATATCAACATTTTGTACACAGTTATTTCACCTTTCAAAACCACAAAAGCGAATGGTTTCAAATGGTGCATCAACTTGTATGAAAAAGGTACCAGAAGTAGGAGGGTTAATGAGGGAATAGTGAAAAGGCAATCTAAGTGGTCATATTCATTCCAATGTGAAATTTGTCTTGGGAGGACAGAAATTTTTTCTTAAATTTTACTAAAATGATAGCACCATCAAGGGATGTTTAATACCATCATGTTACTTCACACCAATGTAGGTTTGATGCACACCTGTGATCATCGATGCCTTACAAGATTGCCAGGAGTGCTTTAAACAAGTTTATTTAAGGGAAATGTCCATGTGAGTAGATCTGTTCCTGCCAAATACACATTTCGTGTAAGAAGAAAAATACCTTTTTGTAGAGTACAAAAATGTACATGTTATGCTCACGTTGCATCCATTTATCATGGCCGAAACATTTACTTGGAGCAAAACAACCTCAGATACTCCTTCCTGTTCCCAAGTGCGTAAATTACATTCCCCCTCAAAAGTGTGAAGTATACCTTGTGGCAGTATTTAAAGGCCAGAGGGAGTCCAGTTGACATTTTTTAAATCGAGGATTGCTGATTGCCGCCAAGGAGACTAGGAAGCTGTTGACAAAAATCTCTGCCAATAACGGCTTTGTTTTTGTCCCCGACACAAACTCTTGAAAAGTTTTTTTTTTGCCTTACAAGGGGGCCAATATAATCGTCAGGCCTGTGATTTCTCAGGATTTTTCCTGATTTCAGGATTTTTTACAAATCTCCCTTTGCCTCCAAATTTTCTTGAAAGAAGAGAAGTAGCCACCAAGGAAAGAAAGAAGTAGCCTGTATTGTGTCCAAACCTCTAGTTTCTTGTTTGTGGTGATGTGGAGAGTCTGTAAATCCTCCAAAATTAAACATCCAGGAGGTTCAGGGGTCTTTGTCCTCGAGACCAAAGGGAGACCCAGGCCCGCTACCCACAGGAGGTTCAGGGTGCTTTGTCCTCTAGACCAAAGGGAGACCCAGGCCCGCTACCCACAGGAGGTTCAGGGTGCTTTGTCCTCTAGACCAAAGGGAGACCCAGGACCGCTACCCACAGGAGGTTCAGGGTGCTTTGTCCTCTAGACCAAAGGGAGACCCAGGACCGCTACCCACAGGAGGTTCAGGGGGCATTTGTCCTCTAGACCAAAGGGAGACCCAGGACCGCTACCCACAGGAGGTTCAGGGGGCATTTGTCCTCTAGACCAAAGGGAGACCCAGGACCACTACCCACAGGAGGTTCAGGGGGCATTTGTCCTCTAGACCAAAGGGAGACCCAGGACCGCTACCCATTTTTCAGGATTTTTTTTACTTTGGTCAAATCACACCCCTGAATTATGCAGCTGCTATTAAGCATAAAGATTTGCTTAGCAGATTTTGTTTGGTTACCAGCCAATTTTTCATATAAAATGTAGAGATTTTTGGCTGGTTGTCTGCTTCAAATTGATGAACAAAAATATATTTACTTTGCCAAATTTTATGTTTATCAACTCTATGAAATTGGCTCCAGGACATACAAGGTGTAGTCAAGTTAAATATTTCCTGCACATTGTGTTACATTGAAACAAATCATAATCTGTATTTTTTGTGTGAATAAAGTCTTCCTTTTTTGGGGGGGGGGGGGAGTGTTTTCTTTAAACAACATTCTTTCTTACTTCTTAGTATAACATGTAGTTTCACTTACATTGTATGGACAAACATCTAAGATAACTCTGAATAGAGAGTCTCTGAGGACTTTTCAATTTTTTTTATCAATCTTGTGATATTTTTTAACCAGTTCGTGTCGGAGGCCGTGTATACATGCACATTGTTTTTTGGACAGCGGATCGGAGAGCGTCTAAACACGCCACGGGATTCTCGGGAATATTTGTATAGATTCCCGGTCGACGTGGCAACGAGCCATAAGCATACGGTGGAAGACGCGGTCTCCCCGGTCACACTCTGGTGAGCACCATTGTTTGTGTTTGTGCGGTAAAAATAAACCCGCCACGGGGGTTCGGAAAAACTTTTTTATTCCCGGTGCGAACTGGTTAAAGGCTTGTCAAGTTGACACAAAAATTATTTGTGTAGAGAAGAACCTTGAAGTGTCCAGTTTACAAAATCATCAGGAAGTCCACTTTCCCCCTAGCCTTGCCCCTGTGGACAAATATAAACATTTTAACAAATACTGACTTTGGGTACATGAAAAGCCACAGCTTACCCCCCCACTCCCCCCCCCCCCCTCGACCCCCTTCGGCAGTTTCCTCTTACTCATCCCTCTGCATCCCTAAGATGCCTGACTTAATTTAGAAACATGGGTCTCGGTCTCTCTCTCTCTCTCTGTGCAGAAAACTCCTGCCGTCGCGCTTCATTTGAGGTGTTCGGCACTCAGATTTTCTTCCTGTAAAATATTAATTAGTTCTTATCAGATGGGAAGTAAAGCTGCATCCAGCCAGCAATGGTTTTTGTTGCCCCCTGTTCTGTGCATTTGGATCACCGGGCTCTTCCTAAAGAGCAAAGGTTGTGCGTGTACTAGTGGGACATGGAAGTGTTTTTTTTCCCTTCTTTCCTATGGATCAACTTGGAATGCATGTATGCAAGCAGCCATGTGTCTTGTTATTTAGATGACATTTATCTTCAAGGATAGACGCCAAAGTTTATTCAGAAAACATTGGATGCACTAGGCCTATATACAAACTGAATTTCTTGTCACATACATGTATGTAAAAGTTGTCTACATGTAACTACAAACCTAGATTTATTTTTTAAGGGCAAGGTAATTTGCTCTTGCTCATGTTGATGAAGGGCACTTCTATTTGATTATCAAAATGTCTGTGAGATCGTTTCAAAGAGGCACAAACACCAAGACCAGGGGTCAATTTCATAGAGCTGCTAAGCAGAGAATTTTGCTTAGCAAATATTTTCGCTTAGCATTATTATACAGACTACCAACCAAATTACACACATTATGTATGGAACTTTGGATGGTGTTCATCGAAACCTGCTCAGCAAATTCTTCTGGTAAGCAGTTTTTTTTCCTGCTTAGCAGCTCTATGAAATTGGCCCCAGGGAGTCTGTGGCCTTTGTGGCCTCTGTGGCCTCCATGAAATTCATGTCCTGTAACTACACTACTCAAAACAATTTAGGGAACAAAACAATTTAGGGAACACCGGATTTACTGCAAGAGGTGGTCACACCCGTTATTGGAATGTTCCATGAACCGGGATTTTCATTTGCAACCCCCTCTCTCTTTCAGTAGTCATGTCATGAAATGTGTAATCACTACATGCATCCTTTATCATGAGATTATTCCCGTGTTCCCTAAATTGTTTTGTTCCCTAAATTGTTTTGAGTAGTACATGTATATTAACCCTCCTACAGTCCTAACTCTCTATTCATTTTTTTGACGGTTGATAGACCCACCAAAACCCTTCGTCTGGCAGTTTTAAACTTGATGGAATAACTGTGTAGAACATATTACTACCCACACGAAACCATGACACATCACTGGCAAAACTTGTACTTTTTACCTTTCAAAACCTTTCAAATGGTTTTGAGGGATCAAACTTTGAGATGGTTAAATTTGAAATGCTAGTGTTCACTTTCAAGAATCTAAAGATCTTGTTACCCATACAGTGCTCTTTAACCCTAACCACCCCAAATCATCCAAAATCCTCCAAGGGGCACTTTTTTGGGGGAAAAATTCAGCACTGTCAGAAACTGGTACTTTTACCTCTTCAAATGGGACAAAATTACTACCTGGCAAGAAGTACAGGCCATAAGTGCTCAATATGAAAGATCGACGAAAATGTGTGGTGCATTTTACCAAAAGTGCACTGGAGGATGTTGGAGGATTCAGGAAGGATCCTAGCCAGAATACCTAGGGGGTTAGGGTTAAAGAAGGTTCCTAGCCAGAATACCTATAGGGGGTTAGGGTTCAGGAAGGTTCCTAGCCAGAATACCTAGGGGGTCAGGGTTAAGAAGTTACCAGAAGGAGTAGGGGAAGTGTGCATGGAATACATAGTAACTAGCATGGAATGACCATGTTAACAAACAGACCTGCATTGTTTCACCCATACATCGTGCACGTACTTAAACAATAAAGGTGAACGGTACTAATGTTGTTTATAATATCTGGTATACAGTTGCGTGTACTGGTTGTGTACATTAAATACAATCACATATACAAATTGTGCATCGCTGTTTTTGATCAGTTCCGATTGCGTGCATATTCTGTACAGGCAAGTGCATAGATACGCCAAAATGCCAATGCACTTTTATCAAATACAGGGTTGCTAAATGGCACGCATAAATCTTCAATACATTCTCCGATACTGTTCAGTACATAAAAATGCCGCTTCTCTTTTCAAGCAACTAAAAATAACAGCACCACCTCCCGGGATTGATGTCGCATCCTTATAAATATAGATCCCCCTGCTTTTAAAACACCTCCCAATCGGAGAGATATGCAATTGTGACGCTATTTTTTTTTTGCAGAGAGCCACTCAGCTGTAGAAGGTCAGGGGTCAAACTCATGCACAGAGACATTGGCATTCTGATGTCGTACGTGTCTGCTTTGACGTATTCTGTCTGAGAAATTTATGAAGAGAGTCCCGGGATAATTGCATTTGTGTGTTGTGAGCGGTGTACATGCTGTACCGATGTGGATCCAGTTAGTTATTAAATGACGTTGCCGGCACTGTTTGTGTGTAGGTAATGGCTGTGTTTGTTGTCATATGATGTCAGAATGAGTTGAGTGGTTATGGTTTGTCGAGCCGTTTTGTAAGATTTGATGAAATAATTTCTTTCACAGATGTGACGGGGATTTTGTGTTCACTTAAATGCCCTTGTTTTTAATACACTATTTTTTTAAATCTCCAAACAATATAAATGATTACAGTTTCACTTGAAAATTACTTGTTGTAAACTTGATTATGGTATCAAACATCCATTGATATCTTAATTGCAACAATTTTACTATAAATTAGTAAAAAAAAATTCCCAACTGATTTTTGTCGTCTAGAGAAAAAAAAAATCAAATTTGGAATGAATATAAATAATCTGAATGCATTTTTTTTTCTTGATAATGATACAATATAATGATAAACTGAATCTTTTACAGTTTGGTGTTTTAATGTTTATCTTGAATTGCAGGCCTGTGATTTATCAGGATTTTTTTTTTATCAGAACACCCTGCAAAATTTTCTTGAAAGAAAAGAAGTAGCCACCAAGGAAAGAAAGGAGTAGCCTGTATTGTGTCCAAACCTCTGGTTTCTTGTTTGTGTAGATGTGGAGAGTCTGTAAATTTTCCCAAAATAAAAATACAGGAGGTTCAAGGGGTTTTGTCCTCTGGACCAAAGACCCGCTACCCAATTTTCAGGATTTTTTTTTTTTTTTACGTTTGTCAATGTGAAATGTGAAATGTGCTTGGTGCAAAGCTGATGATGGTATCAGTCTTCCCTAGAAATAATACTGTCTGAGGTGCTTTTGAAGAAAGGTAAAATAATATCCAATTTGAATCATGGCAACTTAGTTTTAAGATATATTTCTTGAAAACAAGTGGGTTGAAATTGGTGCAGTGCTCAGGTGCTGGGATTTACCAGTTAGTTCGCTAACCGTTTAACCAAATGTTTCACTGTCGGTTAACCGGTGAATCGAACACAAACCAGATCGTCGGCAAACTGGCACACTGTGTTATACATCTTCAATCAAAAAGCATCAATAAACTTCCCGCAATGATTGTTTAAATAACCAATGCGGCAAAAAAGACAACAAAATGGGCACTAAATTCTTCCAAAATTGTCGGTCGTATTTTTTAAGTACTGGATTCAGTTAGCTGGTTAGCAAATTTATTCATGGTTAATGCAGTTTTGGTCGGTTAACTGGTTGACCGTCCCAACACTAGTTGAATTTCATGTATGTTACTAAAAACCGACGTCATACCTTCCCTTTAAAACATGTAAGAAATTGGATATATAACAGCTCTGTAACTTTATGTTAACAAATATTCAAATTTCAGTGTGACACATGAAGTGTGTTACATTTATCAGTTTCTGAAACAAAATCCATGAAAATGTCTTACACTTTCCTTGTATTAAAGTCAATTATCAGTTGGTCTACATGTGAATGAATATTGCCCATACAAACAAGACACAAGCACAGAGCTCTCTACAGCTTCGTGTATATAGTCCTCATCCCCAGGGGAGAAATACACTCTTGCATTTCTGTTGATGTCACGCATTTCTGCGAAAAGACGCAGCCTGTGCCATCCCTTATGCAGGAGGATTATGACACCTGTGCAGGCGTTTGCCGTCGTCGGAAATTGCAGATCCATTCCGGATACTGCGGCTTATGGCAAAAATATGCAAGGACAAAATGCACGCAGGGTTTGTTGTCATACATTTATTTTAACAAGAAGCTTTTCTAATCCATGTTTTTTTTTTTAAATCTTGAATAGGTGACAAAAGTGTCTGTGGATTTGTGGTTTTAAAATGGAGTGTACAGCTTTTGATATTTATGCAAAATCGGCGACTTACAATCTAAAAACTTAATTCATGTTAAAGTACTGTAGGTGAGGGTACCAAACATCCGAAGAAATCATTCTGTTGAAATGTTACAAATTTGAAATCGATTTAGGATTAACAGACATTTTACCAAAGTTGTTATTATTCATTTAAACCTCATACTACTTCAAGGGTCAAAATCATTCAAAATATTGAAATACTTGCCAAGGTATATCTAGTGCACTTAAAAGTCAAACACTGTCAAACCTTACGTGTAGTAAGTACATTTACGTGTCAAAATGAGTCAACTGTTTTTGACTGGTAAAAGCATTG
The DNA here is from genome assembly GCA_029582265.1 of Zoroaster sp. YZ-2022. Lineage (NCBI taxonomy): Eukaryota > Metazoa > Echinodermata > Asteroidea > Forcipulatida > Zoroasteridae > Zoroaster > Zoroaster sp. YZ-2022. The sequence goes on along the minus strand of CM055827.1, from coordinate 6,238,008 downwards.
TCTGGTATTGTTGAGGGTGGTCAAAATGACAGTAAAAACAAGTCAAAAATGCCCCTGTGTGCACATTTGGGTCAACAGTCAAAACAGGCAGTTGACTGGTTTTGACCTGTACAGCAACTTTCCACTAAAGTGCATCAATAGTAGGAGGTAAAACTTGTAGCTTTGCATGGTGAGGATGATAAGTAAGACTAATTGCGGTGACACCATGTGGAATCTCAATTGAGTAGTAATTAGTTCTGAAAAGAACTGGGGGTACAACTCGACGTTTCGATCAGTATGCTCTGATCGTCCTCAGGAGAATGCCGGACTCTGGAAAATGCTGCTGCTTAAGTAGACTGCTGGAGGATCATCCCCTGAATGGATGCTGGAGGATTAGTTCGTTGAGGCGCGCAGGCGGGAACTGTGAGACTATGAGACTAGGATCCTAGGGGTTGGGGGAGAGGAGTGTGTGCTCACTGAACTGAATCAGTTGTTAACAAGCACAGGGGAAGGAGGGTGTTTGACTTAGGATATAGGGGATCCCTCAGTCTGGGTGGGTTATGGACTTTGGATATAGAAGATCCATCAGTCTGTAGTATAGGTCGCCAAATGTCGCTGATGAAGAAACCGATGTCCTGTGGCACAGTGTCGTGTTTGACGATCTCGATGGCCTCTCTGATGCGTCCTGGGGTGCCATGCGTCGATGGGTGTGATGAGTTGGGCTGCCTGCCAGTCGATTTGGTGGTCCTTGATGTGCGAGTGCTTGACGATGGCGGACTTCTCGAAATCTCCTCTGCGGCCGTGTGCTCGGTGTTCCTTCAATCTGATGGGGAGGTTGCGTTTTGTTTCCCGATGTACACCTTACCGCACTCACAGGGGATCCGTAGACTCGCTCTGTTGTTTGGGTCCGTTTGTCCTTGTGGGTATGTAGAAGTCCTTGGAGTTTGCTGGGGGCTGAGTGGAACACATCGATGCCTGCTTGTCGGAGGATGCGTTGTAGTTTGTGAGACGTCGAACCTAGATAGGGGAGACAAGCAGAGAGGGTTAGATCACTTACCTTGCTTTTGGAGTTTGGAACCGGCTGTGCTGATCTTGTTGGGATTGTAACCGTTGCGTTTGAGGGTAGTTCGGATGTGCAGTAGTTCCTTGGGAAGGCTGTCCTTGTCACAAATGTTGTAGGCGCGTTGTAGGAGGGTTAAACCTTTAAATATGTTCTCCATGTAATCTAGATACAGTGTATGAATGGTTTCTTGTTACTAGAAATGTGATGTACAGTAAATCACAATAAATAATGCACTTCTTGCAAGTTCTTTTTACTAAGTTTTTTACAAACTTGATTTGGAACACAAAATACATGTACTTCAAATTTGAGTTTATGATATTTCTTTCAAGTGATATACATGTACATGTGTATGTATTCATGCTAGTGTACAAATGTGTATATCGGCGTATTATTTCACTTGTAGTTAAAATGGGGGGGGGGGGGCGTGGCATAATTAACACATTATTTCACTTGTAGTTAAAATGAAAAACCCAGTAAAGAAGTGGACTCTCATTATTTTATTCTCAATCTCAAAAATATATGTTCAAGATGTCATTACAAGGAGAGAAAATTAAGATGCTGGGAGGAAAGTGTTGTAATTGATACAGATAGTTTAACTCTTTCCCCCCCCCCCCCGATTTGATTTGATTAATCTGAACTTATTATTTTGTTTAACCCAGCTTCCAAAATAGATCACATTATATGCAACGTAAAAAAAAGTGTCCCTGGGCAGTGCTTATAGTGCTTTGTTATTACTTTCACATCCAGGAAATGGAATTCTTAGCTCGTTTAAGGTTGGCATTTAGCCATGCACAGAAGGCCCTGGTTAGTCGCTCACCATATTGACGTCACCGGGCAGCATCTCGTATTGCGCTCCGTGGCCCATGTATACACGTTCTTACCTCATAACCAATCTTGACATTAAAGGTCTGCGATGGCCGTTGCTGCAGCTTGTTGTCACACCCACAAGCCTCCCTGTTACCTGGTGCCGGGTTGACATTTTAATTTCATTATTTCTTTAACGGCGGGAAGTTGCTGGATCTTTTGTTGTCATTGCGTGCTCGGATTATAATTGCCCCGTACCTTGACGTACGGTGAGTTTTTTACGCCGGAGCAGTGTGGGGTTTTGCATGTTCAGCAACTTGGATGACCTTAAAAATTGCAAATGTTAAAATGGATTGATATAGGACATGTTGTACATTTACGGCAGACAGCTGGATAGATGCTGCTTTGTGTACTGATTGAGTCGGCCCTTCTGGTAGCATTTTAAAGGAATAATTGTGTTAATTGAAATAGTTTGTAATTGCAGATCATGTTTTTGAAGTAGTCAAGTTACGTGTGCAGTGATGAAAGTCCAATTAGTAAGGTAGCTGACTAATTTGAGGTCTGTCATGATTGCGAAATAATGTTCAACACTTGTTTAAATTCATTTTATATATATATATATATATATATATATATATAAAATGAATTTAAACATTTGTGTGGCTCCATAATCCCTCCTTTGTTCACTTCTGATACTCCTATTGGCTTTTCTAGACTGATGCTTATCTTTAATTGGCTACTGTTTTCCCGCCTTTTTGGATCCCGCCCCATGATCCTTTGCTTTCCCTTTTCCCTATAAATGGATGTGTTTTTTATGTTTGTACTTTGTCAAAGCCTCTGATGAAGGTCCGGTCTGGATCGAAAGCTAAGGCCACCCTCCCGATTTATATTTTACAGATGTACTAGAAATCCCATGTTTAAAATGTACATTATTGCTAAAAATAAAGTCTTTTAAATTGTTCAATTTTACCTTGCACGATACTTGTGGAAATAATTAAATAAGTGCTAAGCAGACCAACAAATATTTCCATTTTCATTCTACCCCCCCCCCTCCCCCGGATATGCAAGGGGGGGAGTCAATGTCCCCTTTTTCTCAACTACTGTACACGTACATATGTAAATTAATTTATTATACATTTTGAATACTGCATTCTGCCAGACATGAAAAGTTATGGAATCTCTTAAAATTTAATTCTAAAGCCTTTAAGAGCCATGAAAATCTTTGGTGAAAAAAAACCCCACTTACAGTGTGTAAGTCATGGGAATTTGTTTTTAAATACTGTAGAGTACTTTCAAGTTGCTCATTAGACAAGAAACACATTTGGCCTGTACCAACATTGGCGTTATTTGTGTCTCATCTAAGTCTGGATCACATAAACGTAATGATGCACAGGTCTGTGATTTCTTGGGATTTTTCCTGATTTCAGGTTTTTTTTTAATTTTTTTTTTTTACAAATCTCCCTTTGCCACAAAATGTTCTTGAAAGGAGAGAAGTAGCCACCCAAGGAAAGAAAAGAAGTAGTCTGTATTGTGTCCAAACCTCTAGTTTCTTGTTTGTGGGGATGTGGAGAGTCTGTAAATCCTCCAAAATGAAACATCCAGGAGGTTCAGGGGGATCAAAGGGAGACCCAGGCCCGCTACCCATTTATCAGGATTTTTTACTTTTGTCAAATCATACCTGGATGCTTGATAAGGTCTACATGTACATCGTCATATCTTGTACCATGATACATTGTACCTTCCAACTATTCAGATGATTTCTGTTATTTTTATCTAAAACATATTTATTATTTTGTCACAGAAAAAGTTTTTAATTTTATTTAGGGTTGATATATTCCCCTAAAGGGCCGGTCACACTGCAGCGATTACAAGTAACGATAACGAAAACGACGCAAAATAACACATTCTATTTGGTTAAATTGTACCGCGCGGAATACGCGCACGCTTATTTAACCAATCGATGGCGTTCATTAGCAGCGTTCTCGTTCTCGTTCTCCTTACTCGTTATCGCTGCAGTGTGACCGGCCCTTTATCCTATTTCTCAAATGTGGAATCCCTCTCCCATTAAAACACAATTGGAAGTAAAACAAAGCATCTTTGCTATTCCCTTAGAAAATTTACCCTTTTAATTGAATCTGTTGTGCTAGCCATAACAACAGGGAAAGTGTAAATTTGTTTTAAAAACGGGTCACCATTTGCGTACATGTACATGCCCAATCACAACTCGCACTCTTGAACATTTTTTTCATTAGTATGGTCAAAGGCTCTTGCTTCTTATGCTTCATGTCTCAGACAATCAAACCTGAATGCTTTTTTTTCTTTTTTTTTTCATTTTTTTTTTTCATTTAAAGTTAATTTCCTGGGAAAAGTTATTTTAAACGGAGCATGGAATACCCATTTGTTATACATGGGCAACATTTCCTTTGCATAATTATGCATGTAGTGTTTTAAAGCCAGTGCCCAATTTAATAGCGCTGCTTACCGGTAAGTAAAATTTCATGCTAACTATCACAAAAATCTGCTTAAACATTTAGCGTATTTCACAGAAATACAAGAAAATTTAGAAAATACAAAAAGTAGCAAGAAAATTCAGAGAGGAGTGTGCGCATTCACCATGGATTTGTATTGTTGCGTCACTCATGAAAAACGTACAGTAAGCAAAAAATCGGCTGCTAAGCAGTTCTATTAAATTGGGCCCTGTTTATACATTTGGTAAAAAGTCTTTTAAGTTGCTAACGATATTGTATTGCTAACGATATATCGCCCATGTTTGACTCAAGAAATAGAATTTAAAAAGCTGACAAATTCTGAAAGATATTATTCAACAAACAAAATTTGTTTTTATGAAATTGTCGGAAACTAAAAAAAAACATGTCGGAAAAAAGATGTCGGAAACTAAAAAAAAAGAAAGAAAAAAGTGATATTTAAAATGCCCTTGATTCTGATTGACAGCCACACTGGCCAATTGGAAGACTGCACACACCCTCGTGCAAGCTGAGGATTAAAACAGTGGGCCAGCATTTTATGAATTTGAGGTTTTATTTTACTGGTACTAATCCTAATGACAGATGTTTTCATTCAATGTCTCAAATGAAAGCTTATAACTTCCTTAACCCCCCCTTCCAAAAAAAAAAAAAAAAAAGCAATTCAACATTTAAATCTATTTTTTTGTTACCGTCAAATCGGCCCAAACATTGGCAATGTATACAAGAAAAGAGTAAAAATTCATTCAAATTGTGTAGTCATTTCAATGTGGAATATATATCTCTAGTGGATAAATAATTTAATCAGTGTTACTAAAATAATAGCACCTCAAACAGAAATTTTTCAAGGGATGTTTAACATCACCTTTACACCAGTAATTTTCATGTAAATCTTTTATTATTTTGGTTATTTGAGAATATTTACCAATATAATATTGTCTTTACTTAAAAATGTCAGTATCCCTCGCAAAATATGAGCGGACATTGAATGCTTAAAAAATATCACGATGACTCGGATGAAATGCCTTGATTTATTATAAAAACCTTATTATGCAGGCATGGCCAGTTTTCACCGTGTTTGATTGAAATTAGCTAATATATATATTTTTTTCATTATATAAAGGGGATTTTTAGTTAAAATTGTTGTCAGAATATTTTGAAGACTTCTGCTTTTGTTGGTTTACATGTTAACATACGTACACATTGACCACAAAGTCCTGGAGATTTACTATGTAAATGTACACGTTCGTATGGTATGGATTGTGTGTAGTGCATTCACACGTAGAACTGCACAATTTTTTTTTCATAATTCTGTATAAATAATATACAGTCTAGCGTATACATGTATTCGTAGTAACTGTACCGCACTGTGTGCCACATTATGTGTCCTCAATCCCACTCACAGTGAATTATGTTAAGTTTATATCAAACACTATGTGCAGTTGTGTACATTAATACAAGGAGTTTCCACATGGGCTTGGGTAAAATCAATCCTTGGGATAAATTCTCCATTTCATCATGCAATCTCTTCATGTATATTGCTCTTCTTAAAGTGGTACGTGTAGATTTTTAATGCACAGGGAAATGTTACACGTAAGCCTGTGTATATTGTTAACCTTGGAGTTTCATATGAATTAGTATTTAACGAGCCTTGGTGGCAGAGAGTACACACTGGGGTTTGGTTCTTAACTATCTGGAAGCGGGGAGGATAATGTTTGTCTTGGTTATGTGATCTTGGCCAAACCCCCCCCCCCCCCCCCCCAAGATGTCTGCCCGGGCCCATGCTTCATGGAGCAGCTAAGCAGACAGTATTGCTTAGCGAATTTATCTGCTAAGCAAGATTGAGCTGAGGACCTGCCAGAAGCAATATTATACATAACGTGACAATTTGGCTGGTGACATATTTTTACTATTAAGCATATATCTTTTCTGTGCTAAACAGCTCCATGAAAATGGCCCCAGGACAGAAGGGCATTACCCTCAGTATCAACCATTGCTCCGAGCATCCAGCAGGGAACCAGTGAAATCAGTTAGCTCCCAACATGCAAAATGTGTAGCTGGTGTACAGCATTGAATACTTGAAGCATCCAATGCAGTTTGCTATCAATATTAAGTTTAAATCTCAGTTTTGTCTTCTCTGTCTTCTCTGTGCAGTGTGTGCATTGCATGACTACAGCAACATCGCATCAGGGCAGAGTCGGGATAAAACCTTAAAGTAACAGCCACCACACCCTTCGGCTGTTGATCACAGCAAGTCTCCAGTAATCATCATTGTCAGGAACTAAAATCCATAGACACACTCTTTGAGAAGGTAATATCTGGGATATGTCTTTTTTTTCTAAAGTCAATAAGCTGAATTCAGTGCAATTTTGATTTTTTTGTTTGTTTGTATGTAATGGAAATCTCAGCAATCCTCCAGAGGCAGTTCCTAGACTCCCAGACCATCTTCAGTGACGTTTCAAGCGGCCAGACACATCCCTTTATATTGAAAATATTCAGATGATGTACATGTATAAGATTCCACAAGGTCTTCCTTTATGACTCTTGATCATGTCTGGGTTTTTTTCCTTCATGTATTTTGTCACTGACACAGAGAGGTTACTCAATTCCTGAGATTATTATAGAAATACACGGGTAATCTGTATGACAGCTTACATGTAGGTAAGATGCGTATGCATGCTCTTTGAAAAGTCTCCATGTACATGTACTGTATACATGTACACCTGCATATATGATAAAGTGTTGTAGCATGCATGTATATACTACATGACTGAGTCAGGGTGCAAATCTGTTGTACTTGAATTCATTTATTCAGTTACTGCGTTAAAGGTATTATCTTGGCAAAACAGCTTCTACGAGTATGCATACGTTCTTTGAATCAAGATATGTACAATTTTTTAATCGGGTAATTAGCAATATAGTACCTTCCCTTTATTAACCCTAACCTTCCCAAATCCTCCAAAATCCTCTTTGCCAAAGTGAAGGATTGAGGTTACATGCTACATGCTCTTTGCTAAAGTGAAGGATTTTGGAGGATTGAGGTTATTAGGCATACTTGCCTCTCCATGGTACATGTACATCCATGTTTGTTGTAGTGATTGCAAGGTCAGTGCTTGGGTCAGTGGACACTGTTTATTGCTCCATGCATGCAGGGAGGGTCCCTGGCCATGTACATACAGATTAGAAACACATGTATGCATACATGTCATGTGCTTGCTTTACTACTGAAGGATTTTGGAGGATTCAGGTTATGTGTAAGTAAATGGGCCTAGGAAGTTAGGGTTAAACAACGACTTTACCTTATTACATGTACGTTGTGTTGTTCACAATATTAAAATGTATTCCTTTTGCAAATACAACTTTGTATTCATTAACCCTCCTACTACTACAAGGGTCAAAATCAGTCAAAATGTTGATATACTTGCCAAGGTATATCTAGTGCACTTAAACGTCGAACACTGTTTAAACCTTACGTGTAGTAAGTAAATTTATAGGTCAAAATGAGTCGACCGTTTTTGACTGGTAAAAGCATTGTCTGTTGTTGTTCAGGGTTGTCAAAATGACAGTAAAAACAGTCAAAAATGCCCCGGTGTGCACATTTGGGTCAACAGTCAAAACGGGCAGTTGACTGGTTTTGACCTCTATAGAAACGTCCCACTAAAATGCAGCAATAGTAGGAGGGTTAAAACATGGAATTTGTATACAGCTCTATATACAAATTCAGACATAAATTATTAGGGAATAATATTTTACTATTCTTAAAACCTCATATAATATCATCATCACCTTTATGACTGGTTAGGTTTCAGGTCAAACTTTCATAATTGTTTATTTTTTGGAAAGGACTGATTGTTGTATCTTCCCTTTGACTGAAGGCCTGGCTTTATTGTGCAGTATGTACAAAATACATCTAGCCTATGATTCTCGGGATTTTTTTATGAATCTCCCTTTGCCTAAAAATCTTCTTTCTTTTTTTTTGAAAGAAGAGAAGTTGTCAACAAGGAAAGAAAGAAGTAGCCTGTATTGTGTCCAAACCTGTAGTTTCTTGTTTGTGGGGATGTGGAGAGTCTGTAAATCCTCCAAAATTAAACATCCAGGAGGTTCAGGGGGCTTTGTCCTCTAGACCAAAGGGAGGCCCAGGACCGCTACCCATTTTTCAGGAATTTGTTACTTTTGGCAAATCACACCCTTGGTACATGAAATTTAATATGGCAATGACACCTCTACATATATATATGAACATCAAGGGGTTAGCCAGGATTTAGAACCAGGGTGTCCAAATTTGCTGGAAATTTCAAAACAGGGTGTTCAAATTGTTCACTTAAAATACTTTTACATGTAAATGACATATGGAGTAGGGTGCCCAAAATTGAAACAGGGTGTCCAAAAGACACCCAGACACCCCTCTGGCTAATACTACGATGAATATGTACCAATACAATCTTCAAATCAAGTTATTCCTTATTGGATTTTTGTTATTTTCAGCTGCAGCTCCTGATTTTGTATGGAGAGGGAATGTAATGTCTAACTGATCACCATGTCGGCTGTGGACAAGACGAGCAGCTCCGAGAAAAAACCTACAGCTAAGCCCAAGCCTGCCGACGCCAAGGGGGACACAGAAGTCAAAGATGGGAAGTCTGAAACCAAGCCAGACATCAAAATAGAACTCCCCAAACCCGAGATCAAGATACTGTGCATTAAACCGGAGATCAAACGGCAGGACAGTAATGGAAGCCGAAAGGCGCCTACACTCAAGAAGGACTCGTCATTTGAGTCTAAGAAGGATGGGGCCAAGGAGGGCAAAGCGGGTGAAACTAAAAGGACAGAGGGAAAGAAAGAGAGGCCCGACTCGTTAAAAAGGGACCCCAAATTGGACTCCCCGAAAGGGAGAACTGAGTCCGTTAAGAAACATGACTGTAGTAAGATCGTTGGGAAGAAGGCCCCCGCTGCTGGGCGGGGCAGAGGCACAGAGCGGGAGGGGCGTGTCGAGGGGGAGGGCATCCCCAGACTACAGAGGCAAGCCAGTCAGGAGGAGACCGAAGCAGCACCTGTTCGTCGGAGGTCAAACCCTAGGTCAAAGCTGAGCCGGAGCCAGCCTGTTTCGGATGATTCTTCACCGCCGCAAACTCCCGATCTGCCACTCACAGAACAAGCCTTCATGAAACTTGTATGTATTCAAAAACTTTTTTCCAAAGACTTATTTTGTTTGATTAATATGAAAATGGAATTTCAAAAAAGGTCATCCACAAAACATAAGTCCTTCCAAAAATGATTTTATAATTGCTTACAATAAATGCATACATGCAAACATGTATTGCTATGGTGGTAATTTTGTTTGTGAGAATGTACGTTACCAAATACCTATGTTTTGTACCTTCTTGTTTTGTTTGTTTCTTTACAGCCGCGTGTGGACCATTTTTCCAGACTACCCCATCAGCTCAGTGGTGACATGCCTCCCAATAAGCTGTGCAAGCAACATAGCTATGAAGCAAGGAGTGAGCCGGCTCTGTCTAGAGGTAAATAAAGAGCTACTTAAAGCCAGTATCCATTGGTACAGGGTTGTAGTTCTCATACTTGTACTCATAACGCGTGTGCATTTTTTCGTTCTCATGAAAAAGTACTTGACTACAACTTTTCGCCTCGTGCATATCGTAGCCCTCTAGCAGACCTACGATTTTGCCGTATTTCGTACGGGAATTTGTTGAAAATACGACCGTACGTTTTTCCCCCATAAAATACGGGTTTTGACCATTTTTGACACGCCCGAAAAAATCCGAGTTCAAAGCGGCTGCGAGTGTAGATTATGCAAGATAAAAAAACCGGCTGCGAGTGACTGTAGAGGGCACGAGGCTCGACACTACTCTACATCGCGATCTCGTAAGCAAGGGCGTCCGTGGTTGGTGCATGGGATGTAAACAAATGCATTTGGGACCGGGCGTATTAACCAATCGGAACGTTGTATACAAAAGCACTAGGCATTACGATAGATGAATGGCCGTCATTTGAGTAGCGCAGACCATGCATGCAGACGATAATTTTATGATCTAATTTGAGCGTGAAATGAATGTTTAAATATGGCTTCGACCTCCAAAAAAAGATAAAAGGAATCAATCGTACAAAACAGATTACTCAGAGAAATGGGATTTCAATACAGCCATCTCAGAAAGGAGAAAATCATGCACGATGTAGTGTACATTGCGTAGTTCGGCCTTTCAGCATCGCTCACAGACACAGTGGATCGTATGACATTACGCACCACATTGAAACCGCCAAGCACCGAAGTATTGCCGAGACTAAGAGCGCTAATCACCGTGCCATCTACATCCAACTTTAGGTGGATTAATTAAGCTTACTTTGATAGATCATAGAGGCAGTATTAGGTCTGATTACCAGCTCTGAAGCTGTATGACTATGAATAAATCCGAATCGGACCTAGAGGCTATGGCATTTTCTGTGTTGTATGTTATCTGGGAACCTCATTCCAGGGAAATAATCTTCCGATTCCGACACACACCATATAATATTATTATAACATCAACATGCTAATATTTAGGCCCTATATAGTGAAAATATATTATGTTACCCGTTACCTTTTGACTTAGTTTCTGCGGGCACTTTTCTTAAAAGTCCCCGCATACGGCGAAGCTCTGTTCAAATTTTTTTTTAATGAATTATTTTTAATCTGACCTCGCACCATGTGCTTTTTATAGAAAACTATAATGTACACCCTAAACTATTAAAGTTGGAGCATTGCAGCCACATTAAACCTTTGTTCGTAAGCTCGCCTATGTATATTTTTGAAAAATACAGTTTTTTATGAAAAATACAACTTTTGGAGTTTCAGAATACAGTTTTGTGATCCCAAAGGTTGGCAGGTCTGCTCTAGTGGTGAAATGTACTTCAGCTGCGAGCTCCGGGCTTTACGCGGTTCCATTTACAGCCTCTGTACTGTACAAACATATCACAACAGTACAGTCGCAGCATTGCTTGAATGATTAAATAAAGTTATTTTATATGCAAATTAGAAATTCTCACTGCTGAATTCCACCCTCTCACAATTTCCTTCCAAATACCGTACGTTTTCCTGTGTTCTTTAACCTCTTGCTGCACTTATCATTAAGTATGAGGAGTTTTTCTCCCTGAAAATTAAAAGGAGATTTCAGCGGAAAAACTCTTCTCTTGTAACCGATAAGACGAGAATGGAGCCTCTAGATGTGAACCGGTTAACCAGTGATATGCTAATTTTCCTACATTCAAGGATCTCTTGCTAATGTTTAAAATTTTTGTTTATATAAAATGGCGCTCAAAGCTTTCAATACAAAATGCCCTTCGCGAACCCCTGTATTATGTGATAGCGCCCTCATACGGCCATGGATGGGGGCGAATAGAGTTGAGTACATTTCTTCCTGGACTCGTACTCATACTTGTACTCATGAAAAAGTATTCGACAACAAGTCTACCTTGGTAAAATGTCTGAAAATTAATCCTTACTTGATAAGAATCAAGATGTATAAAAGCAGAAGTCTATTACCTACATGAAGTGTGCCACTCGTGCACTAACCTAGTCCACGGCATAGCACCAGAAGTCTGTTGCCTACATGAAGTGTGCCACTCGTGTACTGACCTAGTCCATGGCATAGTACCAGAAGTCTGTTACCTACATGAAATGTGCCACTTGTGTACTAACCTAGTCCCGTGGCATAGTACCAGAAGTCTGTTGCCTACATGAAGTGTGCCACTCGTGTACTGACCTAGTCCATGGCATAGTACCAGAAGTCTGTTACCTACATGAAATGTGCCACTTGTGTACTAACCTAGTCCCGTGGCATAGTACCAGAAGTCTGTTACCTACATGAAGTGTGCCACTCGTGTACTAACCTAGTCAACGGCACAACACCAGAAGTCTGTTACCTACATGAAGTGTGCCACTCGTGTACTAACCTAGTCCCGTGGCATAGTACCAGAAGTCTATTACCTACATGAAGTGTGCCACTCGTGTACTAACCTAGTCCACGACATAGTACTCCATGAACAATGGATTTGGACCCATTCATGACGTATTGTTCCACAGACGCAGTGCAGTCTGGGAGACTAACCAGGCTGTAAGGGAACTGTATCTCGCGTGCGCACCTTAGCGTTTGTGGGTTTGCCCCACAGCTGATGGTTCTCCCATGTCTAGTTTAAGATTGCCTCTAGTAATCTGTGTTTAGTGAACACTGTAGGGAACAATGACAAGTATATTCCTATGACTGCCCGCAATGTCCAGGTTTATATGTGTGGAGAAAGTATACCAGGAACTTACAGAGGCTGACCACATGATAATAATAATGTCGGGCATTTTAAAGCGCTTTTAAACAAGGTATCAAAGCACTGTACATTATTACCCCTGCTCATCAGGCGCATAAATCATTCCAGAAACCATCTCAGCTCCCTGGGGAGTATACAGCTCAATTGCTGCCATTTCGGCGCATATGGGCTAATCAAACACAACAACCAACTCTGCCCTCACAGGTACCCATTTACTCCTGGGTGGAGAGAAGCATTTATGGTAAAGTGTCTTGCTCAAGGACACAAGTACCACGGTCGCGGTTGGGATTCGAACCCACATTCTGACGACTCAGCCATCAGAACACAAATCCGATGCACTAAACCGCTCGACCATGGCACTCCATAGAGCTGCTAAGCAGGGAATTTTGCAAGACTGTTTGGCTGGTAACCAACAAATTCTGCTAAACAAATTTTGTTTTGGTGAGGAGGTTTGTCTGCATGGCAGCTCTATGAAATTGGCCCCAGAATAGTTTGCATGATTGCAGGAAATAGATCAAACAAAAATATTCATACCTGTGATTTCTCAGGATTTTTCCTGATTTCAGGATTTTTTTTCCTTCAAATCTCCCTTTGCCTCAAAATTTTCTTGAAAGTGGAGAAGCAGCCTGTATTGTATCCAAACCTCTGGTTTCTTGTTTGTGGGGATGTGGAGAGCCTGTAAATTCTCCAAAATTAAACATCCAGGAGGTTCAGGGGGCTTTGACCTCTAGACCAAAGGGAGACACAAACCCGCTACCCATTTTTTCAGGATTTTTTACCTTTGTCAAATCACATCACTGAACATTTCTGAATGCAAGGTTTTCTACTATGATTTCTTTTTGTTTTGTCATAGAACCAAGCCAGGAGAAGGAGTTATACATAGATTCCAGTGGTGTTGACTTGCATCAATTCATCGTGGACACGCTACAGAAGCCTAATGATAGAACCATGCTGCTTAAACTTGAACAAGAACTTTGCAAATTCATCCAGAACCAAAAGTAAGTCTGATTTTTATAAATATACCTCCCATATTGCCAATTTTATACACCTACCAGAAAAAATGTTAATGCTATTTACAATTAAAGATAAGGTATAGGATTTATAATAATTTTTTTTTTTTAAATTGCATAAATTTCAATTTCAGACTTAACCCTTCTGTGACGGCAAGGGTCAAATTCAGTAAAAATGTTGATATACTTGCCAAGGTATATCTAGTGCACTTAAAAAGTCAAACACTGTCAAACCTTACATGTAGTAAGTACATTTACAGGTCAGAATGAGTCGACCGTTTTTTGACTGGTAAAAGCATTGTCTGGTATTGTTGAGGGTGGTTAAAATGACAGTCAAAACCAGTCAAAAATGCCCCTGTGTGCACATTTGGGTCAACAGTCAAAACAGGCAGTTGACTGATCTTGACCACTATAGGCTACTTGCCACTAAAGTGCAGCTGAAGGAGGAGGGTTTTAATTGGTGTTAATCTTGAATTTTCGTCTGTTCTTGTCGTTTCCTCAGAGAACATGTTCGTAAATTTCCACCGATGACGTCATATCATCGTATGATAGTACATCGAGTTGCTGCGTATTTTGGGCTGGAACATAATGTGGACCAGGCTGGAAAATCTGTCATTGTGAATAAGACACCGACCACAAGAATGTAAGTTACAAGAAATTTTGTGAAATAATAAAAGGGTCCCCTTGAAGTCCCCATGGTTCTCCATGAACCATATTTCTCACTTAGCGACAGTAGAGAAAACTAGTTGCCCGACATTGGTTCTCCCTTGAACCATAATCTCACTTAGCGACAGTCGAGATACGAGTTGTGCGATAAGGTTCTTTTCAGAAACCTGTACCTCAGCTTCGCGTTGGTTGAGATAAACACATGGTTGTTTCCACAAATCGAAACGATATCGATATTCCACCATGCAAAGCCTCAAATCTTATAGGGTTGTTCTTAAACCCCCTCGACCCCCACGACCCTTGACCCTACGACGTACGCTCATATAAACAAAGCACACGTACTAGTACTCGCGGAATTCACTACCACCGGTGCAGTACGAATGTATGTATGTATTTTGCAATGCCCATGCGCAAGCATGTCGCATGGCTGGCCGGCCTGCACCAGAATCAAATTGTATCCCAAATGGGAACCTGTTTACGGCCCGCGTTCGAAAATGGCTAGCTCGCTAGCCTGTTGCGCCGTTTGCTGCATGACGACTTGTCATCGCGAATTCAACGAATTTATAATGCTGCCACAAGCCAAATTATACCATTCCCGAGTAGATAATTTCATCTTCTATCAAAAAAATTGCATACTTATGTCGGATTTTTGCTAGTTGGGTGAGGGCGCATTTTTTGGCAACGTTCTTCCTACAACTCATTACGGTCGTAGAAGGATATCGCTTCTAAGACGGCCGCATGGCTTTCCGGCATCCTGATTGGTCAATAAGCATTACATCACAAACTGGCATGCGCGCACAGCCCCGAATGTACATTTTACTTGATGGACGTGGAAAAAATCCCAACTATTTTGTCTGTCAACATTTTAGCAAAACATAATTATTTCTCATTTAATAACCTATTTTATATTATTCTATTTCAAAATTAGACTTTTGGAGGAGAAAAGGATTTAGTTATTTTCCTCAATTTAACCTATAATCTTCGATCTTCGATCTTCGATCCTCCGGAGCTCCGTTTGTTCACGTTCAATAGTACGGGAGTGCAGCGGGCATTCTAATTGGGGCCGTATTTGAACACAGATTCCGATTTGGGATACGATATGATTCTGGGGGTAGAGGGGTCGTGGGGGTCGAGGGGGTTTAAGAACAACCCAATCTTATATAGAAAAGAGTCCTTTTGAATTTGGTTCATTTAAGGAATTGTGTTAAGTAATTCAAATCATTCTTGGATTTGGATTCAAGAACCAATGATTTGGCCTCGGACACAGACGCATGGTTTTAGGATCGAAATTCTGGATGAAAAGCTGGCAAAGTTCTGCAAATTTGAGCGAGATATACATTAATAAATAAATCAACAAGTCAGTCAGTTTAAAAAGCCCCTAACATCTATATGAAAGGTTCACTGGCATGTAAAAATCTAAAATACTTTCCTTCTAAAAATAGTATGTTTGTTCCTACTCATTGTTCAAGTGTGTTGACTTTGGTGTGCCTAGGAACAGTATCAAGTGTACTTTTAAATGTTTATTTAACCCTAACTCCCTCGGCCCATTTGCTTACACATAACCTGAATCCTTCCTAACTCCCTAGGCCCATTTGCTTACACATAACCTGAATCCTTCCTAACTCCCTCGGCCCATTTGCTTACACATAACCTGAATCCTTCCTAACTCCCTAGGCCCATTTGCTTACACATAACCTGAATCCTTCCTAACTCCCTAGGCCCATTTGCTTACACATAACCTGAATCCTTCCTACATTGTAACTCCCTCGTCCCATTTGCTTACACATAACCTGAATCCTTCCTAACTCCCTAGGCCCATTTGCTTACACATAACCTGAATCCTTCCTAACTCCCTAGGCCCATTTGCTTACACATAACCTGAATCCTTCCTAACTCCCTAGGCCCATTTGCTTACACATAACCTGAATCCTTCCTAACTCCCTCGTCCCATTTGCTTACACATAACCTGAATCCTTCCTAACTCCCTAGGCCCATTTGCTTACACATAACCTGAATCCTTCCTAACTCCCTAGGCCCATTTGCTTACACATAACCTGAATCCTTCCTAACTCCCTCGGCCCATTTGCTTACACATAACCTGAATCCTTCCTAACTCCCTAGGCCCATTTGCTTACACATAACCTGAATCCTTCCTAACTCCCTAGGCCCATTTGCTTACACATAACCTGAATCCTTCCTAACTCCCTCGGCCCATTTGCTTACACATAACATGAATCCTTCCTAACTCCCTAGGTCCATTTGCTTACACATAACCTGAATCCTTCCTAACTCCCTCGGCCCATTTGCTTACACATAACCTGAATCCTTCCTAACTCCCTAGGCCCATTTGCTTACACATAACCTGAATCCTTCCTAACTCCCTAGGCCCATTTGCTTACACATAACCTGAATCCTTCCTAACTCCCTCGCCCATTTGCTTACACATAACCTGAATCCTTCCTAACTCCCTAGGCCCATTTGCTTACACATAACCTGAATCCTTCCTAACTCCCTAGGCCCATTTGCTTACACATAACCTGAATCCTTCCTAACTCCCTAGGCCCATTTGCTTACACATAACCTGAATCCTTCCTAACTCCTAGGCCCATTTGCTTACACATAACCTGAATCCTTCCTAACTCCCTAGGCCCATTTGCTTACACATAACCTGAATCCTTCCTAACTCCCTAGGCCCATTTGCTTACACATAACCTGAATCCTTCCTAACTCCCTCGGCCCATTTGCTTACACATAACCTGAATCCTTCCTAACTCCCTAGGCCCATTTGCTTACACATAACCTGAATCCTTCCTAACTCCCTAGGCCCATTTGCTTACACATAACCTGAATCCTTCCTAACTCCCTCGGCCCATTTGCTTACACATAACCTGAATCCTTCCTAACTCCCTAGGTCCATTTGCTTACACATAACCTGAATCCTTCCTAACTCCCTCGGCCCATTTGCTTACACATAACATGAATCCTTCCTAACTCCCTAGGTCCATTTGCTTACACATAACCTGAATCCTTCCTAACTCCCTCGGCCCATTTGCTTACACATAACCTGAATCCTTCCTAACTCCCTCGGCCCATTTGCTTACACATAACCTGAATCCTTCCTAACTCCCTAGGCCCATTTGCTTACACATAACCTGAATCCTTCCTAACTCCCTCGGCCCATTTGCTTACACATAACCTGAATCCTTCCTAACTCCCTAGGCCCATTTGCTTACACATAACCTGAATCCTTCCTAACTCCCTCGGCCCATTTGCTTACACATAACCTGAATCCTTCCTAACTCCCTAGGCCCACTTGCTTACACATAACCTGAATCCTCCAAAATCCTTCAGTAGTAAAGCAAGCACATGACATGTATGCACACGTGTTTCTAATCTGTGATACATGTACATGGCCAGGGACCCTCCCTGCATGCATGGAGCAATAAACAGTGTCCACTAACCCAAGCACTGACCTTGCAATCACTACAACAAACATGGATGTACATGTACCATGGAAAGGCAAGTATGCCTAATAACTTCAATCCTACAAAATCCTTCACTTTAGCAAAGAGCATGTAGCATGTAACCTCAATCCTTCAAAATCCTTCACTTTAGCAAAGAGCATGTAGCATGTAACCTCAATCCTTCAAAATCCTTCACTTCAGCAAAGAGGATTTTGGAGGATTTGGGAAGGTTAGGGTTAATAAAGGGAAGGTACTATATTGATAATTACCCGATTAAAAAATTATTATCCAAAAGATACAACTGATGTGACCAGGTATCATTCATCCGGAAAAATTATTCTGTTTGCAGTACTCTCATTTTAGAATTTTTTTTTACACAAACTTGCCAGATGGCCATTTATTTTGGTGTAAATTGTCATTTTAAAGCATTTTCTCAAATAAAAATAACAATGTTCCAATGAAAACAAAAATAGCTGGCAATTGCTGTCAAAATAGCACCAAAAAAAAAAAAAATTTTTGGGATGGATGAATTATTTAATCAAGTAAGCAAGTATGCATTTGTTCCATTGTTAATTTGTTTTGCCAACAATTTGTGTAAAATGCTTTCAAAACCAGAATATATGAGAGGTCATTATTTGCAGCCACACTCTATGAAGATCATGATATATAGAACTATAAATGCTGAACTGCGACAGTTTTGACAGCTAAATTAATGCACACTTTTTTTTAAATATAATTGTGCAAATTCAAGTTGACATCAAATCAATAGCATCACTCACTAAAAACACGATCACCACTCTGGCCATCGATTGAAACGTGCATATTTGTCATGATTCCTCTTTAAATGAAACTAGAGACCTACAGTAGTACAATCCTCAGGATGTTTGATGATTATACAAACATCTTGACACCAAGTAAAGCTTTTCAATAATTGACCCTATCCCCCTAGGGATTTTGGATTTTGGCTAGAAACCACCCCAAGTCCTCCAAAATCCATCAACATGCAGTAAAAAGGTACCCCAATTGTTGGACTTTTGATGGAATTGGTACAGTGGCAAATGCAAAACATCCATGGCTTGGCTATACACAGTCCTGAATCCAACAAAAGCAGCCGGTGGAGTTTGATGGATTTGGTACAGTGGCAAATGCAAAGCATCCATGGCTTGGCTATACACAGTCCTGAATCCAACAAAAGCAGCCGGTGGAGTCTGATGGAGTTTGGTACAGTGGCAAATGCAAAGCATCCAAGGTTTGGCTATACACAATCCTGAATCCAACAAAAGCAGCCGGTGGAGTCTGATGGATTTGGTACAGTGGGAAATGCAAAACATTCAGGGCTTGGCTATACACAGTCCTGAATCCAACAAAAGCAGCCGGTGGAGTTTGATGAATTTGGTACACATGGCTACATGCTCTATTCGCTGGGATATCCTGTGGAGTACTGAATCCACCAAAATCAGGCAAAACCAGGAGGATTTTGGATAGTAAGGGTTAATTAACCCTAACCCCCTAGGTATTCTGGCTAGGAACCTTCCTGAATCCCCAAAAATCCATCAGTGCGTTTTTGGAAACATGCCCTTATTTTCAAAATGCGCCATGCATTTTCGTTGATCTTTCATATTTAGCACTTATGGCCTATACTTCTTGCCAGGTAGTAATTTTGCTGAATTTTTCCAAAAAGTGCCCCTTGGAGGATTTTGATGGATTTGGGGTGGTTAGGGTTAATGTAATCAGGTAATTAACAAAGTTGAACTCTGTTTTAACAGCAATTTAAAATTGCTGTTAAATTTCCATGACAATATCTATACTTGTTCTTGTCTTACTCGATCAGACCCGAGCAGAAGTTCCGAGAGCACATCAAAGATGATTCACAAGACGCACAAGCCAAACGCATCCTCAAACGGGACACTGCCAGCTTTGATGACAAAGAAGACGAGGTACAAGGTTGAACATTATCTCCAAGCAGACCATTTCTTTTCCCCCTTCAACACGAGAAATTTATTTTCATTTAGGCCATGTAAACAAATTATTTCAGTCATCGTCATTGCAAAATCAAAAATTAGGTCAGGGGAAGATTTTTTTCCCCCCATTGCCTATAACGAGAATACTTTGTGATTATTTCGATTAATTTTGATCCAGTTTTGGGGTTGATAAATTTGCTGGTTCAGTTCATTTTCAGTTCCAATTCGTGGTGAACATGGGATTTGAACAAAGCAGAACTACCCATTTTAATTATTGGAAAAATGATTTTTTTATTTTTTATTTTTTATTTATTTTTTTAAATTAGGTCGGGTCTAATAAGTAGGTCTGCTGAAGACAGTTACCAATCATTTTTTTTCCCCTTAATATATGACCTAATTGCAAGGTTTGCTGAGAGTTGTTGACATTTTATTTGACCTTCCCAGCGGTCCGTTCTAGGCCGAGACATTCTCGCTGGCCGGGAGGCTCGTGATATTCTGAATTTTACGTGCGGTAATCATTCATATCTGTTGCTCGTAACACATGGATCGTAATTCAGTTGCTTTATGAAGGTTGACCAACGTGGCCACAGAGCGGAATTGAGCTAAACGTTTACAAAGTTGAACACTGGGATTATAAATTGGTTCAAAATGCACAAAAAATGGTTCCTTTGATAATTTACTAAGAAAAATGAGAAAAACTGCAATTTATATGATAAAGAAATGTGTATTTGTGAAGATCAAAAAGGAAATACACGACAGCCCTAGACTGAGCTATAGTTAGCAGTCTTCCAAACCGTTAATACATTTAGGGGCGCTTGTCGGAAGCCATGTAACACATAGATTCAGGGAACTGTTTCATTCAAAACATTTTTTCGTGTGAATGTAAGGCCCAAAAAAAAAAAGTCTACGTTTTCTGGTCTTTGCACGCGTCGCCTTAGACCCACGCGTTGGCATTTTTAATTTTCTTTTTTTTCTACTTTTTTTTGTGCTATGAAATGATGTCCAATTGTATCCCAAATTGCTGGATCGATTGGAATTCTGCCGTGCTGTGCTTTAAATGACTCTTTCACATAGCGGCATGAACATTTGCCCGATTTGTGAGGCCACTCTTAGCCACTCTTAGCCACCATACCACCACTCTTAGCCACCATTGTATATCGGAAATTTGCTCCCTGCGTATACAATGTAACACGTATTTCGCTGCTAGCAAAAAAAAAAAAAAAAAAAAAAAAAAAAGGCGCATCACCGCACCGATTTTGAAACTGACTGATGACCATAAACCGGAGACTTTTTTTTTGGCCTAATACTGTGTGAATGTAATACCAACTTTGAATAGCAAATCTAGGATTTTGTTGAACAAAAGGTGACGTTTGTATAGCATTTTACCTATGCGACACAAGCCAATTCGTTCACTGTGTGGTAGTGAAACCAGAGATCACACCTCTAATTACAGTGTTTAATCTTGGAAACAACAGCCAGGGTATCATTATGAAAGGAGGGGGCTTTTAGTACTCTCCTGGGGCGTGTTTTGGCAAACGCGAACAGAAACTCGTTTCTGACATCAGATTTTTGACCAGAAACAAGATGGCATAGCTACACGAAAACGAGAACGTAAGGCCGTTTGTTTTTTATTACTTGGATTACGGATTTGTAAGCTACAAAAAATGAGCGGGGATCGGGGAAAAAAAAAAAAAAAAAAAAAAAAATGATCGGGATTACGGAATTCCGAGCTCACGAAATCGGGCGGGGCGAAAAAAAAAAGGGAAAAAAAATACAGAAGGCACGCAGGCGGCCGCCATTGTAAAGAGCAGATGCACACACGCTGATGCTCTGCCCAAATTCGCACACACAGACCATTTGTTGACACAGCAATCGATTGCATGAGTTTGGGCCGTGAGGTCAAGTCGCGATGGCTGCGTACATGTAGTTGTTACTAAATGGCCAATGTATGCACTTGGGCAAATAGTATAGTCTATAAGCGGACTCGCACTTTTATGCGTGAATGCATAACATTGGTCTGGTTTCCATCATACATCGGCCGCGATTTTTTTCTCCGTTCACTGGCTCACGGCAGTGCGTGTACACATTTACTGTACATGTATTGTAGGGATCTTGTTGTATTTGAAGAAAATGTGATCTAAAAGTATTGTTTTGTACACGATGGTGTTTTGTACGCGATCGGTGGCACTGTTGTAAGTGTTGTGGATTTTTTTTTTTTTTTTTTTTTTACTACAAAATTTGATTTTTCGGGCGGGGATTTTTTTAATTTTTTTCAGAAACGCGATTTTTTCGAGCGGCGATTCCGTAATCCAAGTTATTAAAAAAACATGGCCTAACCAGAAAATTGTTTTTAATCATCAACATTTCTCAAAATATACAGTGTAATTCAAATTAAAATAGAACTTACTCATAAGCGCTAGGAATACATGCTTGTATACGAACAATCATTCCATCATGCTTTAACAAATAATTAACAAAACTTATTAATTAATTAAACCAAGCGTAACTGATTCGGTTGACGTTTGGCAAGAACAATGGTGTCATTGCAGCACAACCGAACTTGCGAAAATGCTTAACCAATGACCGAAGCCCAAACGTGTTTCTGGTCGGGGTTGCAAAAACGCGCCCCAAAAGTTAATGAATGTATGTAGTCTGTTTCCCTGGTGAATTTGATCGCTCAGTTTAGATGATTTCGTTTTTGATCCGTTGTGGTATTTGTTATGTCAAGGAGAGGGGTTATCTTGAGCAGCTTGAAGGTGGGATGGTAGTGCCAGGAGGGCAGCTTAAGGATGACAAGAGGAGTAAATCTTATGAAGAGAGAGAGGAGGAATATGAGAGGGCAAGAGCGAGGATCTTCAACCAAGATGTAAGCTTCTTAACTCTGCAAACCATCTAAGGCTTTCTTGTATTGTTCATATCCGCTCTGTGCATGAGCTGTCGAGGGCGCTCTTTTAAACATCACTGCTTATCAGTAGGGCAGAGATGGTTGTATTTAGCATAATCTGAAGTTGACGTGTGTATGCGCACAATATCTCCAGAGGTCATTGGCTGTTAGAAGAGTACGCATCCGTAGTATAGTTACGTATGCATAGTCTGCGTATGGTGCGCGCAATGTAATCTTGACTTCAAGTACTCATCATTAAGACACTGGGTGTATTTTCACCAAAAGACGGCTCGATTTGCACGGAACAGATAGAACATGCTTACGTTCTATTAATATTCATACTTTTTAAGCAAAGTATTCTTAAGCGTGTGACTCCTAAATCCGTGGCCAACTCTACTGCAACTTTAAGTAATAAATATTTGTGAAATAAGTCACATATTTTCTAATGGTGGATTTCAGTTTCAATCTGTTGATTGCCTTGTGATTATTTTTCAGTCCAACTCATCTCAAGAAGGAACTGTCATGATAGAATCTCCTGTCAGGTAAGAACCCACTTTTTGTTCCAGAATGTTCATTCAGCAGACATTTAAAAAAAATTTTTTTGGGGGGGATGTGTCCTACAAAACCTTACACAATCAGGAAACAATCTGGGTGTGGCTTTTTGCTGGGTCAACAAATCATATTTCACTTGAAATTGTATTTTTCATTTGGCTGTCCATTTGACAGAAATTTGATGGGTCAAATTTGGGAATGGTTTTTGCCCATTTCTGTATGATTTCCCCCTCATTTTGCTCAAAATCTAGTACCCTGATGTACACCTAATGAACTGTTCTCTATACAGACAGCCTACAACGTTCCCTTGTTCGCTCTCATCTTGCAGACCAATTAGGGGTCCCCTTGCGCCCAGCAGTCGTCAGAATAGCGGCACCTCGGATGACTCCACCTACCACTGGAAGCAGGACCGCCCGTGGAGTAGTGTGGACTCCTCGAGCGGATCTGAGCGACCCTCCATACCGGCCGTCACTAAGGCCAGTAGCTTCGCAGGCAGTGGTCTCAGCACCAAGATCTTGATGAGGAACGACAGCAGTGGTAGTAGTCGGAGCAGTGGCAGTCTGGGCAGCCGTGGGAGCCTATGTAAGCTGCCCAGAGGAGGTACGATACTTACTGCTGGTCAAATTTCAGACCTAAGAATACGACTTTTTATCAACATGTTGATTGAATCTTTGATGTAAAGCCACTATACACTATTGGTAATCTTAAAAAAAAAAAATTAAAAAAAATTAAAAACATAAATGCTCTACCCAACCGAAAATGTAAATTTTTCGGTTCCAATAACCCGCAAACGACTTTTTAAAATTCCGACTGAACATTTTAAGCCACACAGAATTATGGAAGTCTCTGATTGTTTGCTAACAAAATGAAGAAAACTTAGATGACGGCTTTAGAAGAAACATTCGCCAACAGCCTTTCACAGACTTGCCGGCTTTTGTTTGAAACTTGTGTTGGTATTGGTTATTTTATACATTCGGGAGTATTTGTGTTTTTTAATTTTTTTTAATTTATTTGTTTATTTTTTTTACAAAATTGTTTTCGGGTACCCGGGTATCCGAAGATTTCCAATTTTGGGTATCTGGTTCCTGAAATAACCGAAAATGCACAGCCTTATGTAGTTGTACATCAGTCATACTTGATATCATGTTGAAAACCTTCTTCTTTACATCCACAGATTCTTCAGAACGAGGAGCTGGCAGCCCCAACGTCCGTCCATCCCCCACTTTCCAGTACCACCCCTCTCTGGGCACCATCAGCCAAGTTCAGCTCCAGCCCTCCTACTCCGGCCCCTCCATGTCCTACACCCAGTCCTATCAGGGTACGCAAGTCACCTGGGCGGGCAATATGCCAAGCAGCCAGGGGATGCCAGTCCTAGTGCAGTCCGGGTCGCCGCAGGGGACGCCGCAGCCGGGGAGCATCAGCCAGCCGGTGTTGTTTGCTGCACCGAATATAGAGTCTGTCCCCCCTGGGAGTGTGTTAATCAACCCCCAGACAGGTTAGTCGATGGACAAATGAAGTTTTCTTTGATTGGTGTCATAAAGTCCTGTTCAAAATGTCATGGATTCTAGAGTTTTTTATTTTAGTATTTTATTTATTTATTTATTAATTTTTGGTGGGGGGGGGGGAGATTCTTTTACAGCATGGGTTTTAGCTGCTCAGAATGTGGTCTTTCATTGATTGTCCCCCTACTAATGAGTACAAATTTCATACTGAAACCCGTTCTTGTATTTGCTTCCCAACAATAAAAAAAAATCTGTTGCCCATTTTATCCACTTAACCAATCTGAGCAAATGTTTGCCATGTAGGGTGCATTTTTTTTTTTTTTTTAATTTCTATATTCATCATTTGATATTTGCATCAGGAACTCCTTTTTTGAACCAAGATGGCAGTCCGATGGTATACCAGCCGCAGAATGTCAACCAGCAGCAAGTCATGTCTAGCCAACCACTGCAACAACTACAGCAACAACAACAGCCTCAGCCTCAGCCAATCACCAGCATGCCCAGCCAGCCAGGCCACGCCTTCCCCACCCAACAGCAGATGATATCACAGCAGCAGCAGCAGCATGCCATGCAGCAACAACAACAGCAGCAACAACAACAACAGCAACAGCAACAGCAGCAGCAGCCACAGCCAATGGTATCGCAACACCCTTCTCATCAACCAATGACGGGCCAGTACCAGGCGGCAGGCAGCCATGTTGGATCTCCAGGTGCTGCACCGCAGCCTTGTGGAATACAACCGCAACAGCAGCAGCAACAACAACTACAGCAGCAGCAGCAGCAGCAGCAACAACATGGGATGGTACACCATCAACACTCAGGGGTATGCAAGCTAGTTGTGGTGACGTCTTGTCTGTAAGCGTTCCAGTTGTAATATCCCCCCCTTTTCTTTTCAGCCAGCAGGGAAATCTTCAGTTCATCCCACTCCTGATTGTCTCTAGGATTCATATGGAAATAAAATTCTATCTGGGATAGTTAAACAAAAATACAATAATTTGTGCATGTAATCTGTTGTCCTTGTTTTGTTATGGTTAAACAATTTATACCACTGTTTTATACGCTTTGCACAAACCTGAACATTGTGGGTTAACAAAAAAAGAACACACTCCATCGTTATAAAACCCTATTTTCTATTTTTATTCTCCCCC
This sequence comes from Zoroaster sp. YZ-2022, assembly GCA_029582265.1. NCBI lineage: Eukaryota > Metazoa > Echinodermata > Asteroidea > Forcipulatida > Zoroasteridae > Zoroaster > Zoroaster sp. YZ-2022. The sequence continues at coordinate 6,212,185 of CM055827.1, read as the reverse complement.
CCCCCTATGTGCGTTAAGGAATATCAAGACATAAGTGCACAAATGCAGCAGCTTCACTTCTGCAGGCAGTTATCTGGCGGCGAGGGTAATTTAGCACAACTGCAGCAACAACAGCAACAGCAGCAGCAGCAGTTACAACATCAGGTATTCCAGCAGCAGCAGCAGCAACAACAACAACAGCAACAGGCTGCCTCTGCCGCACAACAGTACATGCCAGGTGGTTATATACGTCCCATTAGCCATGTAGGGATGGGCTCTCCCGGAGTTCAGGGATCATCTCAACAGCACCAGCCGCAGCCCCAGCCGCAGCCCCAGCCGCAGCCCCAGCCGCAGCCCCAGCCGATGGGACAGCCTGCCTCGCAGCAACACGCACAGGTTCGTTCCACGTCAGCAGTGAATGTGTGATATAACAATAATAAATCATGCTTGTAAAGTGCTTTCGGTCAAAGACAAGACCCCCAATGCGCTGTAAGTCTAGAATGATGTTTGAATAGACTGCTTCACAAATACACATGTGCATTGTATCTCGGTCTAGCTAGCAAGAACCCTGTACGTTAACCCTAACCCCCCCCCCCCCTAGGAATTTTGGCTAGGAACCTTCCTGAATCCTCCAAAATCCTCCAGTGCACTTTTGGAAATATGGCCTTATCTTCAAAATGCACCATGCATTTTCATTGATCTTTCATATTCAGCACTTATGGCCTGTACTTCTTGGCAGGTAGTAATTTTGCCCCATTTGAAGAGGTGAAAGTACCAGTTTCCAGCAGTGCTGAATTTTTCCCAAAAAGTGCCCCTGGGAGGATTTTACAGGATTTTGGTTAGGGTTAAAATGATCTGGGGAGTTTTGAGACATAAACACACAACAAAATAGAAGAACAGCCTTGCTTACTGTTCAATGTGGTTGTAACATTGAAAGACAATATCAGGGGAGGTAAGACAATGAGTTAGCATGGTTAACTGTCGTTCAGTGTGGTTGTAACATTGAAAGACAATATCAGGGGAGGTAAGACAATGAGTTAGCATAGCTAACTGTCGTTCAGTGTGGTTGTAACATTGATAGGCAATATCAGGGGAGGTAAGACAATGAGTTAGCATGGCTAACTGTCATTCAGTGTGGTTGTAACATTGATAGGCAATATCAGGGGAGGTAAGCCAATGAGTTAGTATGGCTAACTGTCGTTCAGTGTGGTTGTAACATTGATAGGCAATATCAGGGGAGGTAAGACAATGAGTTAGTATGGCTAACTGTTGTTCAGTGTGGATGTAACATTGAAAGACATTATCAGGGGAGATAAGACAATTAGTTAGTATGGCTAACTGTCGTTCAGTGTGATTGTAACATTGATAGGCAATAGCTGGGGAGGTATTTGGTCAGTTTGGCAGTATTTTGGTCGTTAACTAGACCAGCATGCATTACACAAATTGGCTGTGGCCTTTGTGTTGCCTGTGCTTAAGTTTTGTCAAAGGTTCAGTGTTTGTGCAATGATAATCTGATTGTATGTGACAAGATCTGTCATCGGCACATACTTTGTGATATGCCGAAAAAAAGTATGAAATACACAAACTCCAATCAAAATACGTTTTAGATATGAAATTTTTGAATATGTTACCCGTCTTCTGTAGGTGGTGCAAGTTCCGCAATCTCAACAAGTGAATGTACCACCGACACAGATGTACCGCCATTCTCCTCCGACCCAACTCCTACCCCAACAACACTCCATACAGGGCCTCCAACAAGCACAACCTCAGTCTCAACCACTTCCCTCAGGAAGCCCTCACCAACTAGGGATGGTATCTCCCGTCAACCAACCCACAGGGGGACCCGTCCTTTATCAGACACAGGGTGGGCTGGTCAGCCCTCAGCAACCCATGGCGCCGCCTGTGCCGCAGGTGTCTTACCCGCAAGGCTATCAGGGTGTGGTTCCCCCACAGCAGCAGCCACAGCAGCAGCCGCAGCAGCAGCAGCAACAACAGCAGCCGCAGCAGCAACAACAAAGTCAACCGCATATTATGTATCAACCTCCCCTGGATCACCAACAGCAGCAGCAGCAACAACAACCGCTGCCACCGGCATTTAGTCAATCTCTACCGATCTATTACCAGCCGGCGTCCATGGCCACCCATCCTGCCCTTCAAAGTGGCCAGCAAGAGATACCGCGTCCAACCTCCCCAAGTGCCCCCCACATCGTAAACCAACAGCAGCTGATGAATTATGCTCCCAATATGGTGGGACAGCGGCCCCCCGGCCAACAGCAACAACAACAACAACAACAACAACAGCAACCGCAGATTGTCACGTCTGGTCCTTACATGCAGTCAGTGCCGGGAACGTTACCGGGGCAGATGCACCCTATACCCCAACAGACTATGTTGCAATACCATCCGCACTCGAGACGTACCTTCGGTGTGGAGCAACGCGTAATGAAAGGATTGGATATGTACGGTCCGGAGGGTTCCATACAGAGTCCCGGTGTCTCGCCATCACAGAGCCCGGGGCCATCCTACATGAGAATGAGTCCGCAGGAAAGAGGTAACTCATTTCGTGTTGCATGGAACTGCTAAGCAATTTTGTAACGCAATATTAAACAGACAACCAGACAAAGTGTAGACAATTTGTATGAAAGTTTGGCTGGTAAGCAATAAAACTTGCTTAGCGATTTTTATTTTTTATTTATTTTTTTTTTATTTTTTATTTTTTTCCTGCTTATAATTTTTTCTTCTGTGGCCAATTTAATTCTCTGCTAAGCAGAGAATTTTGCTAAGCAATATAAAACAGACCTACCAGCCAAAATGCATATTTTGTAGGAAAGTTTGGCTGGTAACCAAATAAATTTACTAAGCAAATTTTTCTGGTAAGCACTTTTTTCCTTCTTAGCAGATCTATGAAACTGTTCAGTAATTGTTTTTTTTTTTTTTTTTGCTGACCAGCTATTCGCACTGCATGAGCTATTGAGGGCACATGTTAGACCACTGTGGACGAAAGGGCAACGATAGCGTGTCGCATTTTGCATATTTTACAGTTGATGTGCGTACGCGCGAAATATCTCCAGCGATCATTGGCTGGTAGAAGTACACGCGTGCTTAGTGCCATAAAATACGCACATAAAGTGTTCGCACAGCACTCACTTGATACCAAAATGGCTATCATCAAGACACTGAGTGCAAATTCACCGCTAGAGGGCTACGATGTGCACTGAGCGGATATGAACAATATACCCTGATAGTTAGTTAGAGGGGACTGTCGGTTCCTAGCCCCTCTCAGGTAGTGAATTTTGTTCTTGTAGGGGGCACAGCAATTGTTGCTCAGTAATGGGCGAGACCAAGAGACGGTGAAAACCCTTCAAAGCCCCCCATCGATGCTCAGGACTGTATACTCCCCACCCAGGGAGCTGAGAAAGATTACTGGAATGATGTTGGCGCAATGTCCAGGGGAATCATTATCATGTAAAAACACATTAGGATGTTATGTAAAATGTGCTTCGTTGGTAAGAATGGCTTATTACTGGTGTCATTCTAGAAGATTTGATTTGTTTTTCTTGCGACAGGAAGTACTAGGTCTGGTCAATTCAAAGTTCGGCCACCGAGGGCGCCACGGAGACAGCGTAAGATCCAGCACTCTGAGGCAGTGGGCCCACCAGAAACTGTAGAAACACCAGGTAATAATTGATAGTGATGATACTCATGCCTCGTTCCTCTCTCGTCTTCTTTTACTTCAAATTGTGTGACATTTTAAACTTTAATTGTACAGATATTTTTATCTCGGCGTTAGAAATCTGGCTGCATTAATTTTGTCGAAATTTCATTGAACTCATATTTTGGTGGATTTGGTGAGATGCATTGCGCGACACTTACCGAAAATGCTGGAAGATGTAATAGAAAGATGACAAATATTGAACTGTTTTTTCCCCCCCCCCCCCCGTGTAGCAGCTACCGATACTCTTGAGGTCACCAACCTATCAGCTGATCTTACTTGCAAGGCAACGCTAACCTTACTAGAAGACACGGTGAAAATGGGAGGTGAAACAAGATGGCTACCCAACGACGGGCTGAGGCCGTGCCTAGCATCTCACCAGGTAAGGCGATCAAGATAGCCTCAGTCTGTCACCTGACGTCATTCATTTCCAATCCACTCCGTGCACGACCTGCTGAGGGCACCCTTTGCACTAAACAGACAACCAGCTAAATTAGATGTACACATTTTGCATGGATGTTTGGCTGGTAACAAATAAATCCTGCTTAGCAGTTGATTTTCACTGAGCATTTTTGTTGTTGTTCTTGATCAAGAACATTCTCCTAATTTTGTTCAGTATGCTCCTGTTGTTTATGTATCTGTCCTAACTTTCCTAAAGATGAGGTATAAAATTTGCAGTTCAAAAATAACAAAATAGTATAATTTTATTGTAAAACCTACTTAAAATATAGTTGATGATAGTATTCTTCCCTAGAAATTTCAGAGTTGCTGTCCTTTTTAAGAAAAATTTAAATCATTTCCTGTTTGAATTTGGGAATAAGTACTCTCCTAAATTCCATGTTTGTAACGTTTTGTAACTTTTGATAAAGTCTTTTTTTAAATTTTGTAATAATGAAATTGCTCTCTTTCTATCTACACTGTATGTATCTATTAATCACTATTAATCCATTGAATTAACCAATGTTAATCCATTTGAACAAACTAATCACCATTAATCCAGTCACCATTAATCCATTGATCATATAAATCACTATTAATCCATTGATCATACTGATCTCCATTAACCCTAACCACCCCAAATCCTGCAAAATCCTCCAAGGGGTACTTTTTTTAGAAAAATTCAGCACTGTTGGAAACTGGTACTTTTACCTCTTCAAATGGGACAAAATTACTACCTGGCAAGAAGTACAGGCCATAAGTGCTGAAAATGAAAGATCAATGAAAATGCATGGTGCATTTTAAAGATAAGGGCATGTTTCCAAAAGTGCACTGATGGAATTTGGAGGATTCAGGAAGGTTCCTAGCCAGAATACCTAGGGGGTTAGAGTTTTAATCCATTGATCAATCTAATCCCATTCAACTCACGAATAATTCATTTTTGCACATTGTTCCCCTTTGTTTAATTTCCCTGTCAAGGTGGATCCAAACGAACAGGCCTCAAATTACACTGTTCTGGTCGTGTTCCAATCATCAGAATCAAGTCAGGCCGCCCTCAATAGTCTATCTAGTGCCAGTTTTACTCTTCAAGTTCCGGAGCGTGACTATAGCCAACGTCTATCACTGGAACCATCCACGTAGTCAATATTTGTTGTCATTATTGTTTTATTATATTTTATTTTAGTATTTTAGGCATTTTAATTTATTAGCTCTTCTTGAACCAAGTGTCATAAAAATGGTCCAAAATGTTTGCAAGTTAAGCTAAATGAGAAAGGCAAAAAAAAAAAAGTCTCTCGTTTCTGGTCATAGGTCGGCTTCAAAATCGGTGCGTTGACGCTTGTTTTTTTTTGTAGTAATCTTTTTTTTTTGCCAACCAGTTAAATACATGATACATGTTAATGGAACCAGACAAAATTTCCCATACACAAAGTATGGTGGCTAAGAGAGGCCTCACAAATCGGGCAAACGTTCATACCCCTATGTAAAAAAAAAGTAAGTGGTTTAAAACATAGCGCGACAGAATTCCAATCGATCCATCAATTTTGGCTACAATCGGACATCGTTTCACAGCAAAAATAAAGAAACTAAAAATGCTGATGCACACAGGTCTAAGGCAACAACGCGTGCAGAGACTGGAAACCAGAGAATTTTTTTTTTTTTTGTTGGCCAAATGGAAATTGTGCGCGTCTTTCAATTTGTTGGAAAAAACGGATGAAAAATCGGTGGGTATAAAAAGAAAATAATGAAACAAAATTACTTAAAAATTCAAATTTATGTTGAATATACCATGTGGATAGATTTTGTAGATGAAAATTGTTAGAAATTAACTAGGATATCTTTGAATGTAGCATAGAACAATTTATATAACAAGATGAAGAAGTAAATGTAAAAATATATATTTTAATGTTTGGAAAAAATAATTGCCCAGTTGTGTTCGATTTGTGGATAACCTGGGACTAATTTCGTGAATAGAAATTTTTGTGTAAGCAGTTTTGATTTGCTTAGCAAGAAAAGCTTATTACCGGCCAAGAATCTTGATCAGATTATACTGTACCTCGGCTGGTAAACAAAGCACCGAGCTAAGCATGCGTTTCAGCTTTGCAAAATTCCTCATCAAGAAATTACTACCATTGTTAGCCCCATGACACATTTTAACTCCTGAAAAAAAGTATGTTTTTTAATCTTGGTTTTCCTGAGTTAAGAGCTAAACTATTATTTTTTAATTGCAAAAGTACCAAGTCTATTTCCAACTTCCAAATCAGAACTCGTTATTGACCACAAGAAATGTTTTATAGGAAATGTGAAGTGCGTATCAGTGGCTTGCCATCTGAAAGTTAAAACCCGTTTATGGAACAACACAAAGTGACTGAGTTTAGGAAAACTGATTTCCTTAACTATTGTGACGATCAAGTTCTTACACTGATGATCGGTGTTTGTCATTAGAGTTGGAGTAAGGTTTCCGGTATCACCATGTAAACAGTCTCTTAGGAGTCGTAATAATTGCTGGTTCTGAGAAGGTGTCCAAGGAGATGATTGCTAGATAATAAGACCAATTGACCGTTAACTCGCTGTGGCCATCGTTGGATTTAGGCAAAGTAGTATTTTCCCTCACTTCTGTTGCTAAGACCAGGGCTTGATTCTGACTGGTTTTCCCTAATTAGAGGGACGTCTTGGAGATCAGTGTTGTGCACTGAGGTAGTTTTCCTGTGAAATAGGTCAAGATCAAACTGTCCAAGTGTTCATTTGTTTAGAGGTCAAGACATTCTGTACTTATAATTGGAATGTCGGTGGTTCAATTCCCGAGCTACCAGTGGTAAATTTATACACATCTCACAAATGTTGGCTGGTGTACAGTACTAAAAAAAAAAAAAAAATACTTGAATTTATTCAAATGAAAGGAAAATTTGCATTTCATTGCTTGCTAAAATGAATTCATCAAATCTTTATTAGGAATTTCTTTTTCCTTAAGCAAAATCTCCTTCAGGAAACTGCAAATCTGTTCTAACGGACATAACAGCAAAGACCTTCTCAGATGATATCACTTACTGTACTGGGGGGACCATATGCTAAATGAAAAGAAATCGTTTAACCCTAACTCCCTAATCTTCCAATTGCTTTTGTTGTCTAGGGAGTTAGGGTTAAAGTGTAAACGTTTCTGCCTCAAAAGATGCCCACTGCTGAGCTTAGCTACCTTATATTACTTATTACTATTAACCTTCCTACTATAGCTGCACTTTAGTGGCAAGTAGCTATAGTGGTCAAAATCAGTCAACTGCCTGTTTTGACCATTGACCCAAATATGAACATAGGGGCATTTTTGATTAGTTTTTACTGTCATTTTGACCACCCTGAACAATACCAGACAATGCTTTCACCAGTCAAAAATGGTCGACTCATTTTGACCTGGAAATGTACTTACTACACGTAAGGTTTGACAGTGTTTGACTTTTTAAGTGCACTAGATATACCTTGGCAAGTATATCAACATTTTGACTGATTTTGACCCTTGCAGTCACAGAAGGGTTAATGTATCCCTAAAAAACCAAAATAAACAACTGACTCACCAACTGAATATATCATTCACAAATCTTTGAAATCATAGATTGTTTGGCTTGGTATTTATTACTGTCTTTTGTTGCAATATCGGTTACCTATTAAAGAAAACACATGCGCAACTGAATATATTCAATATCCCGGGGTGTTTTTGTAAACAGATTTGTTACAAATAAATAGTACAACTCATGTGTGTGATTTGAACTGTTAACTTAACTGAAAGTGCAACTCATATTTGTGCAACTAAGGATCAAGTCAAGGTGTTTTTTTTTATTGTGTAGAGAGGATGGGGTTGGGACGGGCTGTAACAAAGGGGGGGTACAGTAAACTCTTTGTAGCAGGCCTGTGATTTCTCAGGATTTTTCCTGATTTCAGGGGTTTTTTAAAGTTTTTTTTTTACAAATCTCCCTTTGCCTAAAAATTTCTTGAAAGAAGAGAAGTAGCCACCAAGGAAAGAAGTATTGTGTCCAAACCTCTAGTTTCTTGTTTGTGGGGATGTGGAGTCTGTAAATCCTCCAAAATTAAACATCCGGGAGGTTCAGGGGGCTTTGTACTCTAGAACAAAGGGAGAACCAGGCCTGCTACTTATTTTTCAGGAGTGTTTACTTTTGTCAAATCACACCCCTGCATTAGGAATGTTGATCACAAAATTTAAAAGTTTTCATCGAAATTTGAGACAATACCCCCCCCCCCCCCCCCCCCTTGCCATAAATTTATTTGGTTAGGATGAATAAGATTTGAAGGTTTGCATGGAAGGAGATTTGTGATAGCACCATGAACATTCTTGAATGAGTTGTAATTAGTTTTAGTTCGGGAAAAGAACCAGTGGTTTGACAAACTCATCATTCCGATCAGTACGCCCTGAGTGTCTTCATGAGAATGCTGGCCTGTGAGGCTCGAGCCAGAAGAATGCTGGATTATCTGAGGCTGGATTACCTAAAATACTCAGTAGAAGGCTCCAGATGGGAACTTGAAACATCAACTTGTAAAATCTCCAGTTTCTTTTTCAGAACCTAAATTATTTACAACTCATTAGATAAGTAAGACTAATTGCGGTGACACCATCTGAAATTCTCTATTGAGCAGTAATTAGTTCTGAAAAGAGCTGGAGGTTTTTGAGGACGATCAGAGCATACTGATCGAAACGTCGAGTTGTAACCTCCAGAACTAATTACTACTCAATAGAGAATTTCACATGGTGTCACCGCAATTAGTCTTACTTATCCTCTTCACCATGGAAAGCTACAAGTTTTACCAACTCATTAGATAGTTGACATGGTTCTACCACAATCCTTTCTAAATGGTTATAATTGGAAAAAGAGTACCAAATCTTTTGAAGTATTAACTCCATTCATAAGGTTACAGTTTTTTTTACAGACAGTGAATTGAAGAGATTTGTCAATATCAGGGTTGTAGTCCATACTTTGTTACTTATTTTTTCTCATTTTACTCTTCTTTGATGTTTGAACTTTGACCTAAGATGACCTTTGATCCCTCGTTCCTTTACGTCGACTATTCTTCCATCCGATCCTCATCTTGTGCTATGTTGCAATGATAATTCCCAAATTTAAATGTACCAAGTTGATGTACATGTGTATCAAAACCATAGTGCAAAAAAACACCTGTGACAGATTTTATGTAATTCTTGCTGGCAAGGTTAAAAATTAAAAAAAAAAAAAAAAAAAAAACATGAACTAATGTCACAGGCCAAAAATCCAGTGTTTAAGTAGACTCTTTTTTATACTAAAAATTGGGGTATAATGACATGGTTTTACATACTTTCTAACATGTTGCTTTTTTGGTATTTAGGTAGGAGTATTGATAGCGTTGGTCAGGTTACCATGAATTTGTGTTATTTTTTTCCCCTTTAATAATAGTTACCACACAAAGCTGTTAGTTCAATATTAATTAGCAGCTTAACATTATGATTTCAAAATATACCGATTTAATATGTTACTAAGTAGATGAGGTTTACGAATGCTGGATTGTTGTTGTGTGAGTATCTTTGTAGCATCAACATATTTCAAGCTTCTTTTCTTTTCTTTTTTCTTTTTTAATGGAAAACTGTCAAAAACGAAGAAAGGGGTTGTTTTATCTGGTGCGATATTATATGCTGCCTATATCATGTTCATTTGTGTCAAAAAAGGATTATTAAATGCACGAGTTTCAAGAAAGATTTATATGTCATAGTATTGGGAACTAGTTTCATGAAAGATGTGCCCTTTTTTTTCAGACAGGGTTCAAGTGATTTGGTCCTACGAGAAATTGGATGTTAGATTTTGCGACATTCGGTTCAGATTGCTAGTAATAGGTAACATTGCATGCTCTGCATACATGAACTATTTTTGATGTAAATTAGATTCATTGATAGTTTGGGTACCTGTCAACCTAGGAACTTGTCTTTAATGAAACTGATTCCCGGCCGTTTTTGCCTGGTAACGGTTATGCACAAATGCAGTTGTTTTGTAAAATCATTAAAGCACTCGGATTCAAGTATAAATCATTGGTGACAATATCACAGGGTTGTTGTAATCATCTATAATGATACAAATTGTTAGGTTCGTATAGTTTAGCAGCACTCTGTGCATGACGGCGCCCTCGTGTGGGGATCAAATGGTGGAAGTGCAATGTATCATCTGAATTAGGCTGTTTCTGAAACTACGGTTCTGGTTATGGCTAGATTGCTGCATATGCGTAGCCAAAAAAACAAATAAATTCAGACAGAAATTTTTGAGATCATCTGGAGTACCAGGGGCCAATTTCATAGAGCTGCTTAGCAGAGAATTTTGCTTAGCAATTTTTATTTTTGCTAACCATTATAAAATAGAGTACCAGCTAAAATACACTCATTTTATGCGCAAGTTTGGCTGGTAATTAACCAGTTCGCGTCGGAGGCCGTGTAGTATACACGCACATATTTTTTGGGACAGCGGATCGGAGATCTCGAGAGCGTCTAAACATGCCACAGGATTCTCGGGAATTTTCCCGGTCGACGTGGCAACGAGCCATAAGCATACGGTGGAAGACGCGGTCTCCCCGGTCACGTTCTGGTACGTGGTGAGCACCATTGTTTGTGTTTGTGCTGTAAAAATAAACCCGCCACGGGGGTTCGGAAAAACTTTTTGATTCCGGACGCGAACTGGTTAAGCAAATATTTCTTGTAAGCAATTGGTTCTGCTTGTTAGCTCTATGAAATTGTGCACAGATAGTCAAACGGAGTGGATTTAGCTTATCCAAAATGCTTAGTTAATATTCAGGATGCTTTAGCTGAAAGGATTAGTTTATTCTGTACTTAATTACTTTGGGGAGAAAATGAGAATCATTGTCATATGGTATAGGGTTCACCGATGAGGTATCTGCCATTACATCACACACACATTTTGTCCGAGGTGAATTTATAGTTTTAGAAATAAGACGTGTTGGCAGCGCAATTCAAATTGCCTCCTTGACTTGTTTTACTTTTCAACTGCTCAGAGGTGCTTAATTAGCAGTGACATTAGTTGCTAAGTGAGTTGCTAAACATGTAGAAATCAAAAGCTAACATCACCTCCTTTTTGGGTGATATTCAACGAATGTGCTTAGCTGCAAGTCGATTTAGTGCTAGACCCATTTCAGAGACCTTTGTGTTGTCTGTGCAGATGTTTTGGTGACTGCCCCAATGGTCAGCAGGTACTTGTGTTGTCACTGGTTAATGGTTGTCAACATAATCTTACCGTACACTGATAATTTTCACTTTATCATTCTGACAGCATAGACTTCTTTGCAAATACCACAACACGCAAGCACAGGATGAATTATGTAATACATGATGGTATAACTAATGATCTGAATACTGCAAAACTGACCTTACCTTCCCTTGATATTATCTATTAATTAGGCTTGGCATTTTTCATTTAATTTATGAAACATGTACACGTTTTGACACAGACCGTGTACATGTGTAAATGAATATTTGGTATGGAAAATAATTCAAAATGCGACAAAACGGGTTTAGGAAAAAAAATGACAAATTAAACATTCTAAGCTTGGCAACAAAACATCCCCCTGAAATTTCTGGTTGTATTAAAATTAAAAACAAATTATCAGATGAACTTCCTGGGAATCATGAATAGCGGGCCCACTGGTCGCACTTCGTGCAAAAAAGACCAGCCAAATATCATGGAATTGGAAAGTTCCTTTTTTTAAATTTAAATGTAGGACACTTTCTGTGAATTTGAAAACGTTTAGTGAATTTATTTTTCGTGTAAACATGCCAACCCAACTATCAATGTTATAACCAAACTCAACAGTTTTATTGCGTGAATTTTTTTTCTTCAATTTTTTAATAATACAAATATGTAGATCGATCAATTACAAACTACACAATAACATTAACCCTAACTCCCTAGACAACAAAAGCAGTTTTGAAGGATTTTTATTGTTCAGCAACAATGCTTAGGGAGTTAGGGTTAACATACAGGGAAATGTAAACGGTGCTTGCTAGTTTGGAGCAAGATGTGTATTTACAAAATAGTCTTTACCTCCATGGCAGAATAACAAAGTCTCAAAGAGCTAAGGAGACAAGTTTGCCAAGCAAGTGTATTTGGTGATCAAAATGTGCCTGACAACGGGGGCCAATTTCACTGAGCTGCATAGCAGATAAAATTGCTTACCAGAAAAATTAGCTTAGCAGATTTCTTTGGTTACCAGCCAAACTTTCATACAAAATGTATGCATTTTGGCTGGTAGTCGGTTTTACATTGCTTAGCAAAAATATTTGCTTAGCAGAATTCTCTGCTTAGCAGCTCTGTGAAATTGGCCCCGTTTTAAATGTGCAAAGCAAAATTGTTTGCTTGGTGTTTTAATTTTGTGCGTAACAGCTCAGTGACATCATGTCATCTGGGACTAATTTCATAGAGCTGCTTAGCAGAAAATTATGCTGAGTAAATAATTTTGCTTAGCAATATAAAACAGACTACCAGCTAAAATGCATACAGTTTGTATGAAACTTTGGCTGGTAACCAAAGTAATCTACTAAGCAAATTTTTCTGGTAAGCAATTTAGCAGCTCTGTGGTTGTTCCGTGAATTGTGCTTACAATAGAAGGTTCATATAGACCCACTATTCAATGGGTGTATTCAGTGGGGGAAGGGGGATTGCTATGCATGTAAATTTACCATACATATGTTTGTGGGCACCTGTTTTTTCCCCCTCCAATTACCATGTCCCCCTTTTCACAACCTCGATCAGCCCTAGCTCTGTTCATTTGTGGTATTGCAGAGTTATCCTTAATTAACAGTAATTTTGAACCTCAAATCAGCATTCAATATGACCCACAGGTTATCTGTAGCCTGAATGATACTGCCCTTAGTATCGTGCAGGGCTGAGCCAGGTTTTGTCAAGATGCGATGTAAATTGAATTTATAAGCGACATGGGTAATTTGGGCAATACTTCTCCAATGAGTATGCTTACTCTCCAGATATGCAATTAACACCAATCATTGAAAAAGCATTCACATTTCTTTTCTTTTTTTAAGAAAATGGTTGTTGCAAAAATTTGCAAAATAAAATGGGTTAGAAAGACAGACCAAGCAAGAATGTTGCTGAACAGTACTTATAAGGGGGAAATGTGGAGGGGTAAGAAATAGGGTGCAGTCATACATTTTGGCACCTTGTTTGGCTATGCCCATGCCTAGACCCACCCCCCACCCCCCACCCAGTCCCTACAAGTGTGTGGTGATATATCCTTAAGAATAAATCTTCAAATTGTAGGGTTTTTTATTCAATATTTTTGATACTCCAAACCACATAGACATTGACGCCTAGTCTCCTGCTCTAGTTTATACTTGTAGTTTCAAGAAGAGTGTCTTAAATGTTCCACAAGTGTGAATCAACTTAGCTTTAAAAACGTTTCTTTTTTTGTATCTTGATCATAGTTTAGTAATCATGAGACTAAATCAAATAGACACAACTTTCACAATTTAGTGTTATCAGTGAAACATAATTGCTGCACTTTTTCATTTCATGTTCCTGAAATCACAAATACTTTATACACATAATTCCGTGTCACTTTCATGTTTTTGTGAGCTGTACTTCGTGTCAAACCCATCCCTCCTAATCCCCGGCTAAATCATAATTCTATATTTTGTATACGTATTTGTAAATGTTTTAATTGTTTTCTGTGAGAAATCACTGAATTCCATTTGTTACACCCAGTGCCCTGCCATAAAATTCATGTACTTGTTTTAGAAAAAATCAGAAAAAATATTGTAAATTCAATGTTTGTGTGGGTAGGTTTAAGTAATCCTTGTTAATATGTATAAGGTTTGCTACGTACTGAGCTGGGTCTGATTCCGGATCCAAGCAATGTGTCTGTATCGTGTACATTACAAGTTGTGTGCAATGTGTAAATGGACTGAAAAAAATAATAAATTATTATGGAAGAAAAGAAACTGTCTGTTGTCTTTCTTTAATTCTTAAAAAATGTTTTATTATGGAAGAAAAGAAACTGTCTGTTGTCATTCTTTAATTCTTAAAAAATGTTTTATTATGGAAGAAAAGAAACTGTCTGTTGTCATTCTTTAATTCTTAAAAAATGTTTTATTATGGAAGAAAAGAAACTGTCTGTTGTATATCGGTTTAATTCCACGTGAAAATTAATGTGAAACAAATTTTGACTTATTAAATTCGTCAATTATGTGTTAAAATCCTGTGAATCATTCACACAAATATCAGTTTAATTCCACGTAAAAATTTATGTGAAACAAATTTGCACTTCATAAATTCATAAATTTGGTGTTAAAATATGCAAATCATTCACACTATCAGTTTAATTCCACGTGAAAATTAATGTGAAACAAATTTTGACTTCTTAAATTCATAAATTTTGTGTTAAAATCATGTGAATCATTCACACAAATATCGGTTTAATTCCACGTAAAAATTTATGTGATACAAATTTGCACTTCATAAATTCATAAATTTTATGTGTAAATCATTCACATAAATCTCAGTTTTTGATGTGATAGTTTGTGTATTCATTTACTTGTATTATTTATAGGGTCATCTTGCACAGCTGCATGTGTTTATGCAATAGTGAATTTTTTTATATTTATGTATGAATGGGGATGACAAGGAATTGACACTCATAGCCTCACTTCCAGACCGATTGATGCAGTCCTTGTTATTCAGAATGCAGGTAGACTAGAATTATGATGTCACGCTATGTGTTCAAATGACACTGGTGATAGCCTGGTTGTCATCAGTCAGACTCATGCAGTCATGCATACATGAAGAGATTAAAGGGGCTTTTCTACATTAACACTGGCGACAAACTGATCAAATTATTACCTAAATATACTACTCAAAACAATTTAGGGAACACCGGAATAATCTCAGTTAAAGCAAGATCATTTATTTCAGATAAACACAATGTTTCACAGAATTGATGAGAAACAACTGCACAATGAAACAGATGATAAAAGGATGCAAGTAGTGATTACACATTTCATGACATGACTACTGAAAGAGAGAGGGGGTTGCAAATGAAAATCCCAGTTCATGGAACATTTCAAACCTATTTGATGTTAAAAATCCGGTGTTCCCTAAATTGTTTTGAGTAGTATACTTACCAGGTTGTAAGTTGGTAATAGTACCAAACATCCGAGAAGTTATTTTGTCAGATGTTTTTTCAATTAAAAACGTGAAAAGCATGTGGAAAAATCTAAAATCTTTCACCGGCCAGTGATTAATTTTCACATACAAACAAATCAGGATGAATTTTCTCGATACAATGAAATGCGCTGAAACTTTAACAGGTTGGTTTCTGCATAAATGTCTTCGTTCATATAAAGTATGGATGCATTTATAGACATTTTACCAATGGTATGAAACGATGTCTAATTGCAGCCAAAATTGCTGGATCGATTGACATTCTGCGGTGCTGTGTTTTAAATGACTTTTTCACATAGGGTTATGAACATTTGCCTGATTTGTGCAGCCTCTCTTAGCCACCATACTGTGTGTATGAGAAATTTGGTCTGGTTCCAATAACCGTGTATACATGTATCACATATTTCTATGGTTGGCAAATGCGGACCTATGACCAGAAACCAGAGATTTTGTTTTTTGGGCTATAGGATACCAACGGCGGATCTAGGCCCAAAGTTTAGGGGGGGCCAAATGCTCAGTGGAGGGGCGTATTTGCGAGCGCAAAACGTTTCTGGTGGGGTTTGTTTGTTTTGTGGGTCTAGACGACAATACTTGATTTAGTATGAAATTTCAGTGATAAGCTTTGGATTTGAACCCGCAACCTTGTGATTGTAGGCTAGGTCCTGCGGTCTAACCACTTGACTAATGCAGGGTTTCCGGAAATGCTTAGCTTCTGGTTGCTCTGAGCGGACAAATATTATTCATAAATAGATTAGCTTTTTCCACTGTATATGAGCCCTATAATGGTCGTTGAAATACCTGTATGGCAAAATGTGGCGATTGGAGGAAACAACAACAATCAGTTAAAGCAAGAAACTAAAGTTCAATCGATGGACACCGCTTGTGGCGAAGTACTCAATAACCCGAGTGGTGGTTGGGAGACGGTCACGATGAGCTTGAAGGAGGATGAGAGACTCCAGGCGATCCTCTCATGGAAACCCCACACAACCAGTCGCGTGTGCATAAGCCATGCATACAATCACCGTGTATGCCTCGTCTAATGCAGCTTGGCTTAACTGCACAAACTACCATTGCAAATTTTGTGGCAATGTTGGATCGTGAGTAGGATTATGAACACATTCATGTAGCCAATCAGTGTGTTGTAATTTGCATACTTTAACAAAAGCTGAACGTATAAGCAAGACTTAGCTGCACAAGGAGGGGCGAAAGTTGTGGGGTTTTGTTTTGTCTCTCCTTTTCCCCCTTTTTTTTCTTCTTTTCTTTTCTTTTCTTTTGGGGCGACAGCTTGGTTTTTGGGGGCCATGGCCCCGTTAGCCTGGATCCGCCGTTGTAGGATACTAGGTTACTCATTAATAACCAAATGGTCAAATTTTAATGTAAAAATTACTTGGTGTAAAGCTTATAATAATTGTATCAATTTCCATTTTGAAATGAATTTGTCATAGGTACTGTCATTTAAAAAAAAAAAGTGAAAGAATTGCTGGTTTGAATTTAGGAAATAGTATTCTTTCCTAAATTCTATATAATTAGATGTAAAACTACAAATCTAAATGCATCTTTCACTATTTTCTCATTAATGACACAATAAAATAAGCTGACTAGAATTCCACACTCACATGTTGGTTGTATAATGTATATCTTGATTCAAGAAGATAGAAGAAGTTTTGCCAACATTACTAATGTTGTACCTCCACTTATGTATATCTTGATTCAAAGAGGGTAAGCATACCCCCAAGAAGCAGTTTTGCCAACATTACCCGTGCTGCCTTCCCGTTAAATACTTTGTAGATCCTTGTTTAAGAAAGTTAATTACATTAATTTTACTTATAAAGTAACAGGTTCTCCAACTTTCATAACATACAGGAAAACAATGCGTAAAGCCATATTTGGTAAATAATTTATTTACAATAATAAATAGACAGTTAATCTGATATAAATGATTCACTCTTCAACAGAATTAGCCTTAACTAAATGTTGTGTTATTGAGGACAGACTGTATGTCCCAAATTGCGTTATTTTCTTCCAGAAAGATACCTTTAAATATTTTGTAATAATTGATCCCAGTCCCTGAAGCAAGTATAACATATCATTTGACAAGTTAACCTTTGCTCAGCAACATACCCCCATAAATGGAATGGAACAGTCCGTCTCCAAGGGAAAAAAGTTCATACCAGACATTCCACACATCCCTTGCATCCCAGAATGCATTTCAGTCCTTGGTGCTGATCTCAAGTCACCCAGTGTGCTGTGGTCTGTACAAGTTCTTTTTGGTGCTAGGATTCAGCTGGGCTTTACTTTTCCAACGTAACCTTCCTAGTAATCCGGTCTCAGCTCAGAACTTGACAGAAACTTCACAAAAATGGTAAGTCTACCCGGAGAAAGCATGGTTACTTTAATAATTGCCTGGACTGGTTTAGAAATTCAGAAACTGTTTTTCAGATGTTTTCTTGATTTTCAGTTTTTCACCCCTTTTAAGAGGTTTGAAAAGTATTTTTTAATATATCTGTCAATCATATGTATGGTTTTTTGATAATTACTTATTAAATACTATAACAACAGAACAAGCAAATTGTTTTTTTTTCTTCTGTTCTCTGAATTATTAGAAGGATAAAAGTTGCCAATCTGCTAAACCAGTCTGTTTTTATAATTGATTAAAGTTTGCAAACTACAAATTAAACAGTGTTAAGTGTTATAATTGCAAAAATACCTCAAATGAGTTAATTAACTCACCAATTATAGAAATGCTCTAAGTAATTTTCTTCACATTCTGAAAGTAAGACTCAAACAGATTTGAAATAAATAAAGAATTAGCTTCAGCTTACCAACCGAAAGGACCTGTAGTATAAATTCAAAATAATGGTTATAATATATTGGCCTTACGTTTCGAACCTAGCAGGTTCTTTCTCAAATGCAAAATAAGACAGAATACAAATATACAGATTTGGTGAGCATTTGGTGAGCATAATGTAGATCTAATTCTCTATGATATTGTGATACCTATGATTATACTTAGTTGAAGTAAAATTACTTGACAAGCAAATTATGTGGGTATTCTGAAGGCTGTTGAAATAATCATCCGTTTACTTGATTTAGTTTTAACATGAACAATGTAAAGTGTAAATGAAAACATCCTTAATTTTGTTACTTTTACAGGCAAGGGAACCCGGTAATTTCACAGACGAACAGGTTGAAGGTATGTCAGAATTCTTTTTTTTAAAATCATTATGTGAGTAACTTATTACCCAGCAAAGTGCTGATCATCAGTTAATGGAAAGTACATTTTACAAGTATTACAACAGTGTTTTTACAAGAAGTAGCACATAGCAAGATGGCTGACAAAATAATATAAACTATTACATTAATTTCATACAAAAATACACTAACCATAGTTTCATTTTGATTAAGTGTAAGTGGATCTAGTCTATGACTTTATTTACCAAATTAGATGTATTTTGCCAAAAAATATTGTCTAAATGCGCCAACAATTCCAGTGGTAAATACTGTAAGTGTTACTCGTATTTAATTTTTTTAAATTTTTTTATTTAATTTTTTTATTTATTTATTTATTTTTTTTTAGGGGGGAGGGGTCAAAACAAACGACTGACAAGAAATAATTCTAGAATAAGTACACCATTGACACAAACCCAAGTTATGCAAATATTGGCACTTGCCAGCAGTGTTTGCCTTCGATATATTTATTAAGCAATTGAATATTATGGCTGCTTATTATATTAACTGTTTGTTTTTCCAAACTCTGTTTATAAGCCATTCCAGATTGGAATATAACTGCAGTTTTTATTGGCTTGTATTCTCAAAGAACATATTATAACTAATTATTACAAAGAAGTGTGACAATGACCAGGTTTTATTAGGTTTAGTTTCAATGGGTCTCATTTGTGGTTAGATGGTCCTGGCCTAACATTAAATGAAACGATTCCGTATAATGATTAAATTATAACCAGAAAGCTTTTATCTCGATGTCATTATGTACCAAATGCGTACATTTTTGGTTTCTAACTATAAAGTGTCCACTAGTGTTAACATTTTCATGTACTTCACCTGATTTTTTCAAACCATTTGAAACGGTTCATTATTATTAGTTTTTGATTCTAATATAAATTGTATATTATGATTTCCCCCTGAGAGCTATCTTGCCTTGTACTTGCTTGAATCCCAGCCACTGGTCTATAAACCCTATTTATAAACTCACCAAATTATTTTAATTTCAGGTATTCTTTTAGTGTATGAAATGTGGAAGTAAATTCTGACAATGTTGGTGGTAGAATGTTCAGATACCACAAGATACCACAGACTTTTGTAATATATACAATGTACATACATAATTGTTGACAAGGAACTCATTTGATAGATTTAAGATATTTACTGGGCTATTTTTATAGTCTATTTGAGGTGATTCTGGGGTGACAGTCACATTTTTGTCCATTAAGAAGTGATGACCTAATCTCTGGTTGCATTAAAAGTGTTGAAGGAGGCATGACTCGGTGGCAATCCCAGAGGATCTCACAAGGCCCAGGGGAGAAAGATTGTTCAGACAACTGATATCCATTACTTTAAGCACATTTATTTCACATAACAAACATATTGAAGTTTGTTCAAAAGATCATCCTTGTTGTACTTGTGTTATAAGAGATTAGCTATTTTCAAATTGTAAAATTGCTATTATTAATTAATTCAACTGAATTGATTTCCATAAGCAAACAGTTTCTGAAATTTAAAAAAAAATGAGCCGCATTCCTCATACCAAGTACATATAAGCCATGAGCTTGTACACATTACTGCCTTTCACATAAATGCATCTGCATACAATGATGTTTGCCAGTTCTTACTAATCTGGGTAATGTCAAACAGTATGACAGCATTTGTTGTGTCTAGTTCATTTGAGAAAGGTTCAATGCTGTAACCTAACGTTAAAACCCTCCTACAATCAGTGCAATTTTTGAAACAACCCACTCCAAGCCATTAGCTGTTGCCAGTGGCCTCCTATGGTTACCCTTCTGTGCACTGTCACACCACTGAGATTGCAGGGTAAGGTAGTCTCCCATTGATACATTGTAGGCCATACTAATATGTTCAAACATTTACAGTGTGGCCTTGGGTGGCACACAGTTGATTTTGTAAGATTACTTGGAAAGAACAGCAAGCTTGTACATGTATGTACTGAAGGTTGCTCAAGAGCAGAATTTTGTGGATCGGAGTGGCCTCCATGTGTAGGAGGGTTGGTGAGCTAGCATTAGAATTGATCAATATGCTTGTTCTTATCATGTGCACATGAACACAGATATTCTGAAGGGCAGTAAAGGGCCATTTTGAATATATGTGTAGCTTCAGTTTGTTGCATAACTTTAAAGCCTCACAGCTTGTGAAAAGATTTAATATGTTGGTATTTCAGCTTATTATGTGTTATAAGTTTTGAGGCTTTGCATGGTGGAATATCGATATCGTTTCGGTTTGCGGTAACACCATGTGTTTATCTCAGCTAACGTGAAGCTGAGGTACAGGTTCTGAAAAAAGTTATTATGTGTTGTCGTTAACAAGGAAATATTGAAAATGTATCAGCAAACACAAATTTTGTATTCATTCGAACTGGAAATTCTTATACAGTTTATTATAAAACTATTATTTGACTATTATTAAAAGCAGTAGCACTTCAGGCAAATATATTTCAAGGAATATTTGATAACATCATCAACTTTATGCAAAATAATTTGTAGGTATAAAATATTGATTGATCCTTTTAACAAATTTTACTATTTTAAAAACCTGTTAAAAATACCAATGTTGTACCTTCCCTTTAAAGTATTTTCTTGGTGTTTAAAAAAAAAGGTTATTTGACACAGAAATAAGTAAAACAAGTTCCTTTTAAAAATATCTCTTAATTTTCTTAATCCTCTTAACTAAAATATCATTAAGAATAATCTTGCAGTTGAATACTAGCTGATGTTGTGTTAAATTCAGAATTGGTCTTACTGTATGTTGAAATGCTTTAATTTGATCTGTCTGCAATATCTCATTTCACTTGACTACCCAAAATGTCATGACCGGCCAAACTAATGGTAACAACTGAAAATAAACCTTAAATTTATGAATTCTCAAAAAGAAAATTATTAGATTAGTAGAACTCAGATGGAACAGCAAAATTTATAACCTAAATTTTTTTTTAGAGAAAACTTGGCTTGAATCTTATTTATCTCTTTCGGATTGACATTTTAAACAAAATTAAAATTTTGAGAAACCATCCGAAATTTATTTTGGCATAAAAAAGTAGCTGAAAATTAAAGGAATTATGGAACTAACTTTGGAAAACAACAGAGGAATACGAGGTATACTTTTGTATGTGATTTAAACCTTATTTCACATATTAAGTATTAATTAACTGATGCCTAAAACTTCTTCCTATGAAGTATTGAAAAAAGAAGTAGTGACAGTTGCACATTTGATGTGAATAAAAGTCGATCACATTGATTATAGACATGCCATTAAGATATGTCTAGGCCGTGTCCCTTTGAAGCCGTCACTAGTCTTGGTATGTGAACTCCATGTTTGGAGAGCCAATAGTATGGCTGCATCATGCACAGCTGGTTACTCATACCATATAAGTACATGGCTCTCTGTACTAAGCAGGGAGGTTGCGTGTTACATAGTAGAGCAACCAGTGAGGTTGAGATGGGAGATATGCAGATAGCCAAGATAAAGTCCAAGTAATTAAAGTCAGCAAGCAAACATATTCGGTGTACAGAAATTCATAAATCAAAGGTATTTTGCCAAATTTAGATCTTCCTTTATTTCAGGACTGTTATTAGGCTGTTGCATTCAGTATGTTTTCTTTAGATTTAAAGAATTTCAAATATGGGATTTGTGGTCCTAAAATACAGCAAAGTGACCAAGTATACATGGGATTGCAAGACATCTTGTTACCTTTTTTTAATGACGATCAGAACATACTGATCGAAACGTCGAGTTGTAACCTCCAGTTCTTTTCAGAACTAATTAACACTCATTAGAGAATTTCACATCTTATCCTCTTCACCATGCAAAGCTACAAGTTTCACCTAACTTTTTAAAACATGGATTCCAAACTACAAGAGAAAAAAACATTTCCTGTTGTATTTGACTGTTCAGTAAATCGTTTCAGAAACGAATATCTCTTAAGTGACATTTTATAAGTTAAATAATGCAGACTTCAGCAGTTGAAAAACACTGTCAATATTTAATTATACAATATAAATGTATAATCTGTCATTTTCTTTGTTAGCAAATCATGTTTTCTAAAAATTTATTCTGATGGGATACTGTTCCTTTTGGTGACTTCCATTCACAGTATTTTTTTCTATTCTATTAGTAGTTCTTTTTAAGTGATAAAAGTGCAGATATATCCAAATCATCATTTGTTCTGAATGTTCAGTCCTTCCAGGTTTGTTTTCCTCAAGGCCTAAATACAGATCACCTTCAGTTTAACTATAATCAGGGATGGTTGCCACTTTAAAATGGAAGGTTGTCACTTTAATTGAGGCATAGTTGGAATATGTGCATTGAATTAAAGATGTGATATGTAATATGTCATCATTAAAATGACAGAGTTATATATCCTTGACTTTGTCTTCCAAGTTTTGCAATAAGTCTGCCTTAACTATTTTTCTTGACTCGCCTGTCATTTTCCCTCCCATCTAGAGTACAAGGAAATCTTCACTCTTTTCGACAAAATTGGAGACCACAAGATTCCCAGCACAGATGTAGGAAATGTGTGTAGGTGCATCGGGTTCAACCCAACACTGGCCGAGGTCAAGAAACTTATAGGTGGTGCAGATGAATGTAAGCAACTTTGAAGGGGTTACTGTTGTTGTTAGACATTGTTTTTATTCTCTTTTTTCCTTTTCCTTTTATTTATTTATTTTTAAATTATTTAAAAAAAAAAAAAAAAAAATCTTGGGGGGGGGGGGGTGTATTTATTTACAAGAATTTAATATAGAACTGATAGACATTTCTACACCTCTATACTGTAGGGCAAAATTGAATAAATTGTTTATTACCCGATGCAAGAATTTCACCAACCTATAAATATCGTGGAACCCGCTGCTATATAGGATTCTAGTCGACCAATCATCGTTGGGCAAGCTCGGTGGTAGAGAGGTTAAAACATCTGCACTAGTAAGCAGGAGGTCGTGGGTTCGAATTCCGCCTGAGTCGCCTGTGAAGTATTTTCACAGACACTCGGAAAGCACTGAGTATACAGTGCTATACACACGTCGGTATGGGCAAAATTAAATCACTTCTACACTAAGCAGTTATTTAAGACCTATGCCACTATTCAAAAATTGTTGAAAAAAAACATTAAACATTTTTTTTTAAATGTGTATCCTCAATTGAAAAAATGTGATGGTGGGGTACTTGATTATGTTGCAGCTCTGTATCAAGATATTTTTCTAACAAGAACAAAAAGCATGTTTTAACGGAAGGAATTTGTGCAGGGATATTGAACAATTTATACAGGGGTGTGATTTGACAAAAGTAAAAAATCCAGAAAAATGGGTAGCGGGCCTGGGTCTCCCTTTGCTCTAGCGGACAGAGCCCCCTGAATGTTGAGATTTGGAGGATTTACAGACTCTCCACATCCCCACAAACAAGAAACTAGAGGTTTGGACACAATACAGGCTACTTCTTTCTTTCCTTGATGGCTACTTCTCTTCTTTCAAGAAAATTTTGAGGCAAAGGGAGATTTGTAAAAAAAAAAAAATCCTGAAATCAGGAAAAATCCTGAGAAATCACAGACCTGTTTATATGATTTTCCCATTCACTGCATACTGTATGGTACCATTTGCTATAGGCACCTAGTTGCAGGCCTGTCATCATCGGACAACCTTGGTGTTTGAAAGGTTAAGATGGCTGCACTAGTAAGCAGGAGGTCGTGGGTTAGAGTCTCACCCGAGACATCTGTGGGTTTTTTTTTAGTGAAGGGCAATATATCAAAAACCATGTTATAAAATTGAAGCATGAAACTTACTGTTGCTGGATTCTAACATTGTTTGCTGTGCCAGAGTGTGATACCAAGTGAGCTAAGAAAAACAAATCATAATTTCAGCATATTTTGTCTTTGCTTTTTCATGCAGACGAACGCTTCACATTTGAGGAGTTTCTTCCCATGTTGATAGCCGTTGCAAAAAGTAAAGATGTAGGGAAATTTGAGGATTACCTGGAAGGGCTGAAGGTATTTGACAAGGAAGCGAATGGGCTGATTTCTGCAGCCGAGATGCGTCACGTCCTCACAGCACTTGGTATTGAAATTTTCATTATATAAAAATTATGTATCGCACATGCTTTTGCTATTTTATTTCTTTTTCTTTGTGGAAAGGAAATATCAAAAGAATAATCTTAAGAAGCATGGTTTTACAGAAATACTTGGAATTGAATTGTGTTGGGTCCTGCCATGAATCCATTTGGGCACTTATGTATATTGTGAAGTATTTGTTTTCCATTTTAACCCTCCTACTTCTGGTACCTTTTTCATACAAGTTGATGCACCATTTGAAACCATTCGCTTTTGTGGTTTTGAATGGTGAAATATAGTGTACAGTATTGATTCCCCCAAATGGTTTTGAATGGTAGTACAGCTAATACAAAACCTTGTTTGGATACTTCTAAGTGGTGAATCAATGGACCCTCTATGCATTTGAATGGATTTGAATGGTAGTAAAGCTTGCTACCAACACTGTTCAAATGGTATCACCATGTGTGTACAAAACCAATGGGCATTTTTGAAAGTGGAAATTTTGAATGGTTTCAAATGGTCTATCAGTAGGAGGGTTAAAAGGAAATAAGCAATGTTGCAAATACAACAAAACTTGCAGGAAATAAGGAAAACATTGACGATACATTTTTAACTCCTTGCTTTACTCAAATGCAGCCGAGTTCATGACATTTCTTGTTTCATCATGCGGGATCGCTCCTGTAGGGGAGTGAACAATTATGAACTTAAATTTTTTAAAGAGATTTCGACAAATGCTTTGCTACCAGAAAAAAATATAATAAAAATTTTATCGTTTCGGTTTGCGGTAACACCATGTGTTTATCTCAACTAACGTGAAGCTGAGGTACAGGTTCTGAAAAGAACCGTATCGCACAACTCGTATCTCAACCTTCGTTAAGTGAGAAAGGTTCAAGGGAGAACCATGGGGACTTCATGGGTTAATATGGTTCAGGGAGAACCATGGTGACTTCACGAGTTATTCTCAACGTTTCGATAAGCCTGCTCTAATCTTCATCAGGAGAAGTCAGGATTAGAGCAGGCTAATCGAACGTTGGGAATAACCCGTGAAGTCCCCATGGTTCTCCCTGAACCATATTTCTCACTTAGCGACAGTAGAGAAAAACGAGTTCCCCGAAATTGATTCTCCCTTGAACCTTTCTCACTTAACGAAGGTTGAGATACGAGTTGTGCGATACGGTTCTTTTCAGAACCTGTACCTCAGCTTCACGTTAGTTGAGATAAACACGTGGTGTTACCGAAACGATATCGATATTCCACCATGCAAAGCCACAAAACTTATAATAAAAATTTTAATAGAATCTTTGAACACATCACTTTCCTTGAGAGGAAATTACTCCTAATACATGGATGTCCAGTTTTATAAAGCAAGCTATTCCATAACATTGCTACGTATTTGAAATCTAGGTGAGAAACTTACCGACGATGAAATGGATATCTTGATGGCAGGCCATGAGAACGAGAAAGGAATGATCAATTATGAAGGTGAGTTGAGGTCAATGACCCCAGACTTTACCCCCAACCTGCCCCCTTCATATTAAGGCCGGGTTGATTCTTTAAACCATATATCAAGGCCTGTACAAAAAAGTGCTTCCTGAAAATCCTGTTGCCTCAAGTTCCCCCCTTCCTATTGAACCAACCCCTCTGGTATTTTCTGACCAGAACCGAAAGAAATCCAAGTAAATTTAGGTACCAAATAAATGTCCTTGGAAATAGGGATTTATAAACCCCCCTCAAAAAAAAAAAAACAACAACTTTTGACAACAAAATTATACCATTGTTCAAATGAATGTGATTAATTTGTAACATTTGTCCTTTTTTTTATTCAGATTGGATCGTCTATAATGGTCACACTGGAACAATGAGTCCATTCCCTATTGTTCAAAAACAATATGTTTGGGCGGAAACAAGTACACATTCATTCTTCAGAAGTTTTTGGTTGAAACTTTGCAAACTCTATTGACTTTACTCACATTGTGATTTTTTTTTTCAACAAAACATATTGAAATATTACTATTTCAAATTTTAAAACCTCAAAAAGCGTTCATATAAATATAGAAGTATATTTAAACACATTTTAGATGGTTAGATTGTGCAATTTTAGTCATGTAGTAAATTATATTTATTTATCTTCAAAACCTCTGTAGTTTGTGTGTGCCAAAATATGTTTTTATTTACGACGAGTGTTAAAGATTTATATGGAATGGCTAGGTTATACACAAGTAAATGTTATTTGGGTCTTTTCGCCCATATAGTCAGCACACTTGTACATAAACTAAATTCTTCATATGTCGGGGAAAAACCTGAAGATAATGTGTGGTAAATTATTTTGATGTTTCATTTAAACAAAAAATGTGGCCATATGCAACAGGTTCATTTGCATATTCATTCAGACTGATCAGCTCTGATCATTGGTGTGCAATAGGGTAATTTGCATAAGTTATGCAGGTAGAACTCATGTCGTTGGATTGTTGCTGACAAGCTGGGTTTTCTTCTAACTAGTCAATATTTAATAGAAGGCAGTATATATCTATGAGTTCAGTGTATGCATAATCATGATGCAATAACATAATCAGAGATGATCACCTTGACCACATTTGAAAACAAAATATAAAAATGATCAGTTCTCGCATTTTCAAATTCTTGATCTTCCAGTTAAATTTTTTTCTCAGTTCTTTGGGTATTCATAGGGGAAATGTTCAAAAATTTAGCTCATGAAATTTCCTGAACATCTTCAGTGCTGAATTTATTGACTTCAATACAGAACTCCCCCCAGTTTTCATGTCAAATGACGATGTCACAGTTAAGATACATTTAGTTAAAAACCTATAAATAACCAGACAGAATCATCGAAGCATTACGACTATATAGAAATGAAAAATATATTCACCGCACATTAATACTTTATTATGTTGAGTTAACCCTTCTGTACATGTAAAATAAAATTGATTAAAAATTTGAATATTTATTTTGTTTAAAGAGTAATATTGTCTTAAACAGTGAATCACTCTACAGTGATAATAAAACTCTTGTCACTCTGACCTGTTTTAAGAAGCAACATGCAATAAAATCTTCACTTTACATTTATTTGACAAACATTCATCCTGTGTGCCAGACACTGTTATCTAACCTTTATAAACTACAATCTTGTACAAAACCTGATGGCACACCCCCGGGGTGTCTGGTTTTAATTCACCCCCATCTAATGGTGAATTAAAACCAGATTTTCTTTGGAAATGTTTGGCAGCCTGACAGACCCAGCCAAATTCAAAGCCCTCGACATTGGACAGGGGGGGGGGGACATTCTTGAATGAGACTTCTCAGTTAGAGTTGTTACTATGTCAATGTGTGCCAACAGTTTTGGATCACTATTGTAGCATAATTAATATTGTTAAAGGGGCAGTATCGTCATGATCAGAGTAGACTTTCAACAGGCCATGGAATTGATGTCCTAGTTTTAAGTGGCTGAGAATTGCTGGCTCATTTATGCAGCAGCAACGGTAATATGACCTTATCATGTAGGGAATAATTTTTAGTCACTGTTTCATCTGAAACAAGCACTCCGATTTCCATGCCCTGTTGATCGTGGCGATACTGACCCTTTAAAACTGATTTCATGAGTATGCTTTCTCTCATTAAACAACCAACATGTGGATATTTCATCCTATTACATTGTGTTGCTAAAGAGAAAATAGAGGAAATGCATTCATTTCATGCATTCTTTTTTTCTTACTGACAGCATTGAGTTGAAATGTCCACCCCCTCCTACTTTAGCTACAGTGGTAAAAACCAGTCAACTGCCTGTTTTGACTGTTGACCCAAATGTGCACAAAGGGAATTTTTGACTGGTTTTACTGTCATTTTGACCACCCTGAACAATACCAGACAATGCTTTTACCAGTCAAAAATGGTTGAATCATTTTGACCTGTAAATGTACTTACTACACGTAAGGTTTGACCGTGTTTGACTTTTAAGTGCACTAGATATACCTTGGCAAGTATATCAACATGTTGACTGATTTTGACCCTTGCAGTCACACAAGGGTTAATATAGAGATTGACTTAAAGTATCTCCAGACAGTTTTGTCAACATAACCAATGCTGTACCTTCCCATTAACCTATATTGACTCCATTTTTGGGGTCAATTACTTTTGTCAATGACATTTACAATGGCTAAACAAATTTATTTACAATTTCAATTATGCAGCAGAGGAAAACATTACAATTACAATTAAAGCGGCAGAATAACTTACTAACAGTTACTATGGTGGTGGTGGATAAAAATGAAATAAATGAAATAAATCAATAAATAAAAACAAAAATTATTATAAAAATTACAAAATTTAAAATGTACAACACCACTTGTGGTTGGGTTGTTGGGATTCCATGAACAAAGCTCAAGAGCTGGACATCCCTCAAGCACCACAGAAACCCATGATATAACTGAACACCACGGAGTGTGAAATACAGAGAGAAGTATACTTCTTCCTGCCTTTGTTTTTATGAAATTAGTAAGTTTTCTTTTTATTTATTTGGAAATCAGTTTGTAAAATCAAAACTAAAATTCAACAGAAATGGCCAGGTTTGGCCGCACTGTCATGCCAAATAGAGTCTACTGCCAAATAGTATCCAAATAGTAAATTTCAGATTCTATTAACTTTGGCACGTATAACATCCTACCCCCTCCCCCATTCTAAGTTCAAAGGGAGGTTACACTTAGTAATCTCAAAGTAAATTTGAATCACAATATTACATTAACCCTAACCCCCTAGTTATTCTGGCTAGGAACCGTCCTGAATCTTCCAAAATCCATCAGTGCACTTTTGAAAACATGCCCTTATCTTCAAAATGCACCACGCATTTTCGTTGATCTTTCATTATTCAGCACTTATGGCCTGTACTTCTGGCCAGGTAGTAATTTTGCCCCATTTGAAGAGGTGAAAGTACCAGTTTCAAACAGTGCGGAATTGTTCCCAAAAAGTGCCCCTTGGAGGATTTTGTATGATTTAGGGTGGTTAAGGTTAAACTAATACTTTGTGTATTAACTATATTGTTTGGAATGAACAATTTTTTTTTTTACTACAGTGGGACCTGAACCTGTGACCTCCGGGTTGACATGCTGGTGCTCTACCAACTGATGAGCCATCTTGCCCTATGTTAGCAGTCATTCTATTTTGTCAATATGTGACCTGTCACCATGAAACCCGGACAAAGTCGCACCGATCCATTTCGAGTAAACAGCGTGCAAAGTCATTTCAGGGTGGAATCGTCCATTTTTGGATTTTGGGATGACTTACATATTCATCTATCATTTTACTTTAAAAATAAATTAAATCTGTTAAGGTTAAATATTTTTTTACCCTATTTTCGGAGCGATGTTGGTGAACAAGAAGCGTGGACTTCCTGTACAAAAGCCTTCTTTTCTCGGATTGACTTGTTATTGATTGGGTATGTTGGGGGGGTTTAATCCCCTCCTGAGGGGATTACAGGAAAGGGTTATCCCTACAAGTTTATAATCATTCAAAAGCTTATGAACTGGAGAATATGAAAATACCAAAAACTCAAAATAAACTTTGTCCGGGTTTCGTGGTGATAGGTCACATATCTTTTTGTATCAACAATGCCTTGAAATCTTTCAGTCCGTCTCCGAGGTGCTATCCTTTTAATAAAATTAGTAATAACATTGCTCCCAGCTAAATTTTCGACTTCCACATATATGCACAATCTGAAAGCATTTTGACTTATCTTCTGTTAATGACACAACAAATTAAGCCGATACTTGGTTGGTTGGTTGGTTGGTTGGTTGGTTTCTGTAAGTTGCATAAATACAGATATTTTACCAAACCTGTAACCTTTCTTTAATTAATACACTCTGTGATAAATTTTTGTCCGTTCCTCGCCAGTCACTGCTAACTTACCATCTGGAGTAAGTGTCATGTCGTACGGTATCATCCCCATATCTTTGACAGCAGATCCAATGTACTTGCCCGCTGCATTGTGATGTTGGATACGTGAACTGTGATTTGCAAGTATGTACATGTCACCCTCTTTGTCACAACAAACCTTACACCCGTATGGATAATTCAGATCTACTGTCATGTCTGTATTTCCCTCATAATCAAGAGATATGAGCTTTTTCTTTGTATTGTTGATGTAAATAAGCCGCTGGTTACTCATGGTCAGACTGGCATCAATCCCTGGAGCAGGCAGCTTTCTGATGAGTGATCCATCTGGGTTGTGTAGAGATATTTCTCCCTTGCTCTTGTAACCCAATGCTATCAGATTATTGTCATCCACTGCAAGGCATGTTGATGTGTTGCTTAGATCGAACCGATGGAGGAGCCGATATTTCTTATTAAAAGTCTTTACATAATATTGTACATATAAAGCAGAATACAAATCTAAAATAATAACATGGTCATCATTATTGACTACACTTGCAACAATTTTGAAATTCATTCCATCACAATTATCAAGAGACATACGCTTACCAACTGAGTCAAGTTTGAAGAGATCTGTTGTCTTATTTTGCTGTTTTATAACCAACATTTCACCTGTGGAAAAGGATACAATGGCCTGTCCTGGGATAGTCAACTCCCTCATTAATACATATTCTTCCCTAAGCAGAACTGTTCCAAGATCAACCTCATTTTGACCTTCCTTGAAGTCAATGAATGACAGGTAGCGTCCATGAGTAGCATCTTTAGTTTTTTCTTCAGCAACATCTTTTGTGTCATGATGAAGATCTTGCCTGCACTTCAAGATTTCCAAGCAATTTGCATCAGTCATTTGACTGTGAACCGTATTCATTGTTTGCTCTGCAAATATCACCTCAGCAAGCTTTCTATCTTTGCTTCTGTATATAGCTTGAGCCTTTTGCAAAAGTTGTTTTTCCTTTTGCCTGATTTTGGCATGTTCCATGTTTGCCTTAAGTGAAATTTTAGTTTTTGTATTTGCCAGCATGCGGCTCAATCTGTTTTGCAAAAATACCCAATCTTTTGAAACCTTGACATCACATTCAGATACTTGAGAAATTGTGTGACGGGCATTTTGTACACACATGTCGAAAGCCGTTTTAAAATCAACTAAGCTGTGCATTGTTTGTTTGTGACTCAATGTGGTACACAGTTTGCAAATCAGTTGCTCACATGTGATACAGTAGAGGCACAGGTCCTGGTTGTGATGGATGTTACACTTTGTAGAATCTTCTTCAGGCAACTCTGCCAAAGTTTTAATTTGATGATTCTTTAATGCAGCCCAACGCTGATGTGCCTTCTGACATTCCTGACAGAGATAATGTTCACAATCCATACATTGAGAAATTGCCTCATTTTCCTCATCACATGCCTGACATATGACCTTTGACCTGATCTTTGGCCCTTTACCTTGCAAAAGCTGTTCCTGCTGCTTGGTGACTTCCTCCACCAGGGTAATCAGAGGGTAGTTGCTGGGTAACTTTGTCACTCCATCTTCTGGTAAGATGGTTTCTCTCTGACATAGAGGGCATGTAAGCTTGTTATTGTCTGGATCTTGACTTTGCTTGAGTTCTTCAAGACATTTGAGACAGAAATTGTGTGAGCAGTCAAGCATTTTGGGTTCTGTGTAATGGATACAACAGATTGAACATTCCAGGTGTCCTTGGATGATCTTACTCAGCACTGACTCTACAGTAACACCAGTCGCCATCTTGAAACTAAAATCCTAAACAAGTCACATGTGAAGAGAAAAGGAAATCTTATATATTTTTTATTCACTTTTTGCTTTGTTTTGTTTATGATCGGATTGTGAACTTGTAAATTTGGGTTAAATAAAAGAATAACTAATGCATACACAAGATGAAATAAGATAATGTTGCAAATTACTGTAGACAAAGAGAAAACATTGGTGGAGCAAATTAAAGGAAGCAAGTGAATTGGACAATACTAATTACTACAGCACTACAGACAGGATTGTGGCCAAAATGTGACAAAGGTTTTAGTTTAAATTGCCTCCTTCCCTCTTCTCCACCCATCCTCCCCCCCCCCCCCCCCCCCCAAACAAAATGAAATAAAATAAAATAAACAAATTGCTCCAACATGATCACAATACGGTCAGGTCTCATATTTGCAGACTGTTTCCTTCCTCCATGATAACAGTAAGGCTATCTCAATCTGTTCATTATATAAATGTTGTAATTTTTAGTCAAAGTGCCTCTCAGCAATAAATCATGCATATTTGCTCCTAAAAAGGGCATGAAAACCGACCTAAACTTTCAAAATACACACGTCCTCATAATTGCCTCCGCTAGTTTAGAGAGACACTGATCATGCTGATCTTTTTCTACCCACGAGACCGTTGGCGTTGACCATGTTGACGTGCTGCCGTAAAGTTCACCCGCAAAATTCACATTTTCCTAATCCTATTTACTAGGGTGACCTACCTCTTTTTCCTATGATTAGGAACCACTTGTATCAAAACAGAACAACATGAAAAACTTAATAAAAATCCGACATTTCTATCACGTTTCTAAAAAAAAATGTTGGCGTTACCTCTCACAGCTGGAAATAATGACGTACTTGAATTGTAGTTTGTACTTATATTATGTGAATTGCCAGTGAATGTGACCTGCTTCATGGCCCATCAGTATTCATGGAACGCTTATTGATTGGTAAATGCATGGAAAATGTTCAGTGATGACTGATGATTTTTCAGTGGTTCAAAGAACATCTTGCCCAAAATATAATCACACGAATCAGTATCCACATTAATGGTCTGAGTTTAAAAGCACAAAGTTTGATCCATACAATCATCCTCTGGCACGGACAACCTTTTGCTTTTTCTGAAGGCCTTCCCAGCACATTATCTTGAGACAGTTTGTTGTTGTTTTCTCAGTCAGAAACGTGAGTAGCTATTGTGATGAAAGTTTCACAGGTTTATTTGTTTTTATGATATTGAAAACTAGAGGGATAAATGACAGTTAAAAATAATACCAATGTCGTGCCCAGGGGCATAGTGAAGGCATTTTTTTAGGGGGTGTGGAAGCCAATTTGCCGACTTACATCAGAGTTGTGGGGGCGCAAATATTATTATTTTTTAAATTAATTTATTTATTTATTATTATTATTATTCTTTTTTTTTTTTTTTTTTTTTTTTTTTTGGGGGGGGGTGTGAACTGCCGCCCGAAACTGAGGCTCTTAATGCTGACCGATCAAAATTATTGGGGTGTCACACCCCACCCCACCTCCTCGCTACGGCCCTGGTCGTGCAGCGTCGTAGCCAGGACTTTTTCAGTGGGGGGGGGGGGACACAGGGGGCATTGCTTTTCAGTGGGGGGCCCCAGGGGGTATGGGTTTTTCCCTTTTCTTTTTCTTTTCTGTTTTTTGGGCCCCCCCGTGGCTACGCCACTGTGGTCGTGCCTTCACTTTAACAGCGGCCACGCCCCTACCCAATTTTTTGTTGAAAGAGTTGTTTAATTTAATCATGGGAAATGGTTTTGGGGACACACACAAAAACACTTATAAAAAGTGTGAGACTCGTATGGAATCAGCGTAACGCTAGACAAACTTTGTTTGTGATCTTATTTTCAGATTTTCTCAGATTGTCTTGCTATGGCCAAGGGCACATGGCCATATGATAATTCTGTTGGATATATTGTAGTAGAAATACAATATATTGGAGTACATTTGAAGTAAATAAAAGAGTAAAACTTCACAAATGGTACAGTTTTAATATGATAATACTCCAATTAAACTGTAGTATTTTTGTAGAGTAAAACTGTTAGTAGATTTTTGTAAGGGAAAGTGGAAATGAAGGACAAACCCCGGCGTGGCCACACACTGGGCAACCCGTTTTGTGAGGCACATTTTATTACTTTAGACTCATGTTCAGGACAAGTCCTTCGATCCACCCACCTGCCAGGCGGGTATTAAACAATGGATTTACCCCCAAAAAGTAACATTTTTAGGTAAGCCTATAGCTATACTGATGACTAGCCAAATAATAAAACTACGTAATTCATGACTGAAATCAGGGTGGCCCAGTCTCTTAATCTTTTGCAATGTCATAAACAAAATGATTGTGTTGCTTTTTAGTGTCTTATGGTATCTACAAGAAGCTTTAAAAATTTGTTTAAAAAAAATATCCAAAAGGTGCAATGTCGACCCCTGGAACCCACCTCCATTTCTGGATGTAGTCCTCCGTCCCCCCGAGGCCTGCCCCCAGGATATACCCTCCCCTCCCACCCCGGCTCAGAATTTCGATCCCTAAGAAGAACATTTTGGCATGTAAAAGCAAAGTGCCTAAGTTCCCCCTGAAAATCCCAGTGCCTGCCCCCCCCCACCCCCCCACCCCCCGACGAAGCAACCCCAGTTCACGCCGTTCAGATTAGGATCCATTGGGTCAGGTGCACTATTTTTATAACTTGATTGGTGAATGTACGTGTTCAGTATAAAAAGGAGAGCCACTCCCCCAAATAGGTTTCATCCCCCTCCCCCACACATATACCACACATAAGGAATCCACCCTTTGAGCCGTTACTAATCCCGTGGCCAATTTTAATATTGATAATATTGCCGAGTGGGCGCGCCGTAGTATGCATAAAATAATGGGTGCGGCATGCCTGTGCATGCGCTGGACTAGTCTTTGGCCAAGACGTCTAAAATAATTTTGTTCGACGGCTGCCTTGCGATAGATCAGAGTGGTTGATGTAAAATGGGTGCGGCATGCTTGCACTGGACTAGTCTTCGGCCAAGACGTTTGTGAGAATTTAGTTCGACGGTCTCGCTAGCCCTGCACGCACTAATTAGTTGAAACTATTATAAGAACTGGTATTACAGAGTCCTTAATTCAGTACTTTCAAAAATTATGAATGAATAACGCAAACGCTCTCTGATTACTGGTGTTGTGAAAATTTCTGTTTTTATCTACATGTAGGTAATAATATACATCTGATATCAATTTTATCCCAAAACGTGTAGACCGGTGAGCTGGAACTTTCACAGGTTTGTCTTGGTTAAAAGAAATGTACTGATACTTCCGGCTTCAGTTTTGCCATCATTACCAATACTGTACATATATACCGCTTTAAGACTCTGTCACTAATTAGGGTTTCACATCATCGAAAAAAGAGGGAAAAC
Organism: Zoroaster sp. YZ-2022; assembly: GCA_029582265.1. Taxonomy (NCBI): domain Eukaryota; kingdom Metazoa; phylum Echinodermata; class Asteroidea; order Forcipulatida; family Zoroasteridae; genus Zoroaster; species Zoroaster sp. YZ-2022. Next base: position 6,176,460 of record CM055827.1, on the reverse strand, counting down.
GATGCTTAAAATAAAGGAAAGGTTATAAGAAATAGATTACAATGTCAGCAAGCACCGGCGGGAGGGCGCAAGTTAAATCCCAGGTGGGATGGGAGATAATATTCCCCATCCCCCATCTTTTGGCCCCAGGATATGGTCCATAGGTCCATAGGATCAACCCCCGAAATTTTCATGCGGTAAATAATTCGTGAAAAACAATTTAAAAAAAATATTTAAAAAAAGGTGAATTATTTATAAATGTATTTATTTATTTTAAATATGTATTGTAAGTCACTGTTTTTATCAAAGAATATCTCGAAATAAACTTTTATTGCCCTTTTCTATAAATGGAATTAAACAATTATTACTCTTTCCATTGAATAATATCAACTCAAACCTTTTGTCAAAAGAAAGATCCAGATGTGACATATTTTTTAAGTGGACACTCAATCAATGCTGTATCATGATGCAATCAATGTTGTGGGCGCGTGATGTGAATAATATTATTTATTGCAAATAAAAAGAAGCCCCCTTTCAGACGTTGAGCACTGACTGGGTACAGGATGATTTTAATAATTATCCGAAAATCTTTGATATGTAAATTAGTCGATAGTCTTATAAGCGCAGCACGGTGGAGAGGGCTGGACCAGGGCTAGGCCGAATCATTTATTTCATCATAATTTCTTTAAAATGTGTTAAAACATTCATACAGGTTTGATAATATAAATAAAATTGTTAATATTTTGTTTCCTCGAAATAATATTCAAACTGTTTTTGTGTTACTTTTTTTAAGTAACCAAATCAGCGTTGCGGAAAGCGATTTTTTTTTCTGCAACCGAGAAAGCACTTTCCCACCACTTTACCAGGGTTTAGTATAGTGAGAACTAGATAGACTGGGCTACAGTTAGAGAGCTCTAGCTAGTGCGTTAGCTAGCTGCATTCCTTGTTTAGTTGTTCGCAGTTTCAGAAACTAGTGTTTTGTTGATTAAGGTTAGTGAGTATTAGTGTTCTGTAACATATTGAACTAGTTATTCCTTCCTCCGTGGTTACATTTGCTTGGTTACTGCATGGAGGAAGGACTCTTCCTTCCTCCATGTGATGGTTACTGTATAGCTGCTAACGACGTCGCGATGTAGCCCCATTCTATTTCTAGGGCGGGCCAGTCCGTGGTCCAATATACACTGGACTTCCTCCATATCCGGGGCTTAGCCCTTGTTAGCCCCATATGTACGGTACAAAAATCCATTATTCCTTCTGGGATTCTGGGATAGCACTTTTATTAGGGTTTTCAGGTGAAAAATTATTCCTAAACCAATATGCTCAATATTTATATCAAATTAAAGGTCTTGATGAAAGAAATACAATGGTTTTTAAATCAAGAAAATCGGACAAGTAGTTTTTGAGGAATCCTGTTTTATTTAATCAAGTATACAGCATTCGATGAAGCCCGACTGTACATACACTGTGTACATCCCTAATGGCACAAAAACCGTTGAATCAGCCTACACACACCGTGATACACACGCACAGCGTTCGTGCTCGTTTCCCCCATAAGAGCTTTTGAAAGGGTGTAAAAAATACACTCTCCGCTCAAAACTAAACACAATTACGGCTCAAAACTTTCACATATGATAGAAAAGAGGTGTAAAATTCATTCAGACACCGCCCTCACCTTTCAACTTGAAGATTTCACTTCAAAAAAACGGTGTTTACTTTTTATCTCTTCGTAACTTCGGTTGTAGAGTAGTTATGGAGATCGAGCAAGCATGGGTATGTAAAGGAGCCCTTGTACTCAATAGGGAAATCCATTTTCATGTCAATCACAATGTACTCGGGCGCGGAGACAGCTCCGAAGTGGATGCCCTCAGCAGAGTGCGGCAAATTTTACGGGCCGAATGCGCCCGATCTCGGAACACTTCGCGAAAGGCTGGGCGGGACGAGAGTGGTTCATTCATAAAAACCTAGGCTTTCGCACGTACTTCCGATTGCTATTTTATGTACATTGCTGGATAGCTGAAACTATAAGCTTTCCAATGAGCTATTACATGTAAGATTTCGACAGGTAAAAGTAGTAAAAATTTTGATTTAAAATGTTGATGTTTTTTGTTGCGGGCGATGCGCTCTGCGTGTGGAGGGCTTCGGTCAAGCA